>CM031585.1:11697223-11822223 GCA_018467065.1 Ephestia elutella
GTCACAGACATATTTCTGTGTTTTTAGTGCTTCTACATCTTTTCATTTTCTTTAATAAAAACTTAAACTTTTCTTTCACTGGTGGCCGAAAATAAAGAATTAAGAATTCGAAACTTTTTATGTCAGTTTGATTTGAAATGTCAGAACATGTCAAATTGTCTATTATTTTTGGCACATAAATAGACCGTGAGCACGCGACGACCAAACCTTCCTTATTTTAAAAATGCTGAATGTTACTCTGCGTGGTATATACGGGTAAAAAAAAATAGCGACTAGGTATGAAGTTTGGATCTTAGTTGCTTATGTAGGTAATATGGATAGCAAGGATGATTTTTATAGGTATAAAAAGCACCCTTGGGGCCTTACAACTAATATTAAATTCAGCTTTTATAATAAAACAAATATAACTATAATTTAGTAAAGTTACAATGTCTAGCAGGGGTTTATATCTGCACCAATTGCCTGGCAATGGATGGCGTGATTTCTTATATTATTAGGAATAAAATCTTTAAAAAACTTTACTTTAAGGAAATTGAGTTACCACTTTAAATGTTATTGCTACAAATAATCTGCCTAAGTAATCATGATCCAACTTTTATAGTCGCTAATCGCTATTTCTATGTTGGGAACATACACAGAAAATCTTTAGTTTTAATAAAATAAGGAAGGGCATGCTATCGCGGGCTTTTGCTCTATAATGCAATGTTGGTATTTTTATATTTTGTTAGGTATCTTTAAAATTACCGAACAAATTCTGACGTGGTTAAAATGGGACCAACTTGGGTATATACCATTACGAATAAAAAAACAATTTCGGAAATCAGTCCACTGTAGGCGGAGAAATCGGCGAACATACATAAAAAAAAAACATACATACATCGAAACATATAACCTCCTCCTTTTTTGGGAAGTCGGTTGAAAATGACCAATGACTGAGTTTGAACACACAATAAAAAACCTATATATTTATGAATCCTTGTAACGTGTGTCACAGATGAATGAAGGCCCGGGTAGTTTGTCCCAAACATTGTTAGTGTCAACTTACGGCATTGCTGTGTGTCTGGTCTGTCTTGAGCTCTTTGTGGTTGGAGAACTGAACGTAGACGGCGCGTCCGCGCAGCTGCGCCACGCAGCCTCCGAAGTAGGCCACCATCGCCACTGCCGAGATCTCCTCTGCCATTTCCAGAAATGCCTGTCAAAGTATAATATTAAATTGAGTGAATTTTGTCAAAAATATTAAATACCTTTATGAACTCGTGCCAATCTGTAGGTTTATTCAGACAATATATTGAGGAATTTTGGGATGTTCAGAAACTAAACTAAAACAACTTTTTAATATACGACAAAACGCATGATAACGGAAAGGGCAAATATTTGTTTATTGTTTTTGCTATTCTTCTTTTTTTCAAACTAATACATATGTTTAAAAAGAAAGAAATAAGTGAAAAAAGGACACGAGTGTTAAGGAAAATGCCAGGCGTATTGTATAGTACAACAGGGAAAGACGGTCTACTAAACACACGGAAATCTGAATAATATAAGACTAAACACCATTATTAAAGAAGGAATAAATCAGAGAGCAATCTAAACAACTCCTCGAATTAAGACCGTTACTCAAATAAAGCCGGCGTTAAGCAACTACATCGTTGTAATGATCAAACAACTGAAGTTCAATTAATCCGCTCCCCACATCCGAGAGAGCGGTCAAACAGCACTGATACAACACTGAAGCTCATCTAAACGCGTTATGATTTCCCGATCATTTCGGTGCTGTTTCACCTGGCCAGTGCACCGCAGTTTGCTTTTGGCATTTGCATGGTTGGTCAGCGAACAGAACGCACAAAGTGTAACCGCAGATTAAATAGAATATTTGGTCGACGTAAATGCGGAACAAACAGGGAAATAGCTAAATTACGAATAGGCTGTTTAATGCAATGTACTGTTACCAAACCACAAATTTATACAGAACACACAAATGCTTTGGAATTACAAAAGCTGGTCAAAAGAGTACTTTAGACGTCTCAAGTTTTATGATAAAAGAAATAATCACAGTTCCATTCGGTTATTTGTTTGTGGAGTGCTCTTCTCCCGTAGAATAACTGATAAGGTAACAGGTATTTCGATGTTTGAAATTGTAAAGAAAGTTTCCTCAAGAGAAAATTTGTTATTGATGCCTTTTGTTTCTCATGTTTAAATAAAGGTATACCTACTTGTAAGTTTAGAAAGTACAGGTGGAAAACGTCGTATGAAAATATCGATCTCCATTAAACTGGAAAACTTGTTTGATTAGAAGGTTAATTAAATTTCTATTCTAATAATATTTAAAGTTGTCTCCAGAATTTTTTTATTGAAAAAGTTTAATCAGACCAATATTTAGTAGATTTGTTCGAAAGCATCGATCGAATGAACCCTAAAAACGACTCTCACAAATTAATGGAGGTGTGCCATCAGGCGAGTGCCGATCGTAAAATAGTGTCAACGCCTCTTCCGTTTTAATCACCGAGAGTAGAGGCGATTGTTGGCGTCCACTCACATCAGTGTTTGCTCACCTCTCCACAGATGGCGCCTTTGTAACTGTAGGCCGCAGCCTCAGGTTACCATCAAATGCAATACTTTCATCATCCCCGGGGTCAGTACGTCAAAGGAACGCCATGTGTACAAGTCGAACGCGTTCACAAGTTTCGAGTGCTAAATTTCCAAACTTGATTAAATTGAACCAGTTCAACGTTCCAGTTCATACAAACAACGTCGAGTTTATATTATTCTGAATGAGTAATTACTAGAATGCACGACAACGACAATAAAGCATTATGGCTATTTAAGTAGAGCAGAGAATGAGTAAAAAGTTATGAAACATTTTCCAGTGCTTTGCACCTCGAGCGTGGAGCGCGGCTTTAGAAAGGACACGGAATATTTCATGAGAAAAAAGCAAGCAAAGAGACTATGACCGTTCATAAGAAGGGATTCGACTTGTTTCTGTGCTAGAAGAGAGATTGTTTTCCTTCACGCCGCGATATATACGGGGTGGATGTCATAAGGGCTATTTATTAGACGGGATAACATTGTCGCGTCGGTCGGGAGCTGCCTTGGCGTAATAGGATTTTCTTTTTATCATTTTATTTCTGGGTTGTAAACTAACTTATTTTTAATTTGTCAAGGGGAAACCGTAAATTTCGTATTGCACGTAGCCGTGACCGTTTTGACGTAAAAGCGCAGTAAACTCGACTGTAGCTCCCTTATAACCTCTCGCTCCCGTTGCAGCTTCTGGCGATTATGTGGATGATGTGTTTTGCATGTATCGCTTGATGGATCACAATTGAAGATGGTAATTATATTAGCAGAAGCAGAAGGGTAGCAGTAGTAAATAATAATATACCTAGTTTGTTTAGTTTGAACTTTGAACTATTAATTAAAAGTTTATAATATTTTTTCAAACACTATCAATACTAACATAATTTGAAATGTTATGCTAAATATTATAAATAACAATAAACACATAAAACAATTCTATCGATGTCAAAGAGCATACTTACTTGTGTAAAGATTTCTATCTGTGAGTAGACACTTATTTATTGAGCCCTCTCGACCCAAATTGAAATTTATTTTAGACGTCGTCGTCCCCTTAATTTCCGCTAAATATGATTTCAGATGCAATCTCGTGTTTGGGTCATTTCGCTAAGGTGAGGTGGTGTTTTACTAATAGGTACTCGTATTTAATTGAAATTATATTATTATTTTGTTACTACAGGGTAAATTGTCGGTAAGTCTCTTTACCACAGATTCAGAAAATCCGTAGACATATAAAGCTTATTTGAAAACATTAAAACCACTTAACGTGGAAGAGAAAACCTTAGGGTGCTTCAAAGACAATAACTGGAGTATAGATAGAAGGACGAAGCAAATAAAACGATAGAGAATCTTACCCGCCATTGTTTTTTAAGATCAATTCACATACGATGAGACAATAGGAAATTATACTACGACGTTGCTTCCTCGATATTTATTTAATCAATTCACTATGCAGCTCGCTCTGCTATGTACTAGGCATGACACAATTTTTAGGACCTAGGGATAAAATAAAATAAGTCCAAAATTTACATCCGACTCTCGTCCCACCCTTACCTGTCACCGGCGGAGGCGCCATACTTCATTCGCTTTTTGTGTGCGGGCATGGCAACACACACACTACAACAATATTTTTATTTTCTTTATATTCCAAGTATCTGGAATATCTTTAAATTAATTTATAACCTCAGTGTCAGTGGAAAATGACGTACTTTAAATTCATTTCACTCGTAAACAACAAAAAATGTAAGTATTTTTTCATTACCTGAATATCTGGTTTGAATATTAACGATACTTTGAAAAAGTTATAATGCCTAACAAAATGTTAGATAACTACGTATTTATGTTGCATTGGCTACTATTACTCGTACGTAATCGTGATTTTACATCACACCTGTGTGCCCCTGCGGGTACTTTGATAACATTTAATCATAAACTCAACAAACAACGGTCGTTAGACCAATTGAATTTTATTTTTTCTCCGCTGACCCAACTATGCACCTACCTTCCTTTTATCTAGGAATTGTCTGTGCATGATGTTGCATAATACAATATCGCGAATAGTATCTCGCGTCCTGAGTTGCGATTTTACATGAATCGTAACCATAATATGCGTCACATGTTTAAGTCTTACATTTGTAAAAACATTTTTTCGTGGCAAAACACGAATCTACATATGTATTGATAATTTTCTTCTTATTCCTTGATTGTTCTGACCGTCGTTAAAAGTTAAACGCAAGGCCCAATTGGGTTATTTGTTGATGAAAGATTAATCATATTGAACTACGATATAAAAAGTATGTTCAGAATAAGTCTGGGTCCAATTCTATACTGAAGACCCTGGAATAATTGTGTAAACAAGATTTTAGCCAAGCATAAGCTGTCATCATTGCAACATTTAAAATTAAACTTTTATCCGTTACGTCAATTGCTTAATTGTTTATTGTGATAAAAACGTACGTACCTATTTTGTGCGCATTCGATTTTTTTCGATTTTAACGTTACTTCGTTAGTGACTGGATGGGTCTGTCTCAGCTGTATTCACAGTCTTAAAAACCCATCAAACCCCATTGGGCCCACTTGGTGCCCTAATCCTCCTTACCCATCCATGGGAAGGACAGTGCCCCAATATTGGGGACATTAAAATAGCTATGATGATGGCGGTTGGTCTACGGGTAGTCAACGAGGAGTCTACAGGCGATCTACGGGTACTCTACGGGTGGACTACGGGTGGACTACGAGTGATCTACGGGCGGACTACGAGTGATCTACGTGTGGACTGTGCTAAGCACATACAGAATTACAATGCGATTGTAGTCACGTGTGCTCCGACCCAATAGATCTACAATGCGATTGTAGACGGGGTTAGAATTACAATGCGATTGTAATCAGGGTTTTACACTATAGTCAAGCACATACAGAATTACAATGCGATTGTAGTCACGTGTGCTCCGACCCAATAGATCTACAATGCGATTGTAGACGGGGTTAGAATTACAATGCGATTGTAATCAGAGCGACTATAGTCAAGCACATAAAGTCCGATAGAAGAACAACAACAACGCAGAAGATATGCAGCTGCCCAGTTTCCTTACGCAAAATGGGCCCAATCAAGAGGCCTAACTACAAAATCTTCGCGCAAAGTAAAGTATTACCCAATATGACTACGATATAATCGTAGTCTAGTTTATATACTACACCTATATAACAGCACATATAGAACTACAATGCGATTGTAGTCGCGTGTGCACTGCCCAATAGAACTACAATGCGATTGTAGTCAGGGATACACATTTACCCTTAGAATTACAATGCGATTGTAATCAGGGTTTTACACTATAGTCAAGCAC
Source organism: Ephestia elutella (assembly GCA_018467065.1). NCBI lineage: Eukaryota > Metazoa > Arthropoda > Insecta > Lepidoptera > Pyralidae > Ephestia > Ephestia elutella. The sequence continues at coordinate 11,703,139 of CM031585.1, forward strand.
ATACAGAATTACAATGCGATTGTAGTCGCGTGTGCACATGTAATTTTAATAAGTCTAATTTTTGCCATTTCGACTCGAGATGATGATGATGATTATTACCTTATGTAACTACAACGCGATTGTAGTCAGGTATACACATTATTACCCATTAGAACTACGACGCGATCGTAGTCTGGTTTATAAGTATTTTTACTTACTTACTTATTTTATACACACTTTTATTAGCATAAACAGAACTACAATGCGATTGTGGCCAAATATACACATTATCAGCCAGATATACGCAATAGAACTCCCAAGCTATCGTAGATAAACTATTATCCGAAGTATAACTATGCAAATAGTAATATTATCAGATGATAACCATGTAACAAAAGTGTGTATCTTACTATACATTTCGAACACCCTTTAAGTATCTCATACTTATTAAAACTTTACTAGACTGATACAGTCAAGTATTATTTTTTCTGGCTGCGTAAGTTCTTGGAACTATAATGATGTTATAACCATGCACTGTCAGTATTAACTCAGCTCTGTTCATTTCAGCTAAACACGGACTTCGAGTCTCAACTCTTGGTAGTGACAGATTATCTGTATGTATCTGTTGTTATAAATGTTTGAACATCAGGACTGATGAAAATCGCTGACCATTGCTGGTCATCATAACAGGTATGTACTCATACCAAATATCTAAACATTGGGGAGCAGATAGAGCCCAAGAGAAAGCTGGGAAACGGAGTTCGGTAAACTGAGGAAAGGAAATCCACTCATCAATCGAGATGATTATTCGCCAAATATACATAATTTAGATAATTTACAATATACACGTCTGGTACATTTATTCAATACTTTTAATAAATCGACTGATCAATCGATCAATCAGTTATTGCCTTTATATTTCATATATTAAACAGGTATTCTATGTCACTATTGAGTATGGCGTCAAATTTGACAGTATTTTAAATAAACTGTTCCGGCGATCAATTTTCTCCTAAAAGTTTGTATAATGAAATATTTTCATTGTCAGTCCGGGTGACTCCGGAACCACCCAATATCGGGTCAATATCCGATACCGGTCTCTTTATCTTTTTATAATTAGCAACTCGCTTCACTGACAGTTGCCCATGTATCTTTATACATAAAGAACACATACCTACATAAAGTTTTATACATAAAGATTATAATACATAAAGATTCAGCTTCTTGACTGATTTTTTTGCAGATTGCATCCAATCCATCCAAAGTAATGATACCTAATACAAACTGAGATTATGTACTTACTTATTATTACATACTTTATTTCAATACTTACATATGATCAAGCTTATCAATCCAATTAACCGGCTTCTACGCTCACTATAGTTGTACAACAGCAACGCTCTAAAGCACCTTATAAATGGAATATAAGTGCCTTAAGCCAGTAAGAGCAGTGCTTTCTTTTTTGGGCAAATTAAAGTAAGATAACAAAGCACTTGTTTCTTAAGAACTAGACATTAGCCCTTAGCTCTAGCTTGAGCAAGCAAGTACTGAACAATATTAGATACTCAGTATGTTGTTTTTTAGTTTCTGTCTATGGGGATTTATTCAAATAGCCAATATGGCAATGGATTTTTTTTCTGATCGTAAATGTGTTGAATACTCTACGTAAACTCGAATCTTTGGAACTAATATCCCCATCATTCTATTAATAATTCAATTTCCTCCGCAAATTTAATTCAACAACTGGATGCATAATTATAGATATCTATCTTAGTGATTTGGATGCAAATTTTTTGATCAATAAAAAAAAAAAAAGAAGGAAAGAAAAAAAGAAGACGTAAAGTAGTATAATATGGACCTTTTCTTTCTACAGCTACTCTGTATTTATTACAAATAACTCCTAGCCAAGGTCATCTGCAACGACTTGCGCGAGTAAGTTACCATTTGGAACAAGGAAGTAATCTATTATCGAGAATCTAATCACAATTAAAGACTCTCTTGTCATTACACGGCCTTTGCCTATACGTTACAGAACTTTTAGATTCTTCTTTTGGAAAACTAAGCATCATAACTATTTTCTTTATAATATGTATTTGTTACTGGAAACATAATAAGCTTGTACAGAAAGTACACTTGAATTTCGTTTGTTGAATTCAGTATTTCGTTAATAGTTCTAACTAAAGGCTCGTGCATACGAGTACGTACTCATAACAAAAGTTATATTAAAATCATCGTACTGTGGGTAGGTACCTAATACTACCTATAGTTTATACTCTATGACTGTAGCCAATTCACCTATATATTCGGCTAAGTACAGTCTATAAAAACAGTGTAGTTTATATAAACAGTATATTTCAGCAGAAATGTACCGACCTCAAATTTGCATATTCATGTTTTTTCTCTTGCAAACTAATATACGTATATTTGTCAGGTGAAGATATTCCTCGAGTACTTATAGAAAGAATCCTGAATTAGTATAGTGTCCTTTCAACTCGACACATTAACCATCTAGAAGTGTATGTTCATAATCAATACAATAAAGATTTCTAACATTAGGTAGTCAAAATTCTAGTCGCTATTCGTAAAATTAACTCTGAGCAAGCACCTCTGCCTGCGTTGAGTTTGCTATTGCAGACTAAAAAATGTTCATTCATCACATCTCTCTTAGTAAATATTTACGTTTTAAAGTTAACATATCCTATTCCTAAATAAGCCTGTTAAAATATCCTGTCTCACAGGAAATAACTATGATAGTGTTAATTTGGTTATGTTAATTATTGTCCCATAAGGTATACTCATAGAACTTTTAATCTGTTTCTTGTTAACTTCTTTTTCTCCCAAAATATCAAGGCTAGCAACCAAAGTCTGTATCCTACAGAACTTAAACATTGTATTTGATAAGCTTTAATATTTTTCACCATTTTGCATTACAAAATGAAAAAACCGTAATGGCATTGCATCACATAGCCTACTCGAAGAATTCGTATTTTTTTTTTTTTTTTTTTGTTTATTACTAATATCTTTTTGGAAGATAATCGTAGATGCAACTACATTTGTATTTATTCATGTAATTAACCATCCTATATCAAAGTATCTAAGGATCCACTTTTAATAGCTCACATTAAAGAATAATAATAATTAATATTATTATAATGATATAAAAATAAAAATCTTGCAAATTTCGCAATGGTTCTAAACATCTGCATAGTGAATTGATTAAATAAATATCGAGGAAGCAACGTCGTAGTATAATTGATGGTTAAACAAACTTACCTTAATGAAGTTTGACCATAATTATACAAGACGTTGCTTCCGAAGATATTTATAACCCGCCCGTCCCAATCAATATGTTAAATACATATTACGCGATATCCCAAGCGCCACATTTCGAAATTTTGTTCTAAAGGAATGAAGTATGGCGCCTCCGCCGGTGACAGGTAAGGGTGGGACGAGAGTCGGATGTAAATTTTGGACTTATTTTATTTTATCCCTAGGTCCTAAAAATTGTGTCATGCCTAGTACATAGCAGAGCGAGCTGCATAGTGAATTGATTAAATAAATATCTTCGGAAGCAACGTCTTGTATAATTATGGTCAAACTTCATTAAGGTAAGTTTGTTTAACCATCAAATATATTTTATAGGATTTACAATTTCAACTTAGACAATGAATATCATTTTATAAAGATGAGGTGGTTATTGTTCTCCTACTTTAACTGAACATGCGTAAGGATATTTCATACTGGCTTTTGCCCGCGGATGAAAGGTACCCTATGTCCTTCTCCGTACTTCTAGCTATGTGTATGCGAAATTTTAGGAAGATTGGTTCAGTATATAAAGCGTGAAGAGGTAACAAACAAACAAACTCACTTTCGCATTTATAATATTAGTTAGGACTAGAAAAGGAATTTCAGTAACATTTATGTTCCTAAAGATATTATTTTGGCCTGAGAATTCCCAGTAGCTTTGTCCTATTTGTATCTAACAATCGGCCAGAATAAACAAATAAAAAGCGCAACATTGCAAATCAATTGGCAACTTTGCAGCCTCTGGTTCAAGTAGCACACGGCCTGTTTACACGACCTGCATCCACTCGTGTTATAGGTAAAATAAAACATGAGACAACTAGGTAGATGTAGAGGCCGGGCGACGGAGGCACAATTGTCGGCGGCCTATTTGCGGCCGAGCCACCACTTGTTGTTTGCTAGGCCAGTCCCACTCTCGTCCATTGTGCCTCCACAGCCTCGAGTACGTAGCACAGTTAATTTACTAAATGAGGGATCTTTTTATCGGTAACGAGATAGAGCGTGATGTATGGCTATTCGGGATAATGGTAAACGGTGCAATCGAAGGCCTAATTACCGATTAGTTGATTAAAAGCGTTATTAGCGTAAATTAAGCTCCAACCATTTGTTTTACTTTTTTACTTTGCTATTAGTCAGTTATCTGACCCGACAAAATGTTTTCAAGAATTTTTCTTTTCCAAAGATATCAATCATTGCGAATAAGAATTCGACAAATTCCTTTGGTCAATGGATTCCACGTTTGTATGTATGCCACTTCGAAGATTGGATTTGGAGATTTCCTGTTTTCAATTCATTGGCAAATCTTGGTACGCTTTTTAGTGTTGTTGTGTACTGTACTATTTATTTGATTCCGTGCTCACTCGAGTGTTATTACATAATACTTCAGTTAATAAAAAAAAATACGAAGTAATTTGTTACAACAACAAATTAATTATTGTGATAATGTGTGCACCTAGGCATATTATTTTAACAATGTGACCAACAGTATTGATTCTGAGTAAACCTGCATATATTATGCCCGTCAATATTTTCCATTTCATTAACTTTGAACAAAATTAATTAATCGGCAAATTGCTGATGTTCACATGAAAACATTGTTAAAAATATTTTTACAGTAAAGGTTGATATTTAATTTAAACTCGCACAATTAGCGACTTTTACTTGGTTCAGAGCCAGTAACAGAAATAATATATGTAACAATTGTGTGACGGTGTGAATTATTTTGGTTTTGATGAAAGGGTTTATACCTTCTGTTTATATATTTTTATGTCGGGAGTTTTCGACAGGACGAGTCAGGGTAGCAGAATGTTTACAGAGGCGGCACTAACTGTACTCTTATTGCTATTTGTCCACGCTGCCCAACTGACCCACTTAGAAGGATTGTTTTCGTAAAGAGTCGTTTGAAAATCCACGATTCAGTTTCTATCTGACATGAGATATTGTTCAAAAAATCGAAAGGGTTACCAGCTTTCTCTTAACCGCAAACTTATTACATGCAAAAATTATAATTGCGATAAATAAAAAATCCATTAATGAAGTAAGCTATAGTTACAATATTTCAGTTACAATGTTTATCAGATTGTCTTATGTTTGTTTTAAAACTTTTTAAAAATAATAAAAAATATTTATTAAAAATGCAAACTTGGTTTAACAATATTAAGGGTTGAAAGTCCTTACCTGATTTTTGCCTTTGAGCACGAGAACATTGGTGACCCTTCCGAAGGGCAGGCCGAGCTGTATGATCTCCGCCTCCGTCGTCTCATTGGGTATGTTCCGTATGTGGATAACGCGCGAAGGCTTGCCCACATTCTGTTCCAGTTTCACCTGGGGACAAACAAATATAAAATAATATTAAAAGAATACGACATAGCCCCGGGTAGACAGGTAAATGGCTCTCCACAATCAGCAAATGTATTTATTCTCAGTATAATAGCTTGTTCTCTGAATCTATCGTTTTTTATAATCAAAATACAACTAGAGCTTTAGGGAAACTCGATGCTTTGTTGATATTTCGCCAGCATTTACCAATTGATTACAACAATAATTGGCAAGGTCTGACAAAAACATAAAATCAGTCAGATGCAGAGAAAATCTGACCCTGAAATATTTCTAAAGAAAAATCTTCACAGGCAAATTGAAAAGAAAAGGGAAATAATCGGCCCTTAATCGTGGATCCATTAATGGAGGCTGGAGTAGTGAACGCGCGACTAAACGGCGTACAAAATGACCGGTCTAATATACATAAATAAACCTAGCATTGTTCGCGAGGAAGAGCCGGCTGGATAATTGAAAAGTCGATGTAGTATAATTGTCGAGGCTTATCGAGCCAACCCCAATGTGGGCGCCATTGTTCCCGAGAGAGCCTTTTGATTACAGCGGCGGGCCCAAAACGAGCCCCGAATATATTGTAGCTTTGTATGACACTCCACCTCTCCTAAGGTGAAAAGAGCAACGTACTCCAATATAATTCTTAACATCGATATGGCATGTTATTGTTTTAAAAGATTCCGCGAAATTACGATTCAACAAATTATTTGATAGGCTGGGGAGATAATACGGTCACAAAGGCAATCCCATTAAGATGTCAAAAAAAGCCTATAGTTTCCTAGTTCGACAATATTTGGCAAGTTGTGAACTATCTATCCCTCTTTTTACGTTCTTTGGTGGGCGGCGAAGCGTGGAGGTGTAACAAATGAGTCTAATGCCTATTAGTTCGACCTTGTTAAGTTCGGATAAAGTGGAGCCAACCCGACAAAAGGTCGGACTAAAAGTCGGAACAGTTCGGGAACTGCTTCCCTTGTGGCTTTATAATCTATCGATCATCGATATTCTTTAAAATTTAACATGCTTTGAACACGATTGGGATTATAAGCCGAGAGATGTTTTATTCTAATTAATTCTGAAATTTTAATATTAATAACGTTTGAAGATGGAAATTGAGTATATTGTTTTGTTTCTTACAAACTGAAGATCAGAGAGAAGAAGAATTCGAGAGGATTCCTCGTAATGATTAATACGTTGTTAATAGAAAAATACACATTGGTTTTTATGAATTAATACATTTACAATCGACTTCAAAAGAGGCAAATCCCCGTAAGTAAACAAATAACAATATTTTTGCTGTACCGTGCAAAGGGACGAATAAATCTTGGAACACGCTCGCTCCCCACCTCGAGGGTACATTCCGGTATTTTCTCTGCTCGCGGAAAAAAAAACAAGTGGTACGTAAAACGTAAAGGACATTACTTTCGTTGGGTCAGAAAATCTGCGAGGTACGATTTCCACATCAGGCTCTTTAAATCATCTGCTCCGTCTCACATTTCATCCATAAATATTAAATCTTGGCTGGTATTGCTTGGTATGACATTTTCCTGGAGGATTTCCCGGAATCGGTCAATTTTCCCGGCGATCGCGCAGGCTGTGTTTATTGAAACACTATTTTCTCAGTTGGCCGCCTCCGCGGCGCTGTGTCATTGACTGTATCATCTACAGTGCCGTGTTAATGACCTTACTATATTGAAAACGCCAATGTTTTTTTTTTTGTTTATATGGATTGTCCTTGTTTATATGTTAACCTTCGATATTTGGGATTTTAACAAATCTTTGATGCCATATAAAGAGGTCGTATTCAACATTGATCTTGGAAAACCAAGGTTTTTAATTATTCAAATCACCTACAAAAATATATTAGTTAACATTTATTCAATACGATCTTAATTATAAATACCTTAATCCTATAATAATTTCTATTACAAAACGGGCTGTAGTTGCCCTATCTTTTCTTATAGAAGCCTTTGTATTAGAACGAACGAGACACTTTGGCTCCAGGGGATATTTTATGACACTTTATACACTTCACCATCCTTTGTAGTGACTAAGTGTAATTAGTGGTTGTGCCTATAATAGAACCAGTAGATAAATCTAACCAAATAGGTATTATTTTGACGACATGGTGGTAATTAAGTCAATGTAATTAACTATACTAAATAATAAAGCGGTTTGTTTGTTTGTTCGAATCAATAATCTCTGGAAATAGTGGTACGATTTTAACCCTTAACCACCTACCATACGTCTCACAGATCTTGACGAAATTATTTTTGTTAATATTTTTGCGCCGGAGTGTTGTATCGACTCGTTCGATCTTATACCTTTCCCCCGTGCCCCTCAGTACTGCGTGACAGCTTGTCGGGGTTAGACGTGCGCGCGTTTGCTTCAGGTAAGTAAATTAATACCAGCGTGGGTCTACGAGACCCCTGTTAGGAGGTTACGTAATTATTTTTAATTATTATTTTTTTATTGTTTTAGTTATAATGGCTCTTAGTGAAGCTATTATTGAGCGTTGGTTGGAACAAGACCTGACAGACGATGAAAATATACCAAACGACGAGTGCAGTGATGTGGAGCCAGTCGAAATTAATCACGTTTTGGAAGAAAGTGAGGCGTCTGATTCTGAATGCGAAGAGCCAACCGTAATGCACATAAATTCTCCATCACAAAGTGATATTCCTTCAGTTAGTGACCATGAATTTTCATCTGAGGATGATGTGCCATTGGCGGAAGTTCGGTCTAGACCTAGAAAGAAGAATTGCAAAATGCAAAGCACCTATTTGCCTCGAATGTTCTAACAAGATGTGTCTTCACTGCCGTGAAAAGCTCTAAGTTTAGACCCTGCAATTTTATATAATTAGTAACTATAATGAGTATTATTATTTTTTTCAAAGTTCTTTGTTGATTTAATTATATAAAAAAACAAACGAGTAAGTTCCTATTACATATATATTTTTTTCAGAATTTATTTTTGATAAGTGTTAGTAAGTAAGTCAAAAACAAGAGATTATGCCAAATATGGTGTGTTATTATAAAAATATTGTTGATTTTCATGTTTTTATTTTTCTAAATAAAGAGTTAATAATGTTCGTATACGAATGTTTTAATTAAAAATTATACCCTCCCTTTTTATTTCTAGTAATCGTATTTTTTAACTGGGGTCCCACAGACGTATGACAGGCGGTTGTGTGACAAAATAATGAGGTAGGTGGTTAAGGGTTAAAATTATTTCTGTATATGGTAGCCACAGTCATAAGGAAGGCTAGGCTATTTGGAAACTAGAAATTCTTAAAGTACCGCGTGGATGGATAAGCTAGTTATTTTATAAAATGCTTTTTAGCTATATATAGATTTCTTTTTATTTTTAGCTTCAATTTTGTGTAAAATATAATATACGTTTAACAACTGCAAATTAAAGACTAAATAAACTAGATAACAAGCTAATTATTTAAAAATAAAAAACACGACTGACAACTTACATAGCCTATGTCATTCGGGCTCATGCAAGGAATCTAACAATACCTCTCACATCAAAATCTGTTAAGCCGTTTAGGACTTATGGTGGAATAAAGAAATTACATACATACATACATGAACCCTGAAAACATAACACTCCTTTTTTGGTCAGTCGTGTAAAAAGGCTAAATAACAAATAAAAAGCAATAAACATGAATATAGAGAAAATATAAAAATGAATAATATAGATATTCAGTTCAGTGAGTCGCGTAAAAGTATTCCTCACAACATATTGTAGTTTCACCTTGACCGCCAGACTGATGACGTGCCGTGCCTGCTGAGTCGGCATTCGCAAGGTAGCCGCTCTGTCAATGTCCACCCGCCTTATTCCACATGTAACTTACGACACATACATTGTATGTATTTTTAAAGACTTCATATTTTCGTGAAAGCAGACATATTAATTCTAAAGCATCGTAACGCTTTTGTAAATGTGATCGTTTGTGAATAAGGACTATTTTAAAAGAACTTTTATTAAGGCTAACTGATTGCTCCATCTGAAATGCATATCAAACAGAAGTATTAAGTAATTAGGACCTTGAAATGCTTAAGGACAAGCATTACCGCCGTACTTTATATGTAACGATTACATCAATTGTAAGTGTAGCTTACAATCTTGACAGAATAGGGTGTGACGTCGGCAAACGCGGCAGCGGCGCGACGGGCGGAGGTGGTGGCAGCGCGGCGCCGCTTATAATCCTCCTGCGGGCAGCCGGCGCGATGGCAACAGGCGCGCTCAGATACTGCAGATTATGTTATTACTGACAGAGATTCTACAGATTTGCTCAGGTAATTGAAATGCACGGAAATAGATTTATACGAGCCCAAATGTTTTGGTAGACGCGGTTAAAGTTTAAACCTACTAATAGTACTGTGAATATTTTGTACTATGATTGCGACGTACTATGGTTGTATGTCAACAAAAATACTCTATAACGTTTCATCCAGTAAAAGAATAGAAGCTGTCTTCTTTCTTGCTGGTTTGAGAGGGAAGAAAATGCATAGTGTACTAGCTGCTTCCCATCCGGCATAGATCGTAAGTTTATCAAGGGAATGGGTTTTAAACTGGGGACTTGTCAAAGGCGATAGTCTAGCAACCTGACCCTATATCTGAATTTCCATTCCACCAGTAGGCCAATGTAAAATTCAGCTAAGCATGGTCTTCGAAACTCGCGACTGCTCTGTCTACCCCGTAAGGGATAAAGACGTTCTTCTTCTTCTTCGTATGCTCTTGACAGAGCAGCCGTGGTCAGGCATGCTGCTTGGAGACGCGCAGCACTGTGGCTCTCCATTTCGTAAATAAAGTCCATTTCATCGATAAAGACGTAATCATGTCTGTATCTGTATAAAAGAATAGAAGATCTATGTAGATAAAGTAAGGTAAAAGCTAGTTGGTAAAAGCAAGTTCGAGTAGTTAATTATTTGTTTTAATCGCCAGTGAATGTATTTTATTAAGTTAGGAGGATAACAGATAGATATTCAGCCTCTCAACAGCTCAACACAAACTAATAACAGTATAGATTAGCGAGATCAGAATCAGCTACCGGTGTAGCAGTGGAACTTAGGAAAGTTCAGGAGCCAGGTGTAAGTCACGAAAACTAGGCGAATTAATTAAACGACATTTAAATTTTTACCTCGCACCGCCAAACTTGGGGCTACAAAAAATCTTGGATTCTTACACGTCATGGTAACTTTTTTACAGACTTAGTTTGAAATTTATGTAACAAAACGTAAAAATCAAATAGGAAAAAGCGAAATTTAACGATGGAAGTTCATTATCAATTTGTACTCTATTTCTGCACCGTCAAAAATGGCTAATTAGAGCTCTACTGTTCTTAAGTAAATAATAAACAAACTAAAACCTAATTATATCTAAAATAATATGTTAAAATGCTGGTTTTACGTATAAAAGCACAATTTTAATATAACTTGTTGTTATAATATACGATAAAATTAAATTAAGAAAAAAACTATTTGTGGAAAATACGTTAAAAATTTCAGGGTCAAAATCATTTGTGCCCTGAACAATTATAAAAATAACAGTTGGATGATTGGTCTCATCAGTTAGACCACGCTCAATTGCATCGGCTGTTAAAATTTCAAGAGCATTATTACGGCAGGCATCGCGGCCGATCGTCGGAACTTTTAATTGGCAATCCGGCGAATATTGTTATTAAATTGCCGAGCATCATTCCTGTTTCCAACTTATTGCTACGACTCTTGCAGTCATTATGAGTACAAGTCTCACTTTTATTATTGTTGAAATGTTTATGTCAAATATTTATTTTGTCATATTTATAAAGTTATATATGTATAAACAAATAAGGTTCGACAGGGCTTATCTATCTTCACATATAAGAGTCAAAATCTTTATATTTATATTGTAAAAAATATAAAGAATATTTAAAGAAACAATAAAGATGTCAACCTAAAAGAAAAATTAGAAAAATTAAACTTACTGCAGCAGTGAAATAATTGCAATTATATTTAACTTTACACACTTCCTTAATTAACAATAATTATTCGACCAAACTGTAATATTCACCAATGAAATAACGTAATAATTACATCGTGACAGTTAATTTGAGTTCCATCCCGCGAGATTAAAAGGCTTCAGGAAAACTTTTAATATTGCCGCTGTAGATATCTTACTTGAACGTTACCCGTCTTTATTGCACTGTCCTCGCATTTTATCTAACATTTACTTTAGAATACAAGCTAACTAGCTGTGGGCCGTTCCCATGGGAAAAACCTAATACTTTAACCGCATTTTATCGAAATTAATTAAGTAGTGTTTGCGTCAAAGAGCAGAACTTTAACATTTTTATTGAAATAAATAAAACATATAAATTTCGTTCGAGTGTTGACCTCTTTTAATGTATGAAGATAAGATAAACCATTTTTTCTTCAGCAGTTAGACCAACAGATACATAACTACGAAAACCATATTTGAATTAGAGTTTTGCCAACATGCAAACCATTGTTTAATCACAAATATTAATAAAGTGAAAGCATTTAGAAAATTGATGAAAAAGAATCTAACAATGTTCCAGGGAGGGTATAAATGTAGCGAATAATGCAAAATTAAGGTGCTACCAGAATTCAGTTTGCTTGGTAGGGTGCTAATTCATTCATGCATAAGAATGGGGCCCGGGGCAACTTTGTCCCGGAGAACTTTTAATAGTGGCTCTCCTTCGGTCGCTGAATCGCTTTACAACTTTAGTTTGACTAAAAACATGCTCATTGATATTCATAATAAAACATTAAGTGAAAACTATTCGAAGTGTTCAACAGATAGAATAAGCAATACAAACTTTGTGGATGTTCAGATGACCTATTTGTAATGTTATGAATATCCAAAATAGTTGGAACATTCCCCTAAATTTTAAGGATGCAAATATACAATTCGTGACAATAACACCGCTGTTCGATATAATGTGTGAAAAACCAGTTTTAAGGCAGGTAAATTATATTTTAAATTTTTAATTAAAAACAAATAGATGTTTTACGATAAAACTAATTTTTAAATATTAAATATGAATAAAATACTAGAACACAAAGTGGCAAAACGCTGCTCCCAATGACTTGTTTCATAAGTTTGTATAGGTCGTTCAGCGTGTTCCTGCTACAAAATCGTAAAATAAGATAGCCAAATGGTTTTAGTACCCCTAAAACTAGCCGTAAAATAGTAAGTGCCCGCCCAATGAATATCTTTATGGCGTCATTTGATTGATTACCGAATTTTCTCCGAACAAAACCGATAAACTCGAGTCTGTTGGTCTTTTATTATTGATATTGGGATACTTGTGAATTTACTTAGAATTCAATGTTGGTGGGCGCGACTTTGTCTGATACGACGTAAGTTTCGGTCTTGAGGTTTGATGTAGGAATATTAATGAGACATTGTTAAACTTCATGACAGCTAAAAGCTTATAAGGGAAACCCGTGGGGTTTAACTTTGTTTACTACCATAAGTGTAAAGATACATGCACACATGCTATTTATTTGAATAGTGGATAAAATACAAAGTTATAAACCTAATTACCGTTTAAGTTTCTGTAATATTAAAATCTATACTCGCTGTATAAACAAGAGTTACTTTATATGTAAGTTTGTTTAACAACGTAATTAATCACCGTAGCACGGCTTTACGAAAATCAGGAACCCTGCAGGTAGAAAAAGGTCATTTAATAAGATTACGTCGATGAATAAGTAAAAAAGACAATTTGTTCCCCAAAGAACAGTGAAGCTGTGCAAGCGGAGTCGTAACTCCGCAAGACAACCTCGTAAATGCTTAAGTAGTGGTAACCGCAGCCCCTGAAGCATCCACTGATTTGATTGATCTCCATTGCGCGGCCCTCTAGGTTTTTACAGGACGCCGCCGTCAGAGGAAAATGAGGAAAAAACGGGAACATAATTAATTACTTTATTTGGACATTAATGACCCGGTCAAAGAGAACGAGGGTTGATTAGTGTGTTTTCTGCAGACGTGCTCTGTCTGATACGGTATTCGTTAAGTGAAAACATTTTCCAATATTAAAATACGAGCTGTCAGTTGTCAGTAACTCAGCTGTCAAACGGTGTCGTCTGATTGTGCGGCGGGTAACCGACCGACGAGGGTGAGCCTCTTTAAAATTAATATCTGACACAAGCGGAGTTCACGAAGAAACCCGCCGAAGAGGCACGGAGGTGCACGATGTAATAACAATAAATCTGTATGGGCTAAGATTCAACAAAAACGGGCTAAAGGAAATTTCCTAACAAGATAAGTTCGTCTCATAAAACATTTTGTAAAAGAATGTTTACTCAGCGGCACTTCCTTCAATATTTTCACAGCACGAGGTGCCCGACGAACAGCACAAAGAGACATAAAAAAATACTTTTAAAAACGAGTTGCCATTCTGCCGATGGGTTCCAAATGAATATTCAGAGTGACAAAGAAGAAGGGGTGACGCAAAAAAGGCAGTGCCTAAATTTTCGCAGTGGAAAAAAGGTGGCGCAATCGCAAAACCATGAAATAGCAAATAAATAAGCGGCGGAGGACACGTCCCTATTTAATTATGAATTAAGGCCGGGCTGTAACGAGATCACAATGTAATTAAGATTACTGTGGCGTGGTTTTTTCAGGTTTGCTTTTACAAACAGGAGTAAATGGTCGGCAAAATGTTCCAATATAACGATGCTGCCTTATTTTGCTTGCGTGTGTGTAATATGCTTTTTGCAGAGTACGCTGCCCCGCCTCGCATTTGATTCGGAGGTTTTGCTCTTTTGGGCCCCTTGCCATCACAATTATTCTTTGACATCACAATTACTCTTGTAACACAAAACTGAATAAGATATCAAACATTAAAAACTTATATAAAAAGAAAAGATTCTTCACAAACCACATTTTTAAAAGCTTTTATTTAACTTGCAATGTATGTAAGTATATTCGTTCGGCGGGTGGAATCTTAGAACTCAATTTTGAACACAGAGTAATTGTTTTGTAATTACATCCCAATTACTCTTGTAACACAATACTGAATGATATACCGAACATTAAAAACTTCTATAAAAAAGATAAGATTCTTCATATATATAAACTACATATTTTTGTTTTATTTCTTCATTTTGTTCGTTTAGCACTGTGACAACAATGACCGGTGACAGCGGGAAACAAACTGCCCTCGTGAAGAATACGAAAACGGTTGCTTTTAGACGCTTCATTTCGATTTAATTTACTTAAATGACTGCAAAAAATATTTAAAATAGCTATTTTTCACGCAAGCACTAATGGTCGACAAAACTGGAGTTTTCCGAAATAGAAGAAAAATTACATTGATGATCGCAAAAAATGCGAACGTTGCATTTTAGGCGGAAATGAATATTTTTTTGTAATCAACGGACGCAGTGATTTTCGATGAATTTTATGGATGCATTTTAACGGATTATTTTTTTGTTAAATATATTTTTGTAATAAAAATAAAACCTAAATTTAAAATTCCAGTGTATATTGTAATTTGTCAAAACTTTACATTTAACTAACTATACATATAACTAACAACATGTCACAGTTAAAATGTCACATTTGTATATCTATTTATGTAAGTAAATTTATTTATTTTATGCTGAATGCTGTGTCTACTGCCCACCTCCTTGTAAATTGGCTACTTTTTCTCTACCCAAAGGTTGACTGGAAGAGATTAGAAATGAGCCTAAGCTTTTGTTCCATTTGATTGAGATGTATTATAATTTATTATCTGTGTTAGTGGACAATTAAGTTATATCATTATTATGAATACTATGCTGCCAGCAATACGTAATACCTTATATTATTGTTTAGCTTAAAGATGACAAAAACCATATTATTTTCTTGCGATCAAGTGTGCACAGTTGCAGATTCGCGATATTACAGATAGGCTTCGTTCATGAAACTTTTAATGGATGGTACAATCCATTTGGCGGTAGTTGGACACTGGTCTCCACAAACAGAGAGACGTGTTTGTATAGCGAACAAAGTGTGCATGCGAATCGCGCCCGTATTTATGTAAATACGATGGAACTGTGCCGCGTACATCCAAACCTGATGTTTATTTTTTTACAGTTCCTCGTGTGTCGATTGTTTCCCATTTAGTGAGTTAAAAACAACAGTTACCTACACTTGTGATGAAAAACATTCGAACATTTTGTATTGTCTCAAGCCTGGAAAAGTTGATTGATTCTGTCCAAGTAGCCCTGGGATATTTATTCAACGAGAATAATATATTCGTAGTATTGATACTTCTATATTTTTTCGGACAGTAATTTAACAGAAAATTAAAATTTATTTGTTCTTTGCATGAAGAAACAAGCAATACCTAAATTTGAAAGAACTACTCAGAATACACCTGGAACGATTTGCTAAAACTCTGCAGACCGTAGAAAATTTAGAATTCCATTTTGTTTAAATGTATTATGTAAAAAATCCATTCGATATCGCCAGGTCAGGGTGGAGATTAATAAAAATTTGGCCCCCGAAACCTCCAGGGAAGCCCTTTATAGCACGTTGGCTTTTTATGAGGGGCCTTTTATTTTAATACTTATTTCGGTTTTGCGATTCCGTCGTTTTATTGCTTTATCGCGATTAATCGTTTTTCGGTTAATTATGAAACCGAAGAAACGTGATTTTGGAGATTGAAATTTTTGATTTATAATTTTATTGATTACATATTGATCAGTCAGGACTTTTTAGAAAGGGATTGTAGAAGCAAAAAGGGGAGGCCCTCATTCAATTGTTGGGCAGGGACCGTTGAGAGATTGTACCCCTTTATATTAATTTTTGGCAATAATACAAGCGCGCGCATTCATTAAGCTATAAAATATTTTTCTACATTAAGCCTGTGATTAAGCAGTTAGATCATGTTAAGACAATTTGGACCCAAGTGTTAAAGGGGTCAAAGTAAAAACTTAATATACATTTACTAAGTCATTTCATAAATAAAAAAATAAAACAATAATTGCACCTTTTTATATGAATGTAGACTATTTCTCAAATTCAAGTATTTCCCAAACTCATTTATTGAAACCTGCATATTTACATAACATCAATAAATAGATCTTAATAAGTAGAATCGAAAATAGAAAATTAATATGTAAAAAAAAATTGAGGACCTCTCAGCGTACCGCACGCATTCGTCATAAATGCAAATTAAACCAATTATGGTTTGATTTTGCAAAATTCCACGTTAATGTTTTGTTTTGAGGAATAACAATGAAAATATTTAAAAAATATTAACTGGTAGGGATTATGGGAGCAGCCAATTCATTGTTATTCTTTGATTGGTAACTATTACAAGGTTAACAAGAAAACATAAATAGTATGTAAATAAAGTTCTTCCAAAAGTGTAACTTCTAAAATTTTGTTACCGTAATATAACGTTTAATCAAGTTGTAGTGTATAATTTAAGCAATTTACTATTTATTATTCAATCCAAGTTTAGAAATAATCTATACATATTATAATAAAACAGTAAAAATATTTTGTCTGTAAATTTAGTATTTTTGACTGAAATGGATAGAGGGACACTTAAAAAGAATAATAGAAAGCAAAAAATATTTTTTTTAATTTTTGTCTTTCTGTCTGTATGTATGATCACGCTAATCTCCGAAAGTACTGAACCGATTTTAATGAAACTTTTTTTCTTGTATAGCTATTAAGCCTAGGCAACATTAAGGCTATAATTGATTTTAAAAACTGGAGCACTTGGTGAAGAACCAAAACAGAACAGTTAAACTATAAGATAAATGGAAATGGTGCTTAACAAAAGTCGTTCAACCTGATAAGCATTTTCTGCTGACGTATAATAATTGAAGATCTAGAAACTTCGGATGAATAACTCCAAGAGACCAGCTACACTATAACATATATGGAAATGGCGCCTTATTAAAAGTCGTTCAACCTGATGAGCATTTTCTGCTGACGTATAGAAATTAAAGATCTGGAACATCTGATGAAAAGCTCCAAGAGAGATTTTTCATCTAAGCGAATCTCACGCGGGCGAAGCCTCGGGCGACAGCTAGTATATTAATATTCTTAAATAAACAAGATAATAAAACTAAAACTCAAGAGAAAAGAAAAATTTTAAGCAAAATGCTTAAAATTTTAAGCAGGTTAGGTAGGTTTGAAAAACAACGTAGGAGCGTAGTACTCGCTACAATGTAAGCGCTACGAAGCTACGAAGTAAGCGCGCGGGCGCAGGGTCTACGATGTGCTACGCCGCGTAGCTACAGATTCAAGCAAGACTTCGTAGCCGTAGCGTTCGTAGCAAGCTTATTAAAGTATAGTAGAGCAGTAAGAATTTTAAATTAATTTTTAATGAATTAATATTAATAAGCTTTTTAATATTTTTTTAACAATAAATCTTAGCCCATATTTCTACGCCTAATAAGTAACTAACATTCGTAGCGCTGCTACGAATTTACTTTTAAACTTATTGAGAAACTAAACAACAACTTGAGAAGACAAATCGGTTTTCCTATTCTTAAATAATTCTACGTAGAACTTATAAAAAGGAAGTAACATTTTAAGAATAAAATTTATTAAAATAAATACAAAAAAAAATTAAGAACAAAAAGTTTTTTTTCTTTGTATGATGAAAGGTGGTCTGACGAATTGTCGGCCTTTGATAGGCGCTGGCAGCAGCTAGCGAGCGGTAGAGATAGTTGGAGAGATAAGGGGGAGGCTTTTGCCCAGCAGTGGGACCTTTTGGCTAAATAAAAAAAATGATAAAAGGTGATATTTACCTTTTTAGCGGCGGAATCCTGGTTGTTGTTGTCGGCGTGGTGCGGAGCGGCGGGCGCCATGACGGTGACGCCACTCTGCGATAGAAGCTCGTCTGAGCCTCTCTGCAACAATGGAAACTTACATTAGTTTAAATACTAATTCGCCTTAGAAACTCTATTTCTATTTATTTCTAAAACTAGCTGTCGCCCGCGGCTTCGCCCGCGTGAGTGTCGCTAAGATGAAAAATCTCTCTTGGAGCTTTTCATCAGATGTTCCAGATCTTCAATTTTTATACGTCAGCAGAAAATGCTCACCAGGTTAAACGATTTTTGCTAAGGCGCCATTTCCATATATGTTATAGTGTAGCTTGTCTCTTGGAGCTTTTCATCAGATGTTCCAGATCTACAATTTTTATACGTCAGCAGAAAATGCTCATCAGGTTGAACGACTTTTGTTAAGGCACCATTTCCATATTACTTATAGTTTAGCTGTTCCGTTATGGTTCTTCATCAGGTATTCCAGTTTTCAAAATGAATTATAGCCTATATGTTGCCCAGGCTTAATAGCTATACAACAAAAAAAGTTTCATTCAAATCCGTCCAGTAGTTTTTGCGTGAAACGCGTACATACATACAGACAGACAGACAGACAGACAGACAGACAAGAAATTCCAAAAAATTTTTTTTGCTTTCTATTGTTCTTTATAGGTCTCCCTCTATCCATTTCAGTCAAAAATATTAAATGTACAGACAAAATATTTTTACTGTTTTATTATATGTATAGATGTATAGATAAGAATTTTTTCATAATTTCAGTAGCTGAAATTTTTCTTCATAACGAAAAACATGATATGAGCTCTATGTAAGTCTTTAAATGTAGGTTTAGATTTATAGATACAGGACCGAGAAACAGTAGGAAGGTAAATTAGGTAAAGTTTGTTATGATTGAAAATTATTTGAAAGGATGGTTAGTAATTTTTTTGTCTATCGGATATGCTAATAATTGTCACTAACAGTATTATTACTAATCTTCATATTATACCGCAATATCTCAAAATTAACTTACAATGTAAGAGAAACCAGGTATTTAAGACATAGTTGCTTTTGGATGACATTGAAATAAAGTTCGCCGACATAAATGAAAATATTCTATAATTTAGCGTCACAGTCACTGAATATGCCCGTCAGCGATCTCCGCGCGAGCGAATAACGAAATAAAACAAAAATACAATTTCGAGTCATGTCAGTATACGTCAACCCTCCTTGCCTGGGATCAATCTCAATTTAAGACGGCGAAATGACAGACCTGAGCAGTTAAACGCACCGGGTGAAGGTATAAATCACCCTATGTAATAAAGCAAATGTACAAATGACGCGACGCGGCCTCGCAACGTGGCGCGTCACCGCGGTTCTTGTATCGCAAATTTCGCCGCACCTCCTTCATAATGTATAAAAAAAAAACTAAAATAATGAGAGTAGAGAGATAAAGAAACACAATAAGACAGTTCGCGAGAGATAGCCACTTCCAGTATTAATAAACAAGTTGTGTATAAAAATTAATTAATTAATAAATTCAAATATAATTTTTCCTTAAATACTATCAACGAAGTTATAGGCGTCAAGAGCTAAATTTTTATGATCTCAACAGTTTGTTGTGTCACTCACAAGACACATTTAATAAAGCCTCCTCCCTCAAACACTTCCAATAAATTGACAGAGCGATAACCGGCTGCTGACGCGGCATTGTCGACTCGATCAACATAAACATTGCAATAATTTATTCACGCTACTACTCGCACTCGAAACTCGCGGGATATCGATATCACACGAGAATTTATCGTATTTTGTCACTGGAGAAAATTTCACAAAATTAAATTTAAAAATAATAAACTGTTCCATACACTATCTTACTAATCGTATTGTAATTTATTCAGCTCTCCAGCATAATTTTATATCGGATTAGTTCAACGCAATAGTATTTTTCTGCAATAAATAACAATTAATGCTAACTCTCTCATAAATAACGTAATAAAGATTAGTTATCAATGGTGAGTAACAAAGCAGCGTATTTGCAATTTACATAATATAATAAAGAGCAGATTACGCTAACAGCTGGAATCCCATTTTGTGGCATAAAGCTTTCATTGTAGAAAAAATAACCGTTTCAGAAATAAAACATCCGCGAGTCCTATTCCTTGGAGTAATTTCGTAGAGCGCGTGTAATAATTGCCTGAAATTAAATAACATTTTTCACAACAAAGAAACAACGAGGATGGAAATTTTGGAGCAGAATGGCGAAATGCGTTGCAAAGAGGGCAGTTTTCGTTTCCATAACAATTTCTCAAGTTAATGAAGAATGATGTTGAACGCCTTCATTATGAAGAAGACAGTCATTGGTCTCTTCAAGAAGCATCAAATTAATATAATTTAAATCGCATTTACAGAAAACGAAACATTTATCTTAAGCATTTTATTATGATTGGTATCGTTACATATGGTTATATTTCGGTCTTTGTGAAAAATAAAAACTTCTATTTTAATTTATTGTTATGATGGTGGTTTGGTTGCCTCATAAATATGAATATTTAATTAATTTTCAAGAAGAAGAACAAACAAACAAAAAATAATTAAGAAGAAGTAATTTCATTTGCGTACCTACACACACAGAATATGTCAGAGTGATAGCTCCGCGAAATCAATTCCTTATATTGGCTCTTCAGTTGATAGTATTTGGTTTTTCTCGAAAAGAAACTGTGGATCTTTTCCCGATCAGGACATACTCAAACGTTTCTCCAATATGTCATTTGAATGAACGTGATTCGAGGGTCTCTCATATCAAAATATCGGGAATAAAATTACATGAAAGGTTTACTCAGATCAGACGGGTGGGTCTCGGCCGCTTTTGAGATATACCACGGAGGCGAAATGATATGTTTACGCGGCCAAAAGAAATATTCGCCTTTACTTCCATTGTAGGGAACCAATACGGATAATCTATTAGTGATATTAAAATGTTCCGGAAAATTCCTAAAAGATGGGACCAATAGATTCTCCGGTGGCTACATAAAGTGACTTCCTCGAGTCGGGTCAATATTGTTCTATCAAATATACGGAATGTTGCCAAATCATTTTGTCGCTACCCGAAACTTTGGTAGGTGTGGAGTTGTGACCACTGGGAAAACCTTTATTGATTGATTTGTCACCCTATACGAACCCTACTGTATACAAACTTCGATATAGAGGGCACGAAAGCCAAATTTGGGGTAGAAGACCGATCGTTGAGATTTTAAGGAATATGTTTGAACGGGATGAATAGGTAAACAATATTCTGTGCGCAAATTTGTTGGTTTTCTATAAAGTGTTTGGGACTTTTTTTTTATAGCAGATTGCCAACTTTTGCAAAAAATATCTAAATAACAATTGCTATCGATTGAAGCATCAATAAACCCAGTCCACTAAAGCGAGCACTTCTCGATTTTTATGAAGACCGTAAAAGCGATCGACAGCCCACTATCGATGTCATATGAAATATTTATGCGGCTCTAACACTATCCGAGAGACATTAATCGATTCAGAGTAAAATATAATGGTTCCGATCCCGACTCGACATCTCCAATTTTTCTATTACATGCAGTACTAAAGCGAACGCGATGTTGCCATATAATGGTTTTATGTCTCCAAGTATTTTCTTAGAAACACTTGTCCATAATTTATATATACAATGAAATCGATAGCGTGTAATATGTATTAACATTATACAAGTGTAAGTTTGTATTCTAAAATAAAACTTGGTTCATGTTCTAAATTAATTGACGAAAATGTCTTTGTCGATACAAAATCAAAAATCTATAGATGCAAAATATAAATTGAATGGAATAAAAATATAGGTCACAGTTTCTAACCAAATGAAACGAGTCGAAAAAAGTAAACTTTTACGATGTGAATGAAAAATCGCTTTGGCATTTATGACGTCATTGTTCAGAACGGGTCTCTAATATGAAAAAAATAAAAAAGGGTCTAAGCGGGGAAAGCTGTAACGAGTCTAATAATTTTTATTGCGATTTCACGAGCTTACAGTCTGATTTAACTCGACGTGTGTAAATTATGATTTAATTTAATAACCAGCAGTGAAAACGAGCATAAAATGTTTTTATGTGAGATAATATACTTTTCATTAAGAGTCATGTGTTACTCGTACAGTTTTATATTCGTGTTTTATGAGCTCGAGTAACTTGGGATTGAATCGTTAACAAAATACATTCGGATTTATAAACAAGCCGGATTCGTTTTCTTACACAAAACTTACAAAATCAATCAATATAAATTGATTTTTAAATGAATTATCGAATAGGCTCTTTTATTATTCTCATATAATCGGTAATTAAACTAAGTTTAAAGAAACGATGCCACTGCTATGTATTTTTAAAGTTCGGTTACATATTGCACACTATAAATGAAATAGTTTATTTTTCCAAAGATTTACTAAAAAGAGTACAGTTGCAACTCAAAGGAAATGTTCGCGTCCAATGGAACGCGATTGGATTAATTACGGAAATTTTCACAAAGCTCCCATGTTAAAAGCTCAAAATGAAATTTAACGGCAGCTTTGTCGTTGTGGAGGTGGTCTATAAAAAAAATAAGATTTCCAGGCAAACAACTCGAAATTAATAACTGCAGAAAGCCCGAACCAGAAGATTGGAGAACTATTGACTTCTGAGGTCAAGACTCGATCGTCTAACACGAAGCTCCGTCAAAAGTTGGCAACTAGTTGTAAATCTATAACGGCGGCAACTTACAATAGTTGCCGTCGTGCCAAGAACCTGCAATAAGGCGAGTATCACTGAACTAAACTGCTTTAAACGAGCGACAGAACGTTTGTCATCTATTGCGCCGCGTGCGCCGCACATGTGTGACGCGCGGGCGATATCTCCCAAACGCCTCGGAGTAACATGTCGACATTAACGATCTTGATAATATTTGGCGGCTGAGCGCCGCCAGCTCCACTCGGTAATTAATTGCACCAATTTGTTCAGCGCTTATAACGGACATTTGTCAAGGACCCGCCCGCGCCTTACGATTTTCGCACAAACTTCATAATCGATATTCCCAAGTATCGATTTATCGCCAAAACTCTTTGTCCGATGTAGGATATTAAGACGTTACTCGCTCATTAATAAACCGTAACGACCTGTTTTCTTCGATTTTACTGAGCGGGTAAATACTATCCGGAGGTTAAAGATTAACGTTGTTATCCTATTCGCAAGTTGTTAGAATTAAAAATTCACAATGCGGCCGCGATAAATTAACAAGACACGAGACAATGTAAAAGTTAACAATTCTCATCACAACTAGGAGGCAAACCTCTTAGCCCCAGAACAATATAAGGAGACATTACTCGCTGTCACAACTCTACTTTATAGGGAAAGTAGGAGGAGCGAGTTTGTGCGAACAAAGTTGTGGGGGCCGGTTACTTCTGTAATGAATAGAGACGTCAGACGTTAACCGCCACTCGAGCGCAACTCGCATACCATTTTAACTTCCAGCAATAACTAAACTATGTTGACCTGACGCCATCCGCCAGGGCCGATGCGGGAAACTACAGTGCGCTATCATGCTGCATACTGGTTAAGCCTCAATTAGAAGGTATGTACGACCTGTAACTTGGATAGATCGTATCATTACGCTCAGCCTCGCTCCGTAGAACAAGCGCTCAATTTACGATATTATTAGAGTAAAACTAATCCAGCTCTAGAAGAAGTGGAGATAAAAGTTAACAGAAATAAAGATAGATAGATAAATAAAGCGAGGAGAACAAAGGGCAACATTTAGAGGCGACGTTCATTTACATACGAGACGATTTAAATAAATATAGCGCAGTGGGCAGGCGCACCCCCGGTGTTTTATAGCGTTCATTACTTTATAAAGAGCTGGAATGAAAGCTTGACAAAGATCTAGATTTCCATAAAGTGCATGCGAGCGTTCGCCGGGCGTCTCGGACTGCTACAGAGCTACCTTATCGTAATTATCTCCAATAAAATTAATCTCGACCCTACTTTGTCTTGTTCTTGTGAGATTGAGTTACTCCTGTGGATCCAATAAAGCCTAATGTCACTGCAAGAAATGTGTTAATGGTCGCTATTTATCGTACAAGAGGTGGGTAACGCGTGAGAACAATCGCAGACCTGCCGCCGCCGGCGCGAGGTGGCTGTGCCTATCAAAAATAAACGAGTAAGTAATTTAGCAATTTTTAAATACCGTCCAAAAATTATACAACAACGATTAAAAAAAAATTCTTAAATTATATTATAAATAAAAGCGTCAAGTAACCCTAGTATATTTATTTCTTTCCGTTCGCTTAGGTTGCCTGGAAGAGATTGCACTTGCAATAAGGCCGCCTATTGTACGCATTATGTACTTATATATTAAGTCTCAATGTATCCTTTACTTGTTTTTGGTGCAATAAAATATTTTTACTTACTTACTTACATCTTAACCAAAATGGTTTATTCGTTCGTCATCCTTTTAAAATCAAGTTGACATCTGAATATAGTTTGGTATCTCAGTAATTTCAACATGTAATCCTTTGCTTAGTTCCTCTGATGAGAAACTATCAAAGTTTAAAAAAACAATTGTATTTCAATTTCAATCATGCTCTGTATCAGGAAATGTCTAAGTAAATAAACAGTGCAGTAATAAAACTCCAGTACAAGCTAGATTCGCGTACTTATCAAAAAGATTTCGCATAGTCAGGTCAAAATCTAAATAGCAATTACCTAGGACCTACTTGCAAGTTTTGAGGCATTAAAATATACGTAAAAATACAAAAACAAAACTAGAAAATTCAACCATTATAAAATTAGTATTCAATACATTACTATCATTAAATAACAAAGTAATCGGCATGCCCTTAAGTTTCGGGTCTTTAGGTACTATTGTATAACTAAACGTTTACGATGTTACATTATTGTTACAGCTTAATTGCCCGTGCAGTAAATGAAGATTAATTATGTTTTAATGGTGATTTCAATAAATTTACATACTAGGTATTTACTAAATTACTATTATTTACGCTTTTTGCAATTTTACATTAAATAACAGTAGAGTAGCGAATTGGTAGTACACATTAGATAGCACTGAAACAGATGAATGAAAATGGTAGTTGATCTTCAGATGCGCCGAGTTACGTTCACAAGCACATCACATCAAGTTATATACTAATACAATTTACTATACGAACAATATTTTATGTTTTGGAAATTTTAAAAACAGCTTTTACGATATTAGTGAAATTTGCTACCCTCAAAAACGATCTAGTTAGATATGTCTAATCGCCGCCGGTCGGTCACCCAGGTTTAGTGCAGCGAATTGACTTTGCAACTTTGCTCTAAGTCAGTTCTGGTAACGTATGAGGTCTTGTGCGATATCTGTATTCTATTTATATCTATACCAATCGAGTCATATTGTCATGTCACCTAGTTATTCCAGTATTACTTCCCACAAAGCTCATAACATTTATCACCCCTCTAACGAACCACGCGCGTGGATTTACTTGGCTCCTATTCGCAAATTGAGAGAAAAACACAATCCATATCACTGTCGGCGAAGAAAAACAAATAGATTCTTTATACCGAAGTAGGAAGGTAACAATTCACCCCTCAATGGGCCGTACGGAATCCAAAACGATCGTAATTTCGTCGGGCAATATTCTGCCTTTTCATATTTTCCTTTTGCCTCCCAAATGTTATATCGTGCCCGATATACATGCCGCGATTTCGTTTGTTATTTGAAGCACTCTCACGCCTCTCCGATTTAGTATATCGACACGTAAAGCATCAGTTAAACAAATATAGGAAATCACTTGACTTCCCCCGCCTATCTCGTTTGTGGAGTATTGTCTGGGAACTGATATAATAAGCAATAATAAGCACAGCCTGAAATACATAAATACATCTTACTGATACTTCAATTTCACGAAGTTTAACAAGTTATTTATTATTGTATAGAATATAAAATTTAAAATTATTATTGACAGATCGAAGTCACGCTCAGAAGAAACAAATGTGATAGGGATAAAATGTATATTCGCTTTGAAACCATATTCAACATCGAGCGAAATTCAACAAAACAAAATATTTTTGATAGTAACAATCGCAGACGCGAAGATCGAGAAAGAAAGCAAAATGCGACACTCCTTAGTCGTCTCAAAGCTGCGTCAAAGAGTGTCAGTTCGGCTTATGCTGATATGAACTCTTTGAGAAATGCATCCGACACTAGATTATGTATGCCGTCTTTAAACTGCTTCGGAGAATATGTTTTGTTGAGATATACAATACACTGCATGAAAATTGTTACAATGCACTAACTGAGACAGTAAAGGTCAAGAAGGCAGATATATCTTGCTATATCCCAAGTTATATTAATTTTAAGTATATCTTAAGATATGATTCGATTATAAAATATTTTTATCAGTAGTGTAGATAGAATACTTTTAATAACATAAGAACTCCTTCGGCCGCAAACGTAACCGCGGGTTAGTGACCAGTTATGGTAGACGTAGAAAAGAAGCATGCTGCTAAAAAAAAGCTTTCCAAATACCCCAAAACAATCTAAGTTCGACGTGAAAACTTTATGGTAAGCAGACATACCTAGAGGATGGTGCTTCAAAGGCGATGTCGTGTTTACATTTGTCTCTGGGAGCTGGGTTGCCTCAGATATTTAACCGCCGCTGGCGTCCCACAAAGATAAATAAAAACGGCAGAGATTTAAATACTTTCGTCCCTATTCTCCCATTTTCCTTTTGAAGAGTTGTCCTTTGGATTATAGAAACATTATCGCGGTAATCATTCATTTACACTTCGTCCCAAGGTATTAGTCATTGTTTGTAATAAAATCTATGTTGTTTTGTCCGTTCGCCGCCGTAATATTCTAGCGCGTGCGGTAGTTTCATATTAGTAGCGTCGTCGCCCGCTCGGCCGGCGTCGGCAGTCGCGAGCGACCATTTTGAATTCAGTATTGTTTGGACATCGCGCGGGGAGGCCGCGCCGCATGAAATTGCTCGCGTGAATGGCAGGGCGGACGGCCGCCATTTGTCCTGACATATCGGTTTGATTTTAATACGCGGAGAGGTCTCGCGTCTTTTGCTTGTTAACTAGTTTGAGTTATATTTGTGAATTTCCTGTTTGTTAAATAACTATTGAACGTTTGTGTTTGTGAAACCTTTTACTTTGACTGTTTCTTGTGAGATGCGAAACGTGGCTGCCTGGGGACGCCGAAATCTGTTGCCGAGCCAACTTCGGGAAGAAATCTATTTATTTGTTCTGGGGAATTGAGATCTCGGGGTAGGTTTGGTGTTTAGGGACCGCATTCCCCCTTTCCGAAGATACTCAAGATTGGATCCGAAGAGCAGAAGATTAAGTTTGGTAAGTGACCCTTGGGTTTGTAGGTGGTGGTAGCTATTAGGTTAGGTTTAATATACAGGGTTCTGTAGTTCCCGTTGTAAACTACAGTGGTAGCAGACTGCGTATAGGTTAGGTTAGGTTAGTCGGACAGACGTAGTGTCGGGTCGAGGTTTTTTACCGGTACTTTTTTTACCCGGTATATTTTTCGGTACCGAACCCTCCCGCCATTTCGTTTGCCCGGATTCTCTGCGCACAATTTCTGGTAGCAGAGCGTAGTTTATCTACCCTCTATTTGTTCGTTTGTAAAAAATAATTAATTGTTTGTAAAAATTATTAGATTTTTCTTAGTTTGTTTGTATAAGAATATTTGTAACCTTTTTGTATTTGTTTGCGGTTTGTACCGTGCGTTCCGGGTTTGTGCCATTCTCATACCTACCGCGGTTTTTCGTGTTGTTGCTTGATTTTGTTCTTCATTTACCTTTTTTATCTTTTCTTATTTGTTTGTTTGTTTGTGACTTGACGCGATGGCGAAGGTCTCCAATGCTAAGGCGACACTCGCCAACGAACTGAGATGGTTTGTGACGGCCGGAGGACTCCTGTCCCGGAAGGACAGGGAGGGCGCCACACTGCTAAGAGCGGATCACCTCCACTCACGATTGAGTAGCGCGGAAGCGGCCATGGCGGTGCTTACCGAAGCCGAACTTGCCGCGGAGGTCTACGCAGGTCACATGGCGGACATGGACCAGATCCTGAGTCTGCACGATGATATCGCGGAGGCGGCGACCGCAATAAGGGCGAGACAGGCTGGCGGACCAGCCCCTCGCACACCTGTTAGACAGGAAGGACCAGCGGTTACTGGTCGGCTCCCCACCCTTCAGCTGTCCCACTTTGGGGGTAGGATGGAGGAGTGGGTAGCATATAAAAATATGTTTGAGTCCCTGGTCGTAGCACGACAGGATTTGTCGAAGGCCCAGAAGATGGCCTACCTCCTCTCCACTCTTGAGGATGAAGCGCGGTCGCTCATCCAGCACCTCCGGGTGGAGGACGACCAGTACGATACGGCTTGGGAGTTATTGAACTCCCGCTACCAAAACTTACGTTTGTTAGCGGATGCGCACGCCGCACAGTTGATGGCCCTGCCCAAGGTGGCCAACAGGGCACAGTTGCGCCTGCAGTTGCTCACGCCCGTTACAGTGGCCTGTAACGCGCTCCGCACACTGGGGCTGCCGGTGGACCAATGGTCCTTTTTGCTGGTGCACATTGTATTGGGCAAATTGCCCAATGACATCCGCTCGCGGTTTGAGCGCGAAAATGCGGAGCGGGATAGCACCACCCTACCAACATTCACTGACTTGGTGAAGTTTTTGGAGTTTGAGGCACGGGCTGCTGAGAATACCATGACGGACTCAGCGCCATCCAGAGCGCCTGAACGTAGGCCCTTGGAACCCTCATGGCGAGGGAAGCCCCAACAGGGACGGCAACCGCCACCGCGTGGAGCTGGTGTGCGGGTTGCACACACGGCAGCAGTCGCGGGGGACGCGGACTGCCTGCAATGTGGCCGGATGGGCCACAGCCTGCTGCAATGCAGGGACTGGCAGAGACTGCCAGTACAAGATCGGCGCCGCATGGCAAAGCGGTATGAACTTTGCTTTTACTGTTTGGGCAGTCACTATGCACGTGACTGTCCCAGGGCCATACCATGCAGTGCATGCCGTGGGCTGCACCACGTGATGCTCTGCATGAACCGGAACGGGGATGGCCCCCGGTTGTTGAGGCAGGGGTCCCCTATGGGCGGGGGCGCTCCTGCGCGAAGCCCTCCACCATCGGATGGAGGACGCGGCTTCGCTCGTCGCACCCCCCCTCGGGAGGGGGGTCGCGTACCGGCGCGGGTCTTGGCGGACCGGGACCACGCGCCCCAAGGTCATGGCCAGGATGTGGCTGGCCAGGCCCCGGATAGGGCCCCCATGGGCGGGGGCCCTAGATCGGACGTGAGAGTGGGGACACCCCCCTCCACGCGGGTTACCAATGCCCAACACATGCAGCCGCAGCGGTTTTCTCCGCCGCTGCACGAGTACCCACGGCTGGAGTACCACCCGCCGTACCATATGTATGGCCGGGCCGCGGGTTATGCCCCCCTCAGATGGGGATGTGCACTCGCCCGCCATATTATCCGGGTCAGTGGCGCGCCCCTGGTTTGGAGAGAGTGGGGAGCCCGTAACTAGCTTGCTCCCTTGCTGGGACAGAGCCGCGGACGGTTCTGCTCCCTACCGCGGTGGTCCGCGTATGGGGTCGTGGGGGAGAAGCCATGAATTTGAGAGCTCTGTTGGACTCAGGGGCTCAAAGCAGTTTGGTTACCACTCGAGTGGCACGCCAGTTAGGTTTAGTCGTGGAAGACTCGCCTGTGCCACTTCTTTGAGTTGGTGGCATACAAGTGAAGTGTCTGACGGGCCAGACACTTGTCACCTTTTCTTCGCTGAAGTCCTCCACAATGAGGATCACGACTTCGGCTATGGTAATGGATACCATTGCGGGTTGGCACCCCTCGACAGACATGCCGCCGGGTGTGTTGTCTTTGGTTTCGGGTCTGGATTTGGCCGACCCCTTTGTTTTTCATCCCGGCCCAGTGGACTTGCTCCTGGGCTCGGACGTATTGGGTTGGATTTTGTTGGGTACCCAGAAAGCTCTGGGTTCGTCTTCACTGATGGCAGTGTCTACTATCTTTGGTTTCGCCCTGATGGGCCCTGTGTTTGATAATAGCACCGTGGAGGAGTCACCGGTCGTCGCATCAGCGTCCTTGGCCAAGACCATGCAAAGGTTTTGGGAGGTGGAGGAGCCACCTATGAGTTCCAGGATGGATCCGGAACACGCTGAGTGCGAAGCCCTTTTTCGATCGACCACGGAGAGGTTGCCCTCCGGTCGGTTTGTAACTAGGTTACCCTTTGTTGCCTCTCGTCCTAGCCTAGGGCAAAGTAGGGCGCTTGCGGAGAAACGACTGCTGTCCATGGAGCGACGCATGCAGCGTGACCACGTACTTCGCGATAAATATATTGAATTTATGCGCGAGTACGAGGATTTGGGTCACATGTCTCCGGCTCGAGTTGATTGGAGCTCAACTGAGCATTATTTTTTGCCCCACCACGCGGTGGTGAAGGCCTCAACAGGCAAATTGAGGACCGTCTTCGATGGGTCCGCACCCACTTCGAACGGGGTTTCGTTGAATCTGTGTTTGCATTCGGGTCCCAAATTGCATAGGGACATAATTGACATCATCTTGAACTTTAGAAGACATCAAGTGGTTTTTGGTGCGGACATCCGGATGATGTTCATACATACAGTGACAGTCATACATCCTGAGGACAGGCGATTCCAGTTGATACTCTGGCGTGAGCGCCCTGAGGATCCTGTGACGGTGTATGAACTCAACACAAACACGTATGGTTTGAAATCTAGTCCCTATATCGCCATCAGATCATTGCTTGAATTGGCAGAGCGGGAACGGATCCGCTTTCCCCGTGGGGCTTCCGTGCTGTCACGTGACTTGTATGTTGATGACGTGTGCACCGGAGCCCAAAGTATTGAGAAGGCCCTCCTACTGCGGGATGAATTGATTGAAATATTGAAGACAGGTGGCTACGAGCTACGTAAGTGGTTGTCCAATGAGCCTAAAGTTCTAGAAGGGATCCCGGAGGATCACCAACAGAACCCTCACCTGTTTGAGGATGTGGATGATCCCAACAGGATAGCGGTGCTGGGCATGCAGTACCAGCCGCTAACCGATATTTTCACATTCCAAGTGGACTTGGAAATACCAAAAGTCTGGACTAAGAGAACGGTGTTGTCCGTAATAGCTCGTATGTTTGATCCAAGCGGTTGGATCAGTCCAGTGATATTCTCTGCGAAGTGTCTTCTTCAGAGACTTTGGACTTTGGGCGTCTCGTGGGACGAGCCGCTGTTTGGCTCTCCATTGGATGATTGGCTCGAGTTGTTTTCATCGATTAAGGAAGTCAATCGGATCGCCTTGCCTCGTCGAATATTGCCACCCGGGAAATATCGAGCCAGCCTGCATGGCTTTTGTGACGCGTCGGAGCGAGGCTACGCCGCGTCAGTCTATATGCGGACAGTTGACGCCGATGGCCGGGTCAATGTCTCGCTTTTGTTAGGGAAGAGCAAGGTCGCCCCCATCAGGACTAGGCTGACTATTCCCAAGCTTGAGTTGAGTGGAGCTCACCTTCTCTCTAAATTGTTGCATCACGTTGCATGTGAGCTGGCGGCCACGGTCGAGATACGAGACATCTTCGCCTGGTCGGATAGCCAGGTCGCGCTTGCATGGTTGCGCGCGGCCCCACATACCTTGGAGGTTTTTGTTGGAAACAGGGTTTCCCAAATTCAAAATAATGGAATTGATATAACATGGAGACATGTGCCGGGAGAGCTTAACCCAGCGGACTGTGCTTCCCGAGGTTGTACGGCACCAGAATTGGTGTCACACCCGCTCTGGTGGGGTCCAGAGTGGCTGATGGGATCAGAAACATCTTGGCCTGTCTGTCAGACAGATGTTACTTCTTTGAGTTTGACTGGGCTCCGTGTACATGCTGTAGTCGCTGAGACGACGTCGGAGCCGGATTGGCTACTTGCTCGGTATAGTAGCTTGGATAAGCTTCTGGGTGTTACCAGTTGGATTAAGCGTTTCATACATAATTGTAGAAACCCACAGGCAAAGCGGTTGGAGCCGATTGCAGGTGCAGAAGAGCGCCGGAGCGCATTGTTGCATTGGGTCCGTGTCGTGCAGACCGGACGGTTTGAGTCAGAGCTTCGTATTTTGCGCGACGGACGCGCTAAGTTGAAGGGCGCGGTCGCTCGTTTGAACCCGTACATCGACTCGGATGGGCTTCTTCGGGTTGGAGGCAGGCTCCGGAAGGCGGATCTTCCATATGAGACTCGCCATCCTCTGTTGTTGCCCAAGGGCGGACCCTTGGTGCAGCTTTTGGTGTCTGATCGACACATTCGTAACGCCCATGCTGGGTGCAATGCTTTGTTGGCTATTTTGCAACGCGAGTTTTGGATTTTGTCTGCCCGAAGAGCAATCCGTAGTGTCCTGTTTCGATGTATTGCATGTTATAGGTTGAAGGCATCCACGATGCAACCACAGATGGGTGATTTGCCCGCTGATCGAATCCGACCTTCGAGACCGTTTGACGGCGTTGGAACCGATTTTGCCGGTCCCTTTTCGATCAAGGCTTCTCCCTTTCGTAATGCCCGTATTGTGAAGGGCTATTTGTGTGTATTTGTTTGTTTGGCCACCAAGGCTGTCCATTTGGAGGTGGTATCGGCTCTGACTACGGAGGCCTTCGTCGCCGCGTTGGATCGCTTTGTTTCGCGTCGAGGTCTACCTTCCCTTATTAGGTCTGACAATGGCACAAACTATAAAGGAACTGTAAATTATCTTAAGGATGTTTCTGTGTTTATTGATAAAAATTGTACTAGTTTAAGTCAAATTGCTGCCCAAAGGGGAATAACCTGGAAGTTTAGTCCCCCAAGTTGCCCCCATTGGGGAGGGATTTTTGAAGCGGCTGTGAAATCCGCAAAGACCCACCTCCGCCGCATTATCGGAGAAACGGCTCTAACTTTTGAAGAGCTGGCCACAGTGTTTTGTAAAGTTGAGGCGGTCCTCAACTCTCGTCCTCTCTGTCCGCTATCTCCAGATCCAAATGACTTGGAAGCTCTCACCCCTGGTCATTTTTTGGTGGGAGGGCCGTTGAATGCCCTGCCCGAATACCCGTGGAAGGATGAACGCGTATATCGGTTGTCGCGTTTTCAAATGTTGCAGCAAATGAGCCAGGACTTTTGGCGTCGCTGGTCGCTTGAATATTTGCATTTGCTGCAGCAAAGAGTGAAGTGGACAGACAGGACTGAGCCTCCCAGGGAGGGTGATTTAGTATTGTTAAAAGAGGCAAATTTGCCCTCATTGCTTTGGCGACGAGCTCGCATATTACGTTTGATTCTTGGCGGAGATGGCACTCCGCGTGTGGCTGAGGTGTTGGTCGACGGTTCGATTTTGAGGAGAGCTGTGACCTCTCTCGCCCGCCTTCCCGTAGAGTAAGCTAGCGGTCTGCTTCTCAGACCGGGACGGGGGATGTTTGTAATAAAATCTATGTTGTTTTGTCCGTTCGCCGCCGTAATATTCTAGCGCGTGCGGTAGTTTCATATTAGTAGCGTCGTCGCCCGCTCGGCCGGCGTCGGCAGTCGCGAGCGACCATTTTGAATTCAGTATTGTTTGGACATCGCGCGGGGAGGCCGCGCCGCATGAAATTGCTCGCGTGAATGGCATGGCGGACGGCCGCCATTTGTCCTGACATATCGGTTTGATTTTAATACGCGGAGAGGTCTCGCGTCTTTTGCTTGTTAACTAGTTTGAGTTATATTTGTGAATTTCCTGTTTGTTAAATAACTATTGAACGTTTGTGTTTGTGAAACCTTTTACTTTGACTGTTTCTTGTGAGATGCGAAACGTGGCTGCCTGGGGACGCCGAAATCTGTTGCCGAGCCAACTTCGGGAAGAAATCTATTTATTTGTTCTGGGGAATTGAGATCTCGGGGTAGGTTTGGTGTTTAGGGACCGCATTCCCCCTTTCCGAAGACACTCAAGATTGGATCCGAAGAGCAGAAGATTAAGTTTGGTAAGTGACCCTTGGGTTTGTGGGTGGTTGTAGCTATTAAGTTAGGTTTAATATACAGGGTTCTGTAGTTCCCGTTGTAAACTACAGTGGTAGCAGACTGCGTATAG
Source organism: Ephestia elutella (assembly GCA_018467065.1). Lineage (NCBI taxonomy): Eukaryota > Metazoa > Arthropoda > Insecta > Lepidoptera > Pyralidae > Ephestia > Ephestia elutella. Next base: position 11,737,687 of record CM031585.1, read on the forward strand.
GTTAGGTTAGGTTAGTCGGACAGACGTAGTGTCGGGTCGAGGTTTTTTACCGGTATTTTTTTACCCGGTAAATTTTTCGGTACCGAACCCTCCCGCCCTTTCGTCTGCCCGGAATCTCTGCGCACATTTTCTGGTAGCAGAGCGTAGTTGTTCTGCACAGTCATAATAGAACAGTGTTAGTCCCAGCATAAATTAATTAACAACTTCTACATCATTTTCCGAATTTAGGCCTGTTGAATCGTGATAATATACAAAATTATTTCATCCCATGTTTTAGTCACGAAATTTACCAAATACTAACATAACATGATCGTTTGCAAGCGTTTACTTTGATGGCATAATTAGACAAATATTTGTAGGTATAGTAAAAGTAAATCAAATCACTCTCGATGGAAACATTAGATCTAAATTAAACTGCTGAAACTAAAACATAGCAATGAAATGTTAACCTAAATAAACTGCAAATCCTTGGTATTCATCATCATCATCAAAAGAGCGGAGCTCTTGTAATATAAACGACAAAATAATATATTGATTCACGGAATTCAAACGTAACTAAGTTTATCTTAGGGGCAGTAAGCAGAACATCGGCCATTATGCGTTTCGAATTGCAGTATCGATATCTTTGATAGCGAGTTACAAACCGGACCGGGATTGCGCCCGCAGGGAGATCATTTAGATATACAATCTCTTTGAGACCACGTATGCGAAGTAACAATAACAACTGCGATGCAATAAGACCCTTTTGGATAAAATGGCAACCTAATTGAAAGAAAAAATTAGGGGATTCACAATAATAATAATAATCTTTACATAGAGAATGTCAAATCAAGAACTATTGTCAAATTTTCAGTTTAAAATGTGAAGTAAATTTTTAAATCACGAAGAAAATTAAAAAAATATTCTATAGAAATTCTATAGAAATAAGTAGTACCTTTGTACTCAGTTTTCCTATTTTTTATGTTTCCTTTATATGTATTTGTTGTGTACAAAAAGTAATAAATAAATAAAGCAAAATATAATTTATTTTTAAAAATCATATGACCACTAAGCAACACAGTATTTTCTACATCCGTAACAGACGAAACACTCGCAAAAAAATGGTACAAACTTCACACGTCGCACTGCAGCCGAGTGAGAACAATAAAATTATGAGGAACTTCCTCGCAAAGGCTTTATGGTACAAAGCAATTGACCGGATAAACAACGTGTGAACGTCGAAAGCGTGGTCTCCAAAGAGCCGGCGTCACAACAGTCCTAGTGACGTGCTAATGGACTTAGCTGCAGTGGACAAGTTCGCTGTGCACAACACTAGTTTCAAAATTGATATTAACGAAATTTCCTCGCTCGTAAGCTCGTAAGTAAGCAGTACTTTAAGAGTGCCGCCGCATCTGGCAACCTTTGGCGGTCGGTATGGTCTTGTGCTAATACACGAGGGAAAAACGAGTGAAATGAACAAGTAAATTTTGTTATTAATAAGCTCTTGCGTATTCCTGTTTTTAAAGGTTCATTTTTTCAATAATGAGACGATATCATATGTAGTAGAAACCTGACCATCTCACCGAATCCTGTCTCAGGGGTTCAGGTTTCTCTGCAACTGACTGTACAATACCTACAATTTTATCATTATTTAAATCACGTGATGTATCCTTGTGGTACGGTATTTCCCGTAAGTGTCGACTTATGTAAAAGTAAGCTCAGATTTGAGCGGTGCTAATGTTCTTAAATCGGAACAGACGGGTAACGGGCCAACACAAATATTTTGCCACTTCGGAACGTTACCTGGGCGGGCAAGTGGCCGCGGGCGCGTCGCGCGGGGAGACAAAGTAAATATGTCCCCGTTCGTCGGGTCGTCCCCACATTTTATCGGGGAGCGATCGCCGCTCGGGTCGGGAAATGAATTTAAAACGTGTTTGCGGGTAATCTGTTATCGGTCCCTTGTCTCTGCCTCGAATATAGTCGTTCGGCTCTCTCCTATATCTTAACTGTGATTTTACAAAGCCGGTAAATAACACGTACTGTATGTACAATATTTCATTATAATTACTCGCCTATCACTAGCAATGAATTCGAATTCATGTTGCTGCTAAGAAAATTAGTTTTCAACGTCCATCGCATCTCAGAACGAAGCTCGAGACTTGAATTCATTTGGGCAAATTAAAAATGATCTGACCCTCGCAAAAACAAGAAACACCATCTAGTTATACCGCTTATTGTATTTTATATAACAGTCAAATGTTTTCTAAAGTAGATGTTAATTTAGAGACTATTCTGATATAGTAATAAAATGTTAAGTACGTAAGTAGTCGCAGCGAGTAGAGAGGAGTCTAATATGAGCAACACGGGTTAATTATTTCGTCACGAGAGCTCTCGTAAGCTACAGTAACAGCGCTCTTGGAGTTTCGCGATCATAAAAGCTACATAATAGGTGGCGACGTAAAACTCTTATTATTTTAGTATCTGCGAAACGGCCAAGGAAAGGAAAACATCTCGTAAAATAAAACCTGTCGCGTTGTAGATGCAAGTCGCTCCTCTCGGAGGCCCCGTTCAGTTGACGCGGTCTAAATCCAGCTGGATTCAGTGCGGACACCGGTTAGGATCGAATACGGCGAGCTAGGTGGATTTCTATGGAAAATGCAGACTTTATGGTAGCCGAGGGATAAGTTTCCATTTTAAATTGAAGAGAAACTCTGAAATGTTTCCTTGTCTCCCGGCGGAGGCGCGCGCGAAGCTGAATAAAAATTCACATCAGGTAAGCGCACGGAAATATTTACACAAACTGAAGAAGTTGCCAAGCAGTGGCTGGATAAATAAACGCTCCACTAAAACTTATGGCTTACAGAATACGGCGCAACACCGACGCGGTGAGCGCATGCGAGTTTCAGTCGGCCGAGCGCAGGAACGTTTGGAGCCTACGAGTAATAAAGACATAGAAGCACATGCTATACAGAAAGGACAACTTAAGAACCTGAATCTACAGGTAAAAAAATCTAACGCCGAATTATTTTACTTTTTTTACGAAAATGCGACTAAGTCCCGGAAACGCCCATTTACATAGCCGATGTCGGCGCGATGGTGCGTGGCGACTTCAAATGGGAATTATAATACCAAATTGAATACAAAACTTTCCTTTCAGTGCCGAGTAATGGAGGAGTCTATGCACCGGAACAATCGAAAAGACAAATAGAATGAGAAAGGAGACGAGACACTCGCTCTGTTGAAATAATAAGTGTCTTTTTGGACGTTCCTGCCGCGCTTTTTTTGTAACGATAAATTTTTACGCTTTGATCTTTCCAATTCAAATAGGATTTTTTTCTCGTAGAATCAGAAGTTATAGGAATATTTCAAAAGCTTTAAGTGAGGCGACGGAGCGGATTTTCCTTTCCAGCGGCTATATCATTCTGATTGAAATGCAAATGAAACGGTGTCCGTTCCGAACGTATTTATTCTATCTACCTTCTCAGTTAATCTTTGAAATTAGGCTGATATCGTGGAAATATTTATAAAAAGATTTTTTATTAACTTGTTTACTATGAAAATTATCATAAATTTAAATAAACAATGTCCTTCTGCAGGTACTTAGAGCAATAAAGACAAATTTCGTTCACTTGCGTATTTTCTACTAAACTATTTCCACTACAATAACAGTTTATCTGTTACTAGAACTACGACAACACAAAATATTTTGCCGTTCGTTATAACTGCTGAAATTTATAAAATTTTAATCTTCCCAGTGCAATCGCAATGACAGGGATTGTTTGTTGAAGAATCTGAAGCGGTTCATTATTCCGTTCCGAGTTATTTGGCGCCCAACGAGTGGCTCCTTGCCGGCGAACATCTGACGAGTCACTCGCAGACTTCACTTGCATCTTCTAAACGTTTTACTTCTCAGCCTCCACCTCACACAAGATTGCGCGGCGGTTGGTTCGCGCTCACAGTTGTAACTTGAAATCCGAACAAGTTATACAACGAAACAAGCTGCAACAAAAACATTTGCCTATGCCGACGTTAGTGAATTGTTCTCCCGCTCGTGACTGGGTAATTTCCATACATTTCAAGTTCCATCGCCTGCGGGACGTTCGTTCTTTTGTTGATAAATGTTTGACGGGAACTCCGGGGACGCCATTAAAAGTTTTTTCGTGAATAATTTCAGTTTACATACGCAAATGTTTACTCGTGAGTTTACCCGCACTCACCTATTCGGTGATTTCTTTTCATAGAGGCGTTTGTTCAAGAAGCAGTTTCTCCCGAACTGACTCGTTGAATAGGTAATTGGAAAAGTTTTTTTGTGTTTTCTTTGGCATAACTCTACTTCTATTGTGACGACTTGATTATGCGAACATTTTGAATTCGACTTTGTGTGTAACAATTTGTTAACTTTCAATTGTTTGTTAGTGGGTTATTTGTCAGCAATTGGGGGAGTTTAAAAATGAGTTCGAGAACTGAGCGTTGGATAAACGTGCAGGTTAAAGTTGTCGACGTCGCAGCGTGGTCGGGTGAAGTGGTAAGTTCCTTAAGCTATAACTCAGTTGGGGGAAGTTGTCCGATCAGATTGTCTGGAGACAAAAAGCCCGGCTGGCGTCACGGATGCTAGATTGCGTGGATAAACGCGCCCCAAGCACTTGCGGGTTAAGCTCCAGTTCACGGGGCACTTCCTCAAGATATTTCAAAAGTTACAATTTCCTTTGTAAATATGAAACATACCTAATGACCTAATGAAATTCTACAAGATGGAATTGTACCACGTGAAATAAAATAATATTTAAGGGTAAAAGTTTTTAATGAAAAGTTAACTTAGTTACCGGTTTACTTTGAGCTTATTTAGAAAATCCCACAACAAGGGAAGCCCCGTGGCGCAGCTACTTTTAGATTTTCCATACAATCATAACTGTATAAATGTAAACACATTTGCTCTTACAGCAAGACAACATCATGTGGTGTAAATAAATTGGAAGGATCAGCGAAGGCAGCCGCGCGATTATTTCGCGCTAACAAAATTAATAAGGTGAATTTTAGTGGTGTGGGGCTTTATTGCATATTACCTTGGAGCTTGTTTGATGTGAAACCGGGCGAGATAATTCATAATAAAATTGTGTGATTTTAATGGTTATAAGTATTATTTAAATAAGTAATTTTCTTTAGTTTAACATAAAAACTATCAATTAGCTTTTTTCTTAATTATGCAAAAAGCAATTTGAAGTTCGTCATACATAATAATTACAAATTTAATCAAATCAAAGTTAGTGAATTAAGGAGATATAAGGTGAACTTAAGTTGACAGTCACGGGAACGTTAAACTGAGTGTCAAGTGCGAGGTTCGAGTAAATATATATAAAACCTTTATGAGCCATAATGTTTCCACTGAAACTAAAATAAAACACTACTATAACCAAAGTGGTTTTGTTTTGAACATAAACTTACTTTAATATATGTTTAGTTTATTGCATTAAGAGATTATTTCAGGACAATGAGGGATTTTCCGAGACCCAAATTAAAAAATAAAATAGTTCCATATGACTTCATAGATGGCGCTTAAGTAAAGGCGAGAAAAAAGTTCCATACAAAAAGCAAAAATTCACGGGATTGGCTTTTTTTTAAATAAAACTTAGTAAAAAAAACATCTAAAAAGTATCAATATTGTGATTTGTGCAACTGTCAAACTGTTAGGTGATTTTTTTATGCCTCTGGTTGACAGGAAAAAGCGCACCATATAGGTTCAGCCATTATTACGACTCGGCTTTCATAAAACGCTATCTGTTGAGATTTTTTAATACTATTTTGTTTTTCTTAATTAGCTGTCAGAAAAATCGCTTATCGATAAAGTTTGATTTGTAAACTCGTAAAAAGAAAGCGAAGCGTCAGTAACAAATGCGAAAAATAATTAAATTACCAAACCATCAGGTCACGTATTTTCTCGAAATAAGGAACGAATATCAGGAAAAATATCACACGCATTAGAAGAGTAAGAACATATCAAACGCGACGCAAATCGAGGGTGTCCACATCAAGTCTCGTGCGACAAATTATGTGCTCGCGAACAGATAGCGATATTGTCGTCCCGAAAACACTTTCCCCTTGTTTTCTCAGAAAATAGGGAAGGAAGAGCTAGTTCGGAAGACAGCTTGATCCGGAGAGCGGCCGTTTCGGGCCAGCAACAAGTCCCTGCCTCATACGAACCGACAACGAACTTATCTCAATACACTAGAGTCCATTTTAACATGCTCGGTTAGCGAAAAATAAAAGAACTCATACGTGTCTAAATGTATGGCAAGATGGAAAGAAGATAGAAAGTTAAAGTGATGGAGGGTAACAAACATTAGGTAAATTGTTCGGGGAAACGAGAGAGATACTTTGCTATATTTTGCATGAAATATAGGCTCATCGATACGTAAAAGTAATGTGATGAGATTGAATATACAAATTCTGAATTTGAAGATATTGAAAAAGAAGTAGGCACGTATTTTTAATAAGAATGAATACTACTTTTATTCATATTTGTAGGAACGCATTATTCCTATTGTAAATGAGTGAAAAATTATTCATTACCAATCTTCAGACCCCTCAAATCGATGAGAGACGTATAATGAAAATACTGTTAAGAAATACCCAATTGTGCATCACCGCTTCATTGTCAGAACTTCCAAAGAAGCCCGATATAGACGAAAGTCGGGGACGTCTTGTTAAAAAGATGCTTATGAAAGGAGAAGATTCGCGAAAAAAAACCCAAAGATGAGGAAGACAAAAGAAGCGCGACGCTCGAAGGCGACGGGACAAGTTTTCAATTAACAGAAAGAAACTTGAATTGGCGTCTAGCGGCTTGCCTATCCGATAGTCAAGGAAACTTCAATAATAAAGTGTAAGCTTTAAGTATAGGGGCAATGGACTGTACAATAGTTGGCAATAGGTGCTTACGGGAAGGTAAGTTGGCAGAGGTTTCGGAGCGCCCGGCAAACTGAGTGGGTTAAATGGAGCGTGGACGCAGCCAAGCCCGTTGCACTTGTTGCAATTTCTCTCCACTCCACAACTTAATTGTACCGAGTGCGCCCTTACGTTGCTATAGACGAATGGCGTTAATTTCGCCGGAAAGGTTGCGTCCATTACTCTAATTGCGAGCCGCATTTCGTCTAAGCATCTCAGAAGTTCGGCCGGCGGCGAAGACTCCTCGAACAAACTCGGAAAATTCGCAGACTACCAAAGAGCATGGAAGTAAACGAGGACATTTCTCTAATATTCTTAATTAAGCTTTTAATGTAATTGAAAGAGTGGAGACACGTCACCGATTCAAAGAGTTTCCCAAGACGCCGCACCCCTTGCCGCCAAAAATACTCTTAGATAAATTACTTAGCGAGAGTTCGGCGCGCATACAAATCGGCCGGCGATTCTCCATATTTCATGTTACCGGGCCGCCCGCGCGCCGCTCGATTTCACACGCGGAAAAACGAAGGCGCATTGGCCACACGGTAACAGTTTAAACGGTTATTTCTTTTATAAAAATACCAAAATAGGGGTTTATTTTGGTATTTTTATTTAATACGAAATTATATTTTTTTCTCCGGCAAATACTACTATTTGAAAACATTCTTATCGATAAGGATCTATTACAACTTCAATGTGGTTTAACCTTAAGTCTGGGATTTCATAAAAGGATCAAAATATTGCAATAACATAAAATTTAACACATTTACGGTTTTATTTTTTATACATTCGCCATACAGCCCACTGCACATCGGCGAACGAGCAGCGGGCCCACTTCGTCTCGGTGAAAATTAAGCCATTTCCGTAACAGGGCATCGCGTTCGACTTTATTACTAATCGAGTCACGTCACAAAAAGAATTTCCGATATACAATTAAAGGTGAAACGGGCTCCGAGGATCCCGTAGCAAGGTGGGGCGACGCTGATATAGCCAGTGATTTTATATCGTGGCCCTAAAATTTCGTAACCCATGGAACTCGAACAAAATAGACAAGCTTTACTTACATACATGTAAAATTAAATGGTCAAAAATGCGAAATCAAATATACCTATGCATTATGTTTTACCGCGGGGTCTAATATTTCGAAAGCACGCCAAAATATCACTAGAGACAATGAAAGTTTTATAAAATAAATTAAATTTGTTGTTGTTAAATTAAATTAAACTTGTTTTGAGCTACTGGTGGAATACCGCATTAGCTAGTTCGGTAGCTTACAAAATCAAGTTTACATGATGTGACGCAATAATGAAGTTTCAGCAAGCCAAGTCGTCAATGAGTCGTATTGTAATCTCGAGAATAAAAATAACCGAAGGAACTAGTGTTCGAGAATGCGACGACGCTCAGTCTGGGAAAAAGGGCGAGGAATCGACGCCTTTAATGCAAAAATCGGGCCAAGTTCCAGCGGGGCAGGTTGTCAAAGAGGCGTATTGTCGTCGCGAGAAGGCAAATAACCGAAGGCACCTGTGTTCGATAATGCGACGCCCCGTCTGGCCGAAAGGGCGAGGAATCAATTAGACCGTTTGCCGAATTGCGTAACGGCTCTAGTTACGAGCGCTGCGAGTGGGTCCACAGCTGCTTTTTGCTCATCCAACCTCTTGTTATTGCGCAATCGACATCCGACGCCTCAGATTAAGATATTACGTATTCATCGAATATTTTTATCGAGATTATTAATTTTGATAATTTTGACTAATTCGGTGTTTGTGAAATTTGGTGCAACCATCTTAGTTTGCATCGTCCCAACAAGCAATATTATCCGGAAATTTGTAAGTATTTTATAAAGCCAATTGAACTTAAAGCTAACTAAGACATAAAGCTGGAGCCATTACAGATTAATGGCTTCAGCAGTAATAATTTCCTACTAGACTTTTCATAGAATATTATTCTTATTACATTTGGTGTAACACCTATATGCAATGAGAGGGCATTTAATGTAATAAGAGTTAAAATCATGAAATGCAGTGCACATAGAGCGTCACAGAAATCTGACGCTTACACGTATCAAATGCGTATGATATGAACGGCTAAATTGCACGAAGTTACCGTACATGCAGTGGTTACCGCAGTTGATCACTGATTAACAAATGTGCGCGAGCCGAGCGCTTATGGATTGCTTTGTGAACGCTGCGCAGCTTAACCCGAGGTCGACCGCAGCCGGAGGTATTTGTATAGTTGATATCGCAAATTCGGGGGAAATTACAAATTGCCCGTATCACGTCACAGTTGAAGTTGGTATGTAAATCATCCCCGCTGTCACTGGCTCTCTACAATCTAGAAATTTTTAATTTAACCTGTTTCGTATGTTGCGAATCTCTACACATTCTTTATTTCATACTTTTAAACTTACTGCGATGGCTTAGCAGCTAATTTTATCAAAAAAATATCAGAGAAATAGTTAAACTCGGAAGATTTTTAAATAGTGAATTGAATCGATAATAATATATTCTTTCGATCGAATAATATAACTAGCGCAAATAAAAACTGTTCCAAAAGCCAACTTGTAAGTAACAAACCAAGGATGGGCAGAAAGTCAAACCGTTAAGTATATTTGCTGTTTACTGTTTGTTTGTTCAATGATTAACAGGTTCACGTCGCTTGCAGCCTCCGGTTAAACATTTGCTTGCTACATCCACTGCCTACACTCGGGTTAACCACAATTATACATGTTTCAATTAACAATTACCTATTTTATGACCAATACATGGGTGGGTTTTTTTACATTAATTGATAATACTATCATAAATTTAGGCATGCAATTATTGCAGAGATCTCCATTATTATAAGTTATAAATTGAGGCTAATAATAAACTAAACTAGGTTTACCACCACCACCTCGAAAATGCAAATGGAGAAGAAGCGGCGTGACTATGACTAATTCCATTGCAGGTCGACTTCAGATATCTTGGATTGTTCGGTTAATTAGAAAGTGTTTCTGTAGGGTTTCATCCATACATAAATTATTATTTTTATCACAATTGAACAGAAAAAAAAAACAAATGAGACATTAATTACCTAATAAAAAAGTCAGTGAGCTGTAATTCTCGCGTTGTCCTCTGTAGATTGCCGCGTGTAGTCGGCCGTACGTAAATTATTTAGAGGCGGCCACGCGGTCGACTCGGCCGCAATTAATGAAGTGGACCTAGTCGTTTGTCAATGCGGCGGTTGGATCCTCACCTCGCCGATCCGTTTCCGAAAATGTGTCAGTTGCAACAAACCTTGCCATGTTTTATGCTTTTTTCCCCTTAATACTTCACCATATCAAAATTTTTACTATAATCGGGCCGAAACCTAAACTCCCGTATGACGTATGTCACTTTGACAGTAATAGTGATGTACCTAAACACGAATCGATGCGATTATTTGATGTTACGTAAAAAAACAAATCGAAATAAAATATTTTTTTTTATTAATAAGAAGTCTGAACCTGTGTCTGAGTCGCTGTCATCGTCAATATCATGGATAATAAATTCATTGTGAATAATATTATCTACTTGATGTTACGATTCGATACGATTGCGTGAATTGTTGTCCCTTTTTCTTTCTTTCTTTATATTAAGTACTTTAATGTTAAATATTTTTAATCTTAAAACGCAATAATTTTTATATCCAGCATTTACAAACCTTGTTAAATAAATCGATAAATTAAGTAAGTAAGTAAGTAAGTAAGTAAAAATGCTTTATTGCACCAAAACACGTAATGGATACAAATTGAGACTTATACTAGGTAAAATATGTACAATAGGCGGCCTTATCGATGTATCGCGATTTTTTACATTTTCACTATCGATTTATTGTAGACGGATGCAATGGAACTCCCTAAACGGGCAAGCCGGAAATTCAAGTACTACATTTCCGCGCATAGATTTAAAATTTAAAAAATTCGGAACTTCATGGGCTTGACCCTGATGACACCTGTCATACCTACGGGAGTTTAGGTTTCGGCCCGTTTATAAAAACATTTAGACACGTTGTGTGCAAAATGGTAAAGTCGATGGTTGTGTTTATTTCAATCTACATATAATAAATTTGTTGTATTTAGAGATAGGGCTGGTACCTACCACACGCAATTATACACAAATACTAACTATATATACACGTTAACTGATGTATTACAATTAAACATATCACATCCATTAGTCTCGAACACTAATGCTCTTTCAGAGGCTTAATATCATGCGACGATATTCTGAAAGGCGATTATAAATCTAGTGAAGAGGTCGGAAGCGAGTCGCGGGCTCACCGTTAATTTTAATGGTGAGATTTATTTGTCCCCGACTACACGGGATTTGATCAAATTCCGAGGCGGTTTGCACGAAGCTACGCAGACTCGCAATACAAAACATGGAAGCTACAGAAGGAATTAAAATATCTAGTTTATCTGTAGATAAACTAGATATTTTAACTTCCTTCTAGTATTATTAGTAGTATTAGATGTATCTAATACTATACAATTTATTGCTCTACTGAATGTCACTAATATAAGACAAAATGTTGCTGGTCGTTGTGGTAATTTTTTTGCAACTGTTAAGTCATTTATTAGTATTTTCATGCATAGTTCAGAAATATAATTTCGACATCAGGATATGCAGTAAAAGAGCCATCGCATGAAGCCTTCGTTCTATCCTGGCAGTGTTTTGTGGCAGGCTACGTAGCCCAGGCATAAGAGCGCCTCAGCCTACCGTTGCGCCGCCTCTGTAATCGTTCCGTTTAAATATAATTGCAATAAGTTAATAAAATCCCACAGCGCTTTTAATTAATTTGTGGCGACACAGGCGCCCAATTAAATGGGGATCCGGGAAAATTCATAAAGTAACGCAGAGTGGCTACACGCTATTTTTGTACTGCTTGTTTGCGATCGCGTCAAGCATCAATTTCAAAGCGAAATAAATACCGTCATTTAATTCAGTCATTGGACGGGTGTGGGCTGATAAAATAATACAATCGATGTGTAAAATTTCAATGACACGACGATTTGCCGGCTAGTATTCTGCGTCGAATTGTCATTTTGCGCTCATCTGAAATCACGAGGCGGAAAATAGCCGAAATTCATATCGGGCAGCGAGTGAATTAATCGGTAAGAAGGAGCAACGAAGCTCGTAGTGGAACTGGGCGTCTCCGTTGGGGTTCTTATTGTAAATATGCATTAGTGCGGATGACGCCGGCGCCCGGCCCTCATTACGCGATGTGCCGGCCGTCAAAGACGTCGTCGATCCGAACCGTGAGTGTCCCGGATACAAGCCGCTCAATTATGTTAATGGCTTCGTAGCATTCTCTCGACAACAGGACTGCCTTCACCTGATTGATATGCACTGGCTACGGTACGTTACATCGCGCATTGTATATGTTTATGATAATTACATTGCACATGAAACGAGCCGCCTCAGATGAAAGGACAACGATAAAATATCGAAAGTTACTAGTGCGATTGTCACTTCGCCCAAAATCAATAACTAACCTCAATAAAACAAATACATTTTATTTCCCGACGTGTCTAGGCGCAGTAGGATGATTGATAGCGCTCTGAACATACAAACGTTTATTGGACGAAGCAATAGAAGGTATGAAATGGAAACACAAAATAATAAGGAAATATTATAAAGGCGCCTGGCGCTGTCGTTATCAAAAATACATTAGGCGTTGTCGTCTAAAAAGGGTGATTAAAACAAAACGTAAAGAAATGATTATAGTGTATTATTCAGCCTAGCTAGAACTGTCGTTAATGCGCACTTAGGGGTTATTTACGATCGAACTTCGCACAAAATAAAAACACGATTATTAAGTTTCTAAACAAAAGAAACACGTATTTTTATTGCGTTAAAAATAATTGGCTTACGGGCTTTGCTATCAAAGGAAGAAAAGGTAAGAATTTCAAGATATAACAGATCGGGATCAGATGGCAAAAGAAAAGTCGCGGATGAAATACAGAATTTCATAGCCGTCAACGGTGAGTTGGCAGAAACGGTGGTATAGCAGACGCGTGATTTTCTGAGAAATCGAGGAGTCGTACACCTGCTAGTATCCCCGGAAGATTTCTAGGGAAACGCCGACTCACGGGGTCGGTACACGCTCAAATTACGCGTAAAGCCGAACACAAAGGCTATGCGTATTCAAATTCCATTAATCTCCCCGGAGGAAGGTGGGGTAAAATGAACCGGCGCGGACAAAAACAATGCCGCTGGCAAATAACCGGCTCAGCATTGTTCCGGCAATTAGAAAGCTTTCCCATGTACCGACCGTGTATAAAAACAGTGTAACATCAGCACGATTCGCTGCCTATTGCTCGTTACCGTTGATGTTTATTACGGTTATTAGGACTAACCCGTGCGGTTCTATATTAACATTTTCAGTAGAAATTCGATTTAAATTAATATAGTCATCGACATATAATAGCGACAAAGTGTTCGCATTAGTTTCATTGTCATCGCTAATTTCTACTTCCAAGTGTCTGAGGTATGTCCGAGTACATAAAGGAATAAATTAACATTAAATGAAGAATAAAATTTTCCTGTCCCTGGAGTTTTTTTTATTTTGCTAATAGGTTCCAATGCTGGGCAAAAGCCTCCCCCTTATGTCTCCAACTACCTCTATCACTCGTTATGCCACTGCCTATCAAAGGCCCTGGATAATATTTGATCAAATTTATAGTTAACTAGGTATTGCCTTAAATTATTGACAAATAATACTGATGTCAAAATAACTTAAATTTTACACAAATGAATTCAATATCTCTGTTCTGCATCAGACAACATGGACAATATCAATAATGAGAGCATAATATTTCCCGCAAAGTTATCGTATGATGGTAATCTACCGAAATCCGGATCAAAGGACGGCATCGGCGAATTAATACGGCTGACCGATAGCGAATCGGAGCAAATCGGACAAATGACACCGTTACGAGTTGAGTTTCAGTTAATCCGCCCGCCCGACGCTCTGCGGGGGAAAAAATTATTGGCGGCGTGTAAACCGTATCACTCACACTCGATATAGCTCTGTTCCTTTTTTTAATTATGGATTTGTGTTTTGTATACTTATTTACGTTACGTAAACTGCTTGCGTATATTCTTAATAACTTATATATACGCTTATATAATTCATGAAATATTTCGATCAATATTCAGAAAACAAATCGTATAAAACTTTATAATTATCAATTACGCCAGTCAGTATTCATTTCCAGTCAAACGAAGTTCTCACCAGTAAATACGTAGAATGCAATTATAGTAGCCCCGCAGAGCACCTAACTATTTTATTGTTCCGTTACGAGCAAGACCTCCCCTTATAGTTTATTACATAATAAAAGCACCTTTGGTGTCGGATTAACACATGGAACACAGCACTAAACCATGAGATTAGTTGAGTTTTACATACAAATATTTTCTTCATTACCATTTATAGTTCCTTTCTAACCAGAAAATGATTTCAACATTGCTCTGGGATTTCCTCGTTCTACGCCTAAATTTAGACTACTTACGGAAAAATCGGTGCAGCTTACCTGAAAACAAAAAACGGTTTCGTTAGTCAAATTATACATTCAACCCTAAACGGCGACTTGACACAAGCTGCGCTGTAATGGGAACAATACGGGCTTGCAATCACAAGGAGCTCAGTGCTATTGTTTTTACCGTTGTTATTGCGGAGTGAGAGTAGCAATAAGCGAGCGTTGTTTGCTCGGGCACTATTGTAGCGGTTATTAGGACAGGTCCGAGGCACCCCGCGGCTGCGTCGGGTTAAGGGTTCGACGGGTGTTCTTGCAAGGATTGGGTGAAACCTTCGCCGCAAAGTTACCTGTGCGACTTCGGTTCATTATGTCTGTTTGGTGTACCAGGAAAAGTGTAATAACTTATATGTATGACTTATTTTGCATAGTAAAATAAGATGGTCAATGGCTTTTTATATTAAATTATGTATTGGTTAAATAAACTTGATGCTTAATTTTATTTTTATGACTTTATAATTCCTAATAAAGACATCGACCTCTGTCTGTGCCAGGGAGAAGTCTATGTCCAGAAGTGAACTTCTTGTGAATGAGATGATGAAGAAAGTACCTGACTACTTACTTGAATTTTCACATATACTACATATGAATAACATACGTTAATGTACGAATAGGTACAGTACGCGATTTATTTAGTAGAACGAGTCTGCAGTCTGAAGCCAGTACATGTGGTCGACAGGTGAAAAATACACACGATTATATGGAACACTGCCCGGGAAATGCAATACCTACCATACAAATAGTAAACTTGAAACTAATTTCAGTCATAGAATAACAAAATGTAAATAAAACTTTTTCAGATGTGAAAAAATAAGTAAATGGCCTTTTCTTTAACTTTAAAACACAGAATTCTATTATCATCACAAATCAGGCTACGCTTTCCTACTGATTCTGATTTACACACTGGGCAAAGAACGGAGGCATTTTGGGACAACATACGTTGTGAACATAAATATTTACAAATAGTTTAATTTCCTGATTTTCACCTGTTTTTACTGTCAAATCTGCTCCAACATGAGAAATGCATTTGGAAAATATTACTCCTTGTAACATTAAACAAACCATGATTCTAACAATAATTAATATGTATCCTTATAGCAAGTAAAGTGCGATCAAGCGTCTATCCTTATAGCTAGTTCAAATAATAGAGGTTGGCATAGCCGCTGATACGAGCAAACATTGCGTGCAAACACGGCGGTTGTCAGAATTACCGTTTGTATGTATGTGTGCTGTGGCAGCCGTTTAGCGGTTCCCCGCATCGCCTGTCCTATCACTAACCTTTTAATTTAATCTATAAACTATTCGTTAATTTATTAGTCGATATTTTAAATAAAAGCTTCAAAAGATGTGTCGATTTTTCATAAAACATAGTGTAGCTATTCTTATTATGTCCTCATTAAAGTAGTGTTGTATTAGTTTAAAAGTTAGTATAGTAAAGAGACATGCTACATTTTGTGTAATATAAAGTTCTTAAGGGCTCGTAAGCAGAACTATGTTCTTATGAAAGACAGTTGTCAGTACTAAGAAAATACTGACAATAACTTATTAAGAAACCCATTTAGAGTCACAAAAGGAAGGCTCTATTACGACAGAATCTCCATTGTAGGAACGGCGCAGGTTTTGTCAAGCAAGCTCAGTTTTCGAACATGAAACGTTCGTCTTTTCACGCAAAAACTCAGCTCATTTATCAAATCACCGTTGTCTACATAACAGAAGAGGCGTATTGTGAATAGGCTAAAAAGCCCATCCGCACAAAACGGCGTCGCGACGATCTCGCTGCATCCAATTACAAGTGAAAATAAACCTTAACTCTTAGCACTTAAGCTGTTTACACCAAATTATTTTGGGCGTCAACAGGCCTCGATCGGAGCAGTAATTTAAGGCGTAAATTAAACGAGTTAAATTAAACAAATAAAATTAATGAAAGCAAAAACCGTTGCGATTTTCCAAACAAATACATTAGGAGACTGCCTTTAGAATAAGATATTTAGAAATATTAGAACAAGTTGATATAATTAAATACTTTCACAGAACACTTTTTACATATTTACGGATAATTAGCATTTTATATTATTCTCAATATTTTACCGCGGTTTTTACCATGTTTCCGGGATGTAAGTAGCAATTGTCAAAAAGTATTTCATTTCAGCTTTAACAATTTCATCAAAGGAATTACACATGAAACGTAATAAGGCTTTGAAACATAAGCCGCCATTCTTAAAGATCCTCAAACAAGGTCTACCTAATAAGCGATCTATATAATTTTGGTATGCATTAAATTTTCACCGGCTTTTAGATGAACGTATTGGAAAGGAGTGTGGAAAAACGTTGAGAGTAGCTTTCATTTGTTTAAGAGTTGGCTTCGCCGCCCTTAAGTGCTCCAACATGCAGGAACCGCGTTTGAATACCGTAGTGTTGCAGCGTGGAAGGCTCACTTAAAAATTACCCGGTAATTTCTATGAGGAACACGTACACGCGGAGTGCATAGCCCATTGGAATTGGGCGGCACGGGCGCGCCGCAGATTTTCTACAAGCGAGAATTGCTTAAGCCAATTTCCTCTCGGTACTCACACCATTACCTGCGACTACATGGACTCTCAAGCTTGGGGACGTGATTAGCAGCTAAGTGAAATTTATTTTATCTGCCGCATTCCCGGCTGAGTGTGCGCCATTGTTTAATGGGACGTTCGTTTCGCTCATATAAAATTCATACGGTTTTATTAGCTTTGTAATGCGATTGTGTGATATGGCAGTAGGCACATTCTTGAAGATTACATGTAATTTAAGAAGAGCAGTATACATTTGCGATAGCAATACTGCTTTTTCGTCCTATTTCGTTCGTATTTATTGAAATCAAACAAATAAATTGCCAAAAGCTCGTAAGAAGAACGAAACAATAAAATGAAAAATGTCTCACAAAGTTTCAAGAACAAATATCATTGAGATAAAGTAATATGATGGAGAAGTTGCTGATGGAAATTTAATCCGCTTTTCCTTATCTTAATCCTTTGTTAAATAAAACACGCACTAAACAATTCTTTAAGTCGGAATGAAAAATATATGGACCGTTGGAGAGTTTTGATCACGGGAACTCATATAAAAGACATTTTCAGGAGTTGCTTGCCTATCGGCGGTATTATTCAAATTAATTTAGAGCGGCGGTGAGGCAAAAAGTGCGCGCGTCGGGAGGTGCGCCCCATATTCATAGGGCTGCCCTAAATTAGCATCACAATGAAGTGTTAGAGCGCGAGTGGCAAGTGCTTAATGCGGCCTGCGTCTTCACACGGGTATATTACGACTACATACTAATGATTTGAGTATAAAACTTCACCGCAATTTGAACATGCTACGTTTGACGAAATTCAAACCACGTATACGTGGTGCTTATTTCAGTAATTAATATGCATATTTATTCATAGAGGCATATTATGTTAAGAGTGCGGAGTGACGGCACAGCTGAGCGGCGCGGTATATTGTTTTTTGGACCACCCTTTTACGCCTTCGCGCCTATAAATAAATCAAAATATTCAGGAAGGGCTCGACTTTAAGGCGGCTTAGCGGAATCGTAAAATTCAACAGCGTTCGCACCGCCCCAGGGTTTATCTTTCGGTAACGCTTGCCGTGTTTTTGCTTGAATCGTAAAAGAGTATCGCGGTATATGAATAGAGAGCAACCCTCGCTTTTACCGGGGACATATGGAGCGGAGCACTTTACAAGTTTAATGCTGAAAGCAGATTATCTGTTCATAAAGGAAATATGTCGATGCCCACAATATTTCACGTGTACTGTTAAAACTGGTGTGATGCTGAAGTGAATAAAATTAAAATGTGGTTCTTGAAATATTAATTTTTATTTTATTTGTAATATACCTATATTAATTTTGATGCGTTTTGATGGCAACTTCGGAGCCCCGGAAAATCTTAGAAGAGATTTTGAGGCGTCGTACATAACACAAACATTGTTTTATATTTTATATTGTATTTATAAATAAAAAATAAATAAATAAATGGACCACACTCAACGGCCCAGAGTAAGTGACAGATAAATAATACAGAAGAAGAAGAAGACAAAGCCGAAGGGCAAAACAATAGTTACATATTCATAATAAATACTACGTAAAAACTTTCACAAAACAAAATAGTGCTTCTTCTTCTCGCAGATTAACATCTGTGTTTTGGAATCTGAAATATCCGAAATTTCCCAAAATAAGGGTAGCATAGCTATTATGATCGCAAGTAGGGAGCGTTTTGGTCATTAATAACAATTTATTTAGCACAATGCCGCAATTTTGGTCCAATAGTAACCTTTGGGAAAACGCAGATTTGATATTAAACGGGGAATCGTTTTGTAAATTGATTAGATAGTTTGTGATAAATTGCGCAAGTTTCGACAGACCCACTATTTTGTTTGTTTTGTGAACGTACCCTTATTGTGTTGGGATAAAAACAGGCGTCGATGTAATTACGAGGCTTTGTAATAGAAACGAATATGTAAAAAGTAAACGTTTATTTGGGTAAAATTAGTTATTTGTTTTAAATAACAGCATTTATTTAAATGCCTAAAGCCAATTTTGTGACTTATCTTATTTTAATTTAAAACTTAAATAAAAAAATAGCATGCCGTTACCACGCAACAAAAAATCCAATTTCAATAACGCGAAGCGGTTCTAAAAAACTAAAAGTTGAGAAGTAAAAACCTGTAGAGTTGTTATCAGAAAATGAACAAGGGCAGTTTTAGCGAAATACTTTCAGTTGTATACCCACAGGGGAACTTTGCTTGGGCAAACTTGGAGCTTTGGAAGTTCCCCATCCATAGCGACGGGGCCGGCCATTGTGGCTAATTCAGGGCTATAATTAAATTTGTTTACATAATATTCTGTTACGTACGAGACCAAAACTTCGGTAATATACCTCTTGGGAATGTATTTTTACTCAAGTAGCTATTAGCTTGTCTCGTCCTATTAATTTGTCTGATTTGATCCAGTAGATTTCGAGCAAATTGAATGCACCAGACGGACAAACAAATGTAAACTCCATTTATTCTTACCAGTCCTATCATGTAAACAATCTTACCATGTCTTTTTATGATTTTACAACAATATAAATTAAAATAGACTTTTTAGGAAATTACTTTCGTGGTTAATAAATGTTTAACTTTAGAATGTTTAGGTTTGAACTAATATTTGATTTATTTTCAACAAAATTCAACAAAAAGTACTGTGAAGATTGTTTACATGGTAAGAATAAATGGATTTTAGTATTTCGTTTAGTTTGGGAACCCTAAAAACTAATATTTAATACAGAAAAAGGTTATATTATATTTTTATGAATGCGACAACAAAGGAAAGAAAATATCTATCAAAAAAGCTAAATGTACAGTGAGTTTGTCAAAGAGCATAAATCATGTAAAGGTACAGTGCTCGCCTGAAAGGGATTTTTTTAGAAAAATAATAAAATTACCCTTGGAACTAAAGTGACTCGCCCGAGGAAAAACAACAATATTCTCGGGCCGTCACTACAAAGAGCCCAGCATTTGTATTATCATTCCATTAAACAAAAGTCACCGGAGTTTCAAATGAAAACACAGAACTCATTATTCCCGGGGCTGAGAAATGATTTCAAATGTTAACAAGATTCCCCATAATAGAGTTGTTCACAGAGAGATTTAAGAAAAACAAGCATGAACTGTGGCGCATCTCACTCCCGCGTCGTGCTGGGATTCTGAGGAAATGTGTAACTCGGTAAAAGTGTCTGGGAACATTGCCGGTTATCGTACACCGTAACAAGTCTCTACAACGAAGTGACTACGTGAAATATATTTTTATTCTTAGAGAGTATTTACTATTTATTAAATCCGGTGAAGAAAATCTAGTTTGTATACCTAATTAACGAGAATGTGACATACGCGAGAGCGAGTAGACAATGAGAGAAAAGATCACAGCTTTGATATATTAGCATGAAGCGCATGTAATATGAAAGGTCGTTAGAGCAGATACAATTTATTAGCTTCTACTCGTAATAGAACGAGCTAGTTATAAGAAGCTATTTCTCACACAACCTAGAGAAACAAGAATGAGGTACGGCAAATCCTGTATATTTTCGCGGGCCCTTGAGGAATTCCTTATAATATAAATACATTGGGGAGGATCATACTGCTCGTTTACCGCCGGATATACCCGTGAATGCTCGTTTGTCAAATGTACAGTCATTTATTCAATGATATATTTTTCTGATTTATAAATAAACATGGCTTATGGTTTCGAAATGGGTAGGACAACAATAAAACGCATTCATAGCATAATCTTGCAAATAGAAGAGAAAAAATAATTTTCTTGGTTAACTTGAAATTTTCAGAGGGTTTCTTCGGAACATTCGGGACATTCTTCGGAAGATTCCAACATTCTAAGTGCCATTAGCATAGCTTGATAATGTTTGCAAGTCTTAAAAAATGTCTAGATTTTCAAATAAAATTTTAGCAACTTTGTAGTTGTGGGTGTGGCCACTAAACAGTCAAATATTATGTGGGATTTGGCAAGTGATCTCGTAACTACCTTGGCCCTTTATCTCTGCGCGTCCATTTATTGACGTAGAGCTATGAAGACAGATAATATAGTCGGAAGCGTAAGTTGCTAATCTGGGTATCATTGAATATATCATATTGTGTAACTTGGGCTATCGGATGGAAACTTTGTAATTGTATAGATCAACAACGTGCGTATTTTGGTGTGGCGGTCGGAATCATTGCTCATCGAAACTGTACGTTTCACTAAGTTTGTATGTCTTTACTTCGTACTAATAATAATATTTTTTTTTAAGTTGTTTATTATAATTTTAGTTGTAAATGGTAATTTTAATTATTATTCTAGAATAAAAATTAAATGTCTATGTACTTAATATACTCATATAATAAGTAGTTAGGGCGAAACTTTAATGGAATTTTCAGGATAGAAAAGTTTTAGCCCATGATATCTTTTATTGCGTTAAAGAGTAATAAGCACCCAGTCAGATCTAAACAAGATGTTTCAAATTTACTGGACACCCTACTGCTTAGTTTTGTAGTTGGACGGCTCGTGTCTTGCCACAACACCAATCAAACAGCGGGCACTGCAAGCAGGCGCGGACCCTTTGTATTCTCATAATAAACTCCGGTTCGGTCCGTTTACAGTCTACGTTGTTCCTCATCGACGAATATTTAAAACATACAGTCATATACCATACGCCCTTCAATCCACACTAACCCGAACCCGAAGTAAGATGTTCCAATTGTCATAAATTTACTGGACACCCTACTGCTTAGTTTTGTAGTTGGACGGCAAAGGCTCGTGTCTCGCCACAACACCAATCAAACAGCGGGCACAGCAAGCGGGCGCGGGCCCTTTGTATCTCATAATAAACTCAGATTCGGACCGGCTAGTTCCGTTTACAGCCTACGTTGTTCCTCGTCGACGAATACTTAAAACATACAGTCATACACCATACGCCCTTCAATCCACACTAACCCGAACCCGAAGTAAGATGTTCCAATTGTCATAAATTTACTGGACACCCTACTGCTTAGTTTTGTAGTTGGACGGCAAAGGCTCGTGTCTCGCCACAACACCAATCAAACAGCGGGCACAGCAAGCGGGCGCGGGCCCTTTGTATCTCATAATAAACTCAGATTCGGACCGGCTAGTTCCGTTTACAGCCTACGTTGTTCCTCGTCGACGGATACTTTAAACATACAGTCATACACCACACACCCTTCAATCCATACTAACCCGAAGTAAGATGTTCCAATTGTCATAAATTTACTGGAAACCCTACTGCTTAGTTTTGTAGTTGGACGGCAAAGGATCGTGTCTCGCCACAACACCAATCAAACAGCGGGCACTGCAAGCGGGCGCGGGCCCTTTGTATCTCATAATAAACTCCGATTCGGTCTGGCTAGTTCCGTTTACAATCTACGTTCCTCGTCGACGAATACACAGAACACTACATTATGTTTCAACGGAACAATTCTTGACAAATTCTAAACTTTCGCGTTGCATTAGCTAGATTATATTTAGCTAATACGAAAGGTATTATGGCGCAGATTTTTTTTTTTCATAAATTAGAACGAAATATGACACCTGCGCGTTAATATCTGTTGTATTTACTACATGAAACAATTCTGATATTTATTTATATTTTTATATAATTCTTTAAACTAAGTGCACTTGGGAATATTCAGGGCGCGCCAGGTAGGCAAGTAGTCCCGGAAAATTAAATTTGGATACGGGATAAACCTCAAAACTTGGGGGTCAATAAGGGGACCGTACCGTAGCCATAATCGCGCCAAAAGCTTTCAATATTAATTAAACACCGCTGGTAAAATATCATAACTTTCCATTAAAGTCGCAGTAAAAGTCCATGTGCAACAATAAATAATTAAAATATGTCTTGATGCTATTTCCAATCTATTGGTATTAACAGTGTTTATGAGACTTATTTTAGGTAGGTGAGGGATTAAAAAAATATGTTTTACAAATCCTACTTAATTTGTAGTGACATCTAATATTATGACAAAGTATGGCAACACAATAAAACTTTTAAAAAAATTGCCGAGATTTACTTTTTCTTGCTAAAAGATGACTTTGCCTTTGCAGGTGCACTGCCGTGCTACTAACTGGGGGTCTAAAACGGCCATTTTAATGAATCGGAATATGATCAATTTCTCATTTCCTAAATATTTTAAAATGAACCTAATAAGTGGTAGAGTAAGGTTCATTTGTCGCTGTATTGTTGCTTTGCCATCGCGAATTTATCTGCACAAATTATTGCGAGTGCTGATATGAAAGCTCAGTTAATAAGCTGCTGATTTCAAAGCTCCGTTTACGAGAGGTATGCCATTGAATGGGCTTTCATACGGTTCGGAGAATGCAGTGATGCAGTGTAACGGTGTCATTTGCCAAACGAACAGGAATGAATTCGTATGTTTCGTGATCATACTACGAATATTTAATAGTGATTCAAATTAACTGAGATGAATAACGGAAACAATTCAACAAATGTAATTATCAAGTTTACAGGAAATCTGTGGATATGCCAGGTAACATTCTACCCGTGTACCAAATTAAATCGATATCTTTCATGACAAAAAATACCAAAAACTTCGGTGTCCTCCGGAAAGGGTGCTTCGGGAATTGGGGTGCTCAGGAAAAACTTCCAACTAAAGTTACAATACTTTACACCCTAGTTTAAAGGAAAGCTTGCATGTCTCACCACAGCAAAATGCGAAAACTAAAACTAGTGAGTGTCCCATTTTTTCTTACAAATATATGCACAATATAAAACATACGTATAAAATATGCAAATAGGCATAGGGTTCAGTCGCCACTTGTAACGACAGATTGTAAAAAGTTTTAGAAGGCGTAAAGCCACCGCGTTGTAACCGTAACCCCATATTTATTTCTGTTATTCGTTAAAGGCCTCGTAAAGTTAATAAAGGGTTTTTTGTAACAGGCAACCAGCAAGTACGAGATAAGCCCGCTCTCGTCGGGTTGAAATCTTTTAAAACGTCGTTAAAAACAACCCCTGCGCGGCACAGACAAAGGCGAAACAGGCTAATTGTTGACGAAAAATATTCTCGATGCAAATTCGCACTCTTTACAGCCCATTCGGAATTTGTACTCGACCCGAAAGAAGTTAACGTAATTAGGCGCGGCGCACGCTTTTAGATTTTACGAAACGCAGACGTAATCGCAGTAAACTTTGCTCTGACTCTGACCCGGCTGTTAATTCTACAATAAGGCTCGTTTTATTGACTCGAAAAAATATTATTTAGATATGAAATAAATTATGGGGATTAATATTAATTTGTAAGTATTTTCTGTAGTTTTTTAGACGAAGCTTGTTGCGGATATTTTTCTGTGGACATTTTGACGAAGCATGTTGCGGATACTTTCTTGTGTATTTTCTTATAAGTTCTCTATAATGAATAAAGTGTATCGTATTTATAATTAAAGCATTTCAGTAGTAACTTAGGTAATAACGAATAGAAAGTTCAATACGGGCTAGATATTTATTTTGATTTGCGCGGCAAAAATTTAACCAATTATTTATTTCTAACGTATACATATTCAAGATATTCAGTTGAATTTAATTAGTTACTTTTTTTAAAATATTCTGTACTGTAATAGTTATAATGAACTACGTTTTGAAAATCTTCTGACACGCTAACTACAAAGTGACAGTGTTATTTTGTTATGAGTTTAATTAAAATTGTTGCATCGTTTGCGTGTGCATCTGAGAGGTCCGCCTTGCGGGGCCTTTAATTTGGATTCCTGTGTAATGGAACATGCTGAAGACTCTTTGTCTCAGCAGGACTAAGACGTTGTTATAGCATCAACCCAAGTAGTTTAGATATTTGTAACTACCTAACTAAATAACTTACGTAATATTAAGTGGATATAGCAGCGTGTCAAATTTTATTTTAAATAGCCAAAATTTGAATGACAAAGACATTGGTCCTCTTTCACGCACTTAGTTCTTTTGGAGACCAGAAGTTTTGTGACAAACTTGCTTGTGCGCAGCTTCTGGAGCCCTATTTTTTAAAGGGTGACATACCGCCGAAAACGAATAGACTATTATGTAGCACTCGTCCTATTATGTCACTAAAAACATAAAAGCCGTATTTTAGAAATCACTCGTCTAGCAATGTTGCCAGTGATGTGAAAATAATGCGAGAAACAATTTATGATTCTACGCAACGAAAATCGAATCGGTAACGAATCGTTAAAAAAATGTTGGTAAATTTTCAATCAAAGAGAGCGTAAGCGTTAAACAGAACGTAAAAATGAAAATTCTAATAGACTCAATCTATATCCGTATCCGGTTGTCTATGTCATTTAAGCCTGCATCACACGTTTTTAGCCAAAACAGGCGTTACTGAATTGACCCTGGTGCCAAAACTAGATCATTATTGATAATAAAAATAGTACTATAGGCTTCTCAAATAACTGCTACTACTTATACGAGACAGATAAAAATATTTTGCCTTTTATTTTTGCGTAAATACCTTCCAGAAAACACGAAAAATACGAAAAACAAGGTTCACGGCTTTAACGAAATCATTATGTAAAACACAAATTATAATTTCTACATAATGTTAAATCGCGAGTTTATTAAACTAGCTACAAGTTGCTCGTTTTAGATTTTTGAAAAATAACTCGAAAAAAATGTTATATATCGTAACAATTCACTAAGAAATTCCCCATACATTTTTGTATGGCAATGCCATCGCTCAATATATACGAGTTCCAAGCCTACGAAAAATCAGTCTGCCGGTAAGAGTCAAGGGGAATCCACGTCGCTCTGCTTCTCGGGAGGCATTTAATTTTCGCGTGTTCATGTAGACAGCAGAGAGTAATGTAGATCAGAGTTACATATTTATTACTTTTAATCTTTTTAAAATTTATATAGGTACCATTTTCATACTCATGAATGATGGCCGACAATTTTTGATGAAATAGAAATCGTAATAAATCGCAATCATAGAAATCGTAATAAATCGAAATCATAGAAATCGAAATCATAAAAATCAAAATAAATCTAAATCAAGATCCAAGATGGCGGACAACTTTTTTTTTTAATTTTGCGATATGTATATCGTTTCATAAGTTTTTCAGTGCGCTGATTACGAAAATAACATTTATTTTGGAATCCAAGATGGCGGACAACTTTTTTTTCACGTTTACAATATGGGTATGGTTATATAGGTATTTCGGTGCGCTGATGACAAAAATAACATTTATTTTGAGATCCAAGATGGCGAACAACTTTTTTTTCAAGTTTACAATATGGGTATGGTTATATAGGTATTTCGGTGCGCTGATGACAAAAATAACATTTATTTTGAGATCCAAGATGGCGGACAACTTTTTTTTCAAGTTTACAATATGGGTAGTTGATCTTAAAATAAATGTTATTTTGGTCATCAGTGTCCCCAAAAACCCATAAAACGATACCCATATTGTAAAATAAAATAAAAAACTGTCCTCCATCTTGGATCTTAAAATAAATGTTATTTTCGTCATCAGCGTCCCCAAAAACCTATAAAACGATACCCATATTGTAAAATAAAATAAAAAAACTGTCCTCCATCTTGGATCTCAAAATAAATGTTATTTTCGTCATCAGCGTCCCCAAAAACCTATATAACAATACCCATATTGTAAACTTGAAAAAAAAAACTGCCCGCCATCTTGGATCTCAAAATAAATGTTATTTTTGTCATTAGCGCACCGAAAAACCTACAACATGTTAATCATATTGCAAAATTGAAAAAAAAAAAATGTCCGCCATCTTGGATCTCAAAATAAATGTTATTTTTGTCATCAGCGCACCGAAATACCTATATAACCATACCCATATTGTAAACGTGAAAAAAAAGTTGTCCGCCATCTTGGATTCCAAAATAAATGTTATTTTTGTAATCAGCGCACTGAAACACTTATAAAATGATACCCATATTGCAAAATTAAAAAAAAGTTGTCCGCCATCTTGGATCCAAAAATACTATTTTTGTAAACCTCATCCCGAAAAATTGGCCTTCATGGGATGCCAGGCAGATGTTTAACATCTTAGCATCCTGGCACGACGGTCATGCTATTTTCTGTCGCGGCATTCGTGTCCATTTTACTGCCAAGTCGCGCCAAGTATGTTTTACATAAGAAAATGGTCGTAATTTTATTTTTAGTATTCATTACCGTAAAGCAAGAAAAAAAAATTATATACCTAGGTACCAACAAATCCTTTGCCGGATCCCTGTCACTTATTACTTCGGGTTGGCGGCAATCTCACGTCGATGTGTGCGTGTGACTTGCACACAGCCAGCTGAGGTCTATCAAATACCTAAACTCGGTCGGGCGCGCGGACGTGATACACTCTTAAGATTTTGACGTAAAAAACGTTCGACTATCAAATCATACGAAAACGAGTGGTCTAGACCACTCGTTGCGAATTATTCGACATAGACAATTCAAAAATACGGAATAATTGATATCGAATAAAAAATCATTTGGCTCACGCTTTTTTGGTGAGTCACACTTTCAAAAATAGGGCCCCTTGCCCCCGGCGCTAATATTTATTGGCGTCATTAAGTCATACATTAAGAAACTAGATTTTGCCCACGGCTTAGCCCGCGTGAATGTCATTCTTCAGCCGCAGGGATGGAATTTCTGATATTCCTTTCTTAATACTCAATATGCGTAGCTGAGCTTACGCTGAATGAAAAACCTGTCCACAAAATTTAATTTCTAAGTTTTGTTTCTGCTCTGCTTTGATATGTCAATCAGTCAGTCAGTGATCATATTAACATAATCATATAGATATAGAAACCAGAAACTGATCTTAGTCAATTTATAATGGCATGTTATAACTATCTTCCGAAAATACTATCAATTCATGTTTTAGCTGTATGTTGCAAAGATTTACCATGCGAATTTACGAAAGTGATAAATATTTATAGCGTACATTTATCATCTCACTTAGAATTTTATTTATGTGCGCACGCACCATTATTATGCCAATTTTTACCATAAAACTTGATATAGTGATGTTAGAAGGAGCTAATAAATATTTCAAACATATGATATCAAACTGTGAAACATGCCCGAATGGCAAAAGTATCCGTTTCTTGGAAGTAATGTAAATTGTTTTTCTTATTAATTTTATTTCAATAAAATTATCGATTTTTCTACATACAACTCACACATTCTATTGTTTTTCTATAGTATTTGGAAACCTGGCAGCATATTTATGATAAAATTAATATCTACTCTATAAGGTATATTTAAAATAAGCAAGGAAGGTCTTTTTTCTAACATCCATACAAATCAATAAGCAAATAAACACAATCAGTGTCAATTTAAGGTGTAAGTCCCAAAGTCGCACTGCCAAGGGAGGCAAGAAACGAGAAAAAATGATACGATATGTACCATTCGGACCGCAATAAAGTTTTCAATCATCTCAGGCCTAGCTGATCGAGAGAGCAAATATTTTTTTCTAACGCATTTTCATTTAATAAATATGATAGCAACAGAGTTTTCCGTGCGCCCTGTGTGTTTGTTGGTATTTCCTGGTACAACCTCATTCTCACGTAAAATTATTTCCTGTGATACATTTTTCGGTATAGACTTATTTGAGGAATGTATTTCAATATTAATTTGAAGAAGGATGTTGTGCATATTATAATATAATCCGGCTACTTAGTACTTCGTACACATCATTTGGGTTTTCGGTGTTGGTCTTTTTGACATTTATGGCAATAGAGCAACACAATAGGGCACTCGAGTAAGATGCTATTCTTAATTGGTGTGTATCTGGAGAGCTCGTCGGGCACTTCTCCCCGAAGACAAAGGTTCTGGAGTCCCTGCAATCCGATCCTCGCCGCCCCTCGGTAATTTTCTCGTTAACGGAATGAATAAAACATTTCATTCCTTACCTTTCTTTTGTAATTGTTAATGGTTGATGGGTTTTGGAAATTTATGTTCGGTTTCTTTCGGGAACATTGTTTTGCAGCGTCATTTGTTATTCGATATTCTCATTCATGTCTCAAGTGAAAGCTCCTAATTGTTTCATCAGATTATACTCATAATACAAAATTTGTTTTTCGATCAAACGCGATAATCTTCACCAAGAGTAATCGGTAAGTGTCGCTTATCAGCCGAACCGGTAACATATTTAGGGGAGTTTATACGACGGGCGGGAAATAAAAAAGGGGTTCGCGGCCAGGATAGACAATTTGCAAAGAAAAATACATCACGATAAAAAATGTAGCTCTAACGAGAACCTCAAAATGGCTCGTAAGCAATGAAACAGCGCAATTTCATGAGAAAGGCGGCCCGCAAATAAACCAAAGCGGAGCACATTCCCGCCTCCATAAAACGCAGACTGAAATAAACGTAACAGACTCGGTTCTTTAAAAAAATCCACCCGACGACAACCGCAAAGCTCAGCAAAAATCTCTAGTGTGAGACGGAATTCCTGTGTCGGAATTTTCATAACAGGCGCGTGGCGGCGGTCGTCGCCGGAGCGTTCCAGGTGAAAGATTCCGAATTTATATCCTGAGGCGCGTTCTGATCGCGATCCAGCCGCGAGCCCGTCCGGGGACCTGCCTCACTTTATTAGGAGGCTGCCGAATCCGCCCCCCCGCTGCCTACAAGCAATGTGTCTGCGGATAGAACACAATAAACACCCTCTGTGAACGCTGCCCACATCAGAGGTTTTATGTCGCCAGGTGACATTTTCACGTAAGTCCATAAAATGTAAACATCCAATATTTTATCTTTTTCGGAAAACCGCTTACGAAAGTTCTTAATGCAACAATTGAATCGAGACGCCTTTAACACGAAGCGGGACGCGAGCCAAGTGCAGGATATTGTGGGCCACACCCCACGAAGATTACGCGAGTTTTTCATATAAAGCCATTCAGCCAATTTCCTCATATCCTACACAGGAGCATAATAAGGGAGGCTTTTGTGAAGGAAAGAGGTTCGTGCACCTACAATGCGTAGGCACCGTGTGTATTCGTCGTTGAAAAGGGTAGAGAGGCGCAATATTCGACTCTCACTCGGATCGGATAACTTGGGATATTTAGGGCGCTGGAGAAGTATCTACAACCTCGATTTTACTATGTCGTTTGCTCGCCGCTGAGGCATATTCAATTTTCACCAATACCTGGCTCGACATAAAGCATACTTGCAAAAGCTATCTCTAAAGTGTAAATAGGTTCTATTGAAAATATAAATTATAATAAAAAGTTCTTACATTTTGGTGGGCGTCTCGCATGTTCAGGACGGTGCTTACCTATAACAAAAACATATTTTGATGAGAAAAAGATGTTAGTATTTGTTCCAACACTAACATTGTTAGGTCATTGCAACACCAATGCACATAGTGCGCCGCGCACACCTGTGCTTGACAGGCCGCAGTCGGGCACCAACTACTGTTGCATTATCTATGAAGTACATTATAAACATGATATTGAGACCTTACGATACTGCTACCATAAAAGTTCTGCGACAATGTAACCATTACCAACAAGACATGGGTGTTCCAACTGGTATTTCTTTTTAAAATTAGTAAATAAAGCTTGAAAACAGCAGGTTAGATTTCCTCAAGTTGCACACAGAACTTTAAAAATGTAGGATTGCAGGACTTACGAAGCATAACAACAGTCATCGAACGAGCTATTAAAATTAATCATGTATTCACTAAAATCAGTGAAATACGTAATTTCTCCGGTGGTTGGTACCTTGTTGCCACATCGCGTTAGACCCTTGCTATTTCCGCCGCTAACCACAACGGTGTTTCGGTCAGAGGGCAGGCTACCAGAGTAATTACAACAACACGAGGCAGGAATTTGTTGGATTTTAACCGATACTAAATAAATATCGAAGTTCTTAATCGACAGAAAGGAGCGAAATATTAATTTTAAATTTAATAAAGTTCTAATAAATAAACGTGAGTCAGAATAAACCAGTCCAATCACATCATTTAAAATTTATGACGTCATTTGGAAGTGTATATTTAAAACATAAATTTCAAGTTTAAAATTAATTGATTTTAATAAAAATGTGTAATGTAACATGGTTACGTTGCTAAGTGTAAAAACTTTACCCCTCCAAATTAAATTGGGCGTCGCGAACAGCTGACGGTGACAGCGGCGACCGCACGCTGGACCGCACTCTAGGCAGTGTACTACCTACAGCGAACGGTGTCGTTT
This sequence comes from Ephestia elutella, assembly GCA_018467065.1. Lineage (NCBI taxonomy): Eukaryota > Metazoa > Arthropoda > Insecta > Lepidoptera > Pyralidae > Ephestia > Ephestia elutella. The sequence continues at coordinate 11,768,906 of CM031585.1, forward strand.
ACTTGCTACAATAATTTATTTTCACTCCAAAGTGTAGTCGAGAAAACATGTAGTGTGAAATTAGCTTATATGTCTGATTTATTAGTTGCTGATACCCAAAGCAATACACACACACGCGTATATGTTAGAAGTTTGAAAATAAACTTAGCAATTTTGTTTTGTTTCTGCATAATTAATTAATATTTCTCAAGTCAAAGGAGACACGTCCAATATGACCTAATGATGTTGCTATTAAAATTTAATTGATTTACTTATCCTTCTTTTACCCACAGAACCATACCCGTGAAGTTCATAATGAACCGCCAGTAAATACTCGCACAAACAAGGTCTGTAAATTCAATAAAATCTTTAAACGCTCGAATGGAAAGCGATTGCAACAATAAATTGACGGCGAGGACAATCCGAGATAACACGGTTATTATTGTCGTTTTTGTTGTTGATTGTTTAATGCGGTAATCTGCGTTTTAACAACTCTTTTTGGAGATTTAAAACCGCCATACGCGGAGAGTTTTATGTAATTACTAATTTACTTACAAATTTGAGAACGATTATAATAAAATCGATAGGTATCATTACGAAAAATGGATAAACTTATTTTATTTCCCAATAGCCATTAGGATTTTGAGTGGTTGTTTTGTTGTTCGAATCAAAACTTTAACTGAATAGATAAGATGCCCAATTATATGGAGAGTATGTTTTGTATGCCAGCGCTCGTCTGACCGTTACCTTAACCAACTCATGTAATCACGACATTCTAATAGTCCCAGAACGGATATTATATACTTAGTTTTTATCCCTAATTTGAATAGAACATTCGACGGAGCAATTTTATTGGGTGTCATTAGGCGACCCATGTTGATCGCAACGGGAATAGATTACCTTTGCAGCGACCAACTTTTCTCCAATACAACGACACTTCCATGAGTTTACGGACAGTGTAATACACGGCCATCGTACTTTTACGACTGTCGCTTAACATACAGTGTCGTAAAACTGAGAAGGTACCAAAACTACAGATACATACACATAAACAATGGTCATTTCGCAGTTCGTTAGCTAATTGGGACATTTATGTACCTTTACGGGCTATTATGGTCGTCTTGTAGCGTATTAACAATTAAATGAATGAGGTTTCTATCACATAACATGCGGCAAGCCTGTAGATTGTGAAGAATCAGCCTCGGGCGAGGTTTTACACAACTGTAAAGCATATGCAGTAGGCACAGGGTTGATATGCTAAACGTTTCGCTCCACAAACATTCAACACGAATTACACATGGCATTCATTTCGGTGCTCACAGAGTGGGTTATTTTTATTTAATTCTAGACAGGTGTGCGCCGCGGCCATGTTTCAGCCAATATTTTTGCACGATTAACATGCTGATGAAATGCCAACATCAGAATAAGGCTCACGTTTAATACAAGCGTAGTATTACGAGCAACGTTTGTTAATTCTTCATTAAAAGCGTTTAGTTTAACCGTAAAAGAGCTGAATATTTAAATGGGTCATTTAACCTTAATTTAGGGAGTATGAGAATTCTTATTAAAGTCAAATAACAATAACCGGATAAAACCGATTGCGTTCTCGGTTGGAACCAATAAGGAGAGATCCCGATCGTGGCTTTCCCCAATAAATATATCGAGATGAGACCAAGATAAACATATCGGAGCGAGCGGTAGCGGGTAGGTTTAAAATATGCAGCCTTCCGGTACAAAGCAAGGAGAGAACAGGATAGATACTAGGTACTTTCAACTCATTGAAAAAACAATGATCAAATTGGTGTTCAATGTATTAAGTGAGTCCTGAAAAGACTCGTGCAAAATAACTGTAAATTGACAGGTTTGATTGAACGCTTAGTGACCAAAAGTGCGGGGGAGGAGAAGAATTTGCATGTTTGTAATATATTGGGTAAAACTAAACGCAGGCGTTTCGCATTGCTGCCGCCAGAGGGCGTTCGGGGTTTTCACTGCTCGTGCGAATGGCTCGCGGACGGTCGCCATTGCTATGCGATATCGGTTTGATTTTTAATACGCGAGAGGTTCCGCGTTCTTTGATTGCTAATTAGCTTGAGTTGTGTTTGTGAATTTCCTGTTTGTTAAATAACTATTGAACTTTGTGTTTGTGTACCCGTCATGGTGACTTTTTCTTGTGAGAGGTGAAACGTGGCTGGCTGTTCACATCTGGCTGTTCCCGAGTGAAACTACGGGAAGAAATCTATTTATTTGTCCTGGGGAATTGAGATCTCAAGGGTTAGGTAGGGTGATTAGGAATTCCCCCTTCCCGAAGACACTCAAGTTTGGATCCGAAGAGAAAGAAGATTTAATTTGGTAAGTGTTCAATTGTATTTAATTTATAGGTTAGGTTATCATATAGGGCCCTGTAGCTCCCTTCATAAGCTACGGTGGTAGCAGACTGCGTATAGCTTAAGTTAGATTCTAGTCGGACAAGCGTGGTGTCGCGTGGAGATTTTTTCCCGGTACTTAATTTTACCGGTAGATTTTTTCCCGGTAAAGTTCCGGTACAGAATTCTTCCCGCCGCTTCGTTTGTCCGGATTCTCTCTGCCACATTTTCTGGCAGCAGAGCGTAGTTGCTCTGCACATTTTCTGGTAGCAGAGCGTAGTTTATCTACCCTCTATTTGTTCGTTTGTAAAAAATAATTAATTGTTTGTAAAAATTATTAGATTTTTCTTAGTTTGTTTGTATAAGAATATTTGTAACCTTTTTTGTATTTGTTTGCGGTTTGTACCGTGCGTTCCGAGTTTGTGCCATTCTCATACCTACCGCGGTTCTTCGTGTAGTTGCTTGATTTTGTTGTTTTTTATTTACCTTTTGTTATTTTTTGTTTGTGACTTGACGCGATGGCGAAGGCCTCCAATGCTAGGGCGACACTCGCCAACGAATTGAGATGGTTTGTGACGGCCGGAGGACTCCTGTCCCGGAAGGACAGGGAGGGCGCCATACTGCTAAGAGCGGATCACCTCCACTCACGATTGATTAGCGCGGAAGCGGCCATGGCGGCGCTTACCGAAGCCGATCTTACCCCGGAGGCCTACGCAGGTCACATGGCGGACATGGACCAGATCCTGAGTCTGCACGATGATATCGCGGAGGCGGTGACCGCAATAAGGGCGAGACAGGCTGGCGGACCAGCCCCTCGCACACCTGTTAGACAGGAAGGACCAGCGGTTACTGGTCGGCTCCCCACCCTTCAGCTGTCCCACTTTGGGGGTAGGATGGAGGAGTGGGTAGCATATAAAAATATGTTTGAGTCCCTGGTCGTAGCACGACAGGATTTGTCGAAGAGCCCAGAAGATGGCCTACCTCCTCTCCACTCTTGAGGATGAAGCGCGGTCGCTCATCCAGCACCTCCGGGTGGAGGACGACCAGTACGATACGGCTTGGGAGTTATTGAACTCCCGCTACCAAAACTTACGTTTGTTAGCGGATGCGCACGCCGCACAGTTGATGGCCCTGCCCAAGGTGGCCAACAGGGCACAGTTGCGCCTGCAGTTGCTCACGCCCGTTACAGTGGCCTGTAACGCGCTCCGCACACTGGGGCTGCCGGTGGACCAATGGTCTTTTTTGTTGGTGCACATTGTATTGGGCAAATTGCCCAATGACATCCGCTCGCGGTTTGAGCGCGAAAATGCGGAGCGGGATAGCACCACCCTACCAACATTCACTGACTTGGTGAAGTTTTTGGAGTTTGAGGCACGGGCTGCTGAGAATACCATGACGGACTCAGCGCCATCCAGAGCGCCTGAACGTAGGCCCTTGGAACCCTCATGGCGAGGGAGGCCCCAACAGGGACGGCAACCGCCACCGCGTGGAGCTGGTGCGCGGGTTGCACACACGGCAGCAGTCGCGAGGGACGCGGACTGCCTGCAATGTGGTCGGATGGGCCACAGCCTGCTGCAATGCAGGGACTGGCAGGGACTGCCAGTACAAGATCGGCGCCGCATGGCAAAGCGGCATGAACTTTGCTTTTATTGTTTGGGCGGTCACTATGCACGTGACTGTCCCAGTGCCATACCATGCAGTGCATGCCGTGGGCGGCACCACGCGATGCTTTGCATGAACCGCAACGGGGATGGCACCCGGATGTTGAGGCAGGGGTCCCCTATGGGCGGGGGCGCTCCTGCGCGAAGCCCTCCACCACCGGACGGAGGACGCGGCTTCGCTCGTCGCACCCCCCCTCGGGAGGGGGGTCGCGTACCTGCGCGGGTCTTGGCGGACCGGGACCACGCGCCCCAAGGTCGGGGCCAGTATGTGGCTGGCCAGGCCCCGGATAGGGCCCCCATGGGCGGGGGCCCTAGATCGGACGTGAGAGTGGGGACACCCCCCTCCACGCGGGTTACCAATGCCCAACACATGCAGCCGCAGCGGTTTTCTCCGCCGCTGCACGAGTACCCACGGCTGGAGTACCACCCGCCGTACCAGATGTATGGCCGGGCCGCGGGTTATGCCCCCCCTCAGATGGGGATGTGCACTCGCCCGCCATATTATCCGGGTCAGTGGCGCGCCCCTGGTTTGGAGAGAGTGGGGAGCCCGTAACTAGCTTGCTCCCTTGCTGGGACAGAGCCGCGGACGGTTCTGCTCCCTACCGCGGTGGTCCGCGTATGGGGTCGTAGGGGGGAAGCCATTAATTTGAGAGCTCTGTTGGACTCAGGGGCTCAAAGCAGTTTGGTTACCACTCGAGTGGCACACCAGTTAGGCTTAGTCGTGGAAGACTCGCCTGTGCCACTTCTTGGAGTTGGTGGCATACAAGTGAAGTGTCTGACGGGCCAGACACTTGTCACCTTTTCTTCGCTGAAGTCCTCCACAATGAGGATCACGACTTCGGCTATGGTAATGGATACCATTGCGGGTTGGCACCCCTCGACAGACATACCGCCGGGTGTGTTGTCTTTGGTTTCGGGTCTGGATTTGGCCGACCCCTTTGTCTTTCATCCCGGCCCAGTGGACTTGCTCCTGGGCTCGGACGTATTGGGTTGGATTTTGTTGGGTACACAGAAGGCTCTGGGTTCGTCTTCACTGATGGCAGTGTCTACGATTTTTGGTTTTGCCCTGATGGGCCCTGTGTTTGATAATGGCACCGCGGAGGAGCCACCGGTTGTCGCATCTGCGTCCTTGGCCAAGACCATGCAAAGGTTTTGGGAGGTGGAGGAGCCACCTATGAGTTCCAGGATGGATCCGGAACACGCTGAGTGCGAAGCCCTTTTTCGATCGACCACGGAGAGGTTGCCCTCCGGTCGGTTTGTAACTAGGTTACCCTTTGTTGCCTCTCGTCCTAGCCTAGGGCAAAGTAGGGCGCTTGCGGAGAAACGACTGCTGTCCATGGAGCGACGTATGCAGCGTGACCACGTACTTCGCGATAAATATATTGAATTTATGCGCGAGTACGAGGATTTGGGTCACATGTCTCCGGCTCGAGTTGATTGGAGCTCAACTGAGCATTATTTTTTGCCCCACCACGCGGTGGTGAAGGCCTCAACGGGCAAGTTGCGGACTGTCTTTGATGGGTCCGCACCCACTTCGAACGGGGTTTCGTTGAATCTGTGTCTGCATTCGGGTCCCAAATTGCATAGGGACATAATTGACATCATCTTGAACTTTAGAAGACATCAAGTGGTTTTTGGTGCGGACATCCGGATGATGTTCCGCCAGACAGTCATACATCCTGAGGACAGGCGATTCCAGTTGATACTCTGGCGTGAGCGCCCTGAGGATCCTGTGACGGTGTATGAACTCAACACAAACACGTATGGTTTGAAATCTAGTCCCTATATCGCCATCAGATCATTGCTTGAATTGGCAGAGCGGGAACGGATCCGCTTTCCCCGTGGGGCTTCCGTGCTGTCACGTGACTTGTATGTTGATGACGTGTGCACCGGAGCCCAAAGTATTGAGGAGGCCCTCCTACTGCGGGATGAATTGATTGAAATATTGAAGACAGGTGGCTACGAGCTACGTAAGTGGTTGTCTAATGAGCCTAAAGTTCTAGAAGGGATCCCGGAGGATCACCAACAGAACCCTCACCTGTTTGAGGATGTGGATGATCCCAACAGGATAGCGGTGCTGGGCATGCAGTACCAGCCGCTAACCGATATTTTTACATTCCAAGTGGACTTGGAAATACCAAAGGTCTGGACTAAGAGAACGGTGTTGTCCGTAATAGCCCGTATGTTTGATCCAAGCGGTTGGATCAGTCCAGTGATATTCTCTGCAAAGTGTCTTCTTCAGAGACTTTGGACTTTGGGCGTCTCGTGGGACGAGCCGCTGTTTGGCTCTCCCTTGGATGATTGGCTCGAGTTGTTTTCATCGATTAAGGAAGTCAATCGGATTGCCTTGCCTCGTCGAATATTGCCCCCCGGGAAATATCGAGCCAGCCTGCATGGCTTTTGTGACGCGTCGGAGCGAGGCTACGCCGCGTCAGTCTATATGCGGACAGTTGACGCCGATGGCCGGGTCAATGTCTCGCTTTTGTTAGGGAAGAGCAAGGTCGCCCCCATCAGGACTAGGCTGACTATTCCCAAGCTTGAGTTGAGTGGAGCTCACCTTCTCTCTAAATTGTTGCATCACGTTGCATGTGAGCTGGCGGCCACGGTCGAGATACGGGACATCTTCGCCTGGTCGGATAGCCAGGTCGCGCTTGCATGGTTGCGCGCGGCCCCACATACCTTGGAGGTTTTTGTGGGAAATCGGGTTTCCCAAATCCAGAATATCGGAATTGATATAACATGGAGACATGTGCCGGGAGAGCTTAACCCAGCGGACTGTGCTTCCCGAGGTTGTACGGCACCAGAATTGGTGTCACACCCGCTCTGGTGGGGTCCAGAGTGGCTGATGGGATCAGAAACTTCTTGGCCTGTCTGTCAGACAGATGTTACTTCTTTGAGTTTGACTGGGCTCCGTGTACATGCTGTAGTCGCTGAGACGACGTCGGAGCCGGATTGGCTACTTGCTCGGTATAGCAGCTTGGATAAGCTTCTGGGTGTCACCAGTTGGATTAAGCGTTTCATACATAATTGTAGAAACCCACAGGCAAAGCGGTTGGAGCCGATTGCAGGTGCAGAAGAGCGCCGGAGCGCATTGTTGCATTGGGTCCGTGTCGTGCAGACCGGACGGTTTGAGTCAGAGCTTCGTATTTTGCGCGACGGACGCGCTAAGTTGAAGGGCGCGGTCGCTCGTTTGAACCCGTACATCGACTCGGATGGGCTTCTTCGGGTTGGAGGCAGGCTCCGGAAGGCGGATCTTCCATATGAGACTCGCCATCCTCTGTTGTTGCCCAAGGGCGGACCCTTGGTGCAGCTTTTGGTGTCTGATCGACACATTCGTAACGCCCATGCTGGGTGCAATGCTTTGTTGGCTATTTTGCAACGCGAATTTTGGATATTGTCTGCCCGAAGAGCAATCCGTAGTGTTCTGTTTCGATGTATTGCATGTTATAGGTTGAAGGCATCCACGATGCAACCACAGATGGGTGATTTGCCCGCTGATCGAATCCGACCTTCGAGACCGTTTGACGGCGTTGGAACCGATTTTGCCGGTCCCTTTTCGATCAAGGCTTCTCCCTTTCGTAATGCCCGTATTGTAAAGGGCTATTTGTGTGTATTTGTTTGTTTGGCCACCAAGGCTGTCCATTTGGAGGTGGTATCGGCTCTGACTACGGAGGCCTTCGTCGCCGCGTTGGATCGCTTTGTTTCGCGTCGAGGTCTACCTTCCCTTATTAGGTCTGACAATGGCACAAACTATAAAGGAACTGTAAATTATCTTAAGGATGTTTCTGTGTTTATTGATAAAAATTGTACTAGTTTAAGTCAAATTGCTGCCCAAAGGGGAATAACCTGGAAGTTTAGTCCCCCAAGTTGCCCCCATTGGGGAGGGATTTTTGAAGCGGCTGTGAAATCCGCAAAGACCCACCTCCGCCGCATTATCGGAGAAACGGCTCTAACTTTTGAAGAGCTGGCCACAGTGTTTTGTAAAGTTGAGGCGGTCCTCAACTCTCGTCCTCTCTGTCCGCTATCTCCAGATCCAAATGACTTGGAAGCTCTCACCCCTGGTCATTTTTTGGTGGAGGGCCGTTGAATGCCCTGCCCGAATACCCGTGGAAGGATGAACGCGTATATCGGTTGTCGCGTTTTCAAATGTTGCAGCAAATGAGCCAGGACTTTTGGCGTCGCTGGTCGCTTGAATATTTGCATTTGCTGCAGCAAAGAGTGAAGTGGACAGACAGGACTGAGCCTCCCAGGGAGGGTGATTTAGTATTGTTAAAAGAGGCAAATTTGCCCTCATTGCTTTGGCGACGAGCTCGCATATTACGTTTGATTCTTGGCGGAGATGGCACTCCGCGTGTGGCTGAGGTGTTGGTCGACGGTTCGATTTTAAGGAGAGGTGTGACCTCTCTCGCCCGCCTTCCCGTAGAGTAAGCTAGCGGTCTGCTTCTCAGACCGGGACGGGGGGATGTTTGTAATATATTGGGTAAAACTAAACGCAGGCGTTTCGCATTGCTGCCGCCAGAGGGCGTTCGGGGTTTTCACTGCTCGTGCGAATGGCTCGCGGACGGTCGCCATTGCTATGCGATATCGGTTTGATTTTTAATACGCGAGAGGTTCCGCGTTCTTTGATTGCTAATTAGCTTGAGTTGTGTTTGTGAATTTCCTGTTTGTTAAATAACTATTGAACTTTGTGTTTGTGTACCCGTCATGGTGACTTTTTCTTTGTGAGAGGTGAAACGTGGCTGGCTGTTCACATCTGGCTGTTCCCGAGTGAAACTACGGGAAGAAATCTATTTATTTGTCCTGGGGAATTGAGATCTCAAGGGTTAGGTAGGGTGATTAGGAATTCCCCCTTCCCGAAGACACTCAAGTTTGGATCCGAAGAGAAAGAAGATTTAATTTGGTAAGTGTTCAATTGTATTTAATTTATAGGTTAGGTTATCATATAGGGCCCTGTAGCTCCCTTCATAAGCTACGGTGGTAGCAGACTGCGTATAGCTTAAGTTAGATTCTAGTCGGACAAGCGTGGTGTCGCGTGGAGATTTTTTCCCGGTACTTAATTTTACCGGTAGATTTTTTCCCGGTAAAGTTCCGGTACAGAATTCTTCCCGCCGCTTCGTTTGTCCGGATTCTCTCTGCCACATTTTCTGGCAGCAGAGCGTAGTTGCTCTGCACATTGCATTATTACTCAACATATGTATGTTATCCTTCCATATTATTATTATTTTGCATTTCCGCGCTTGGAAAATTCGTGTAAACAAGTGTAGCGGCCGTCTGCGGATAAATCTTCGGATATTATTGTGTTCGTACTTCCAACTCAATGGGGAGACATCTGAGCAGATACTTTTTATGGATACGCAACATTGAAAAATACAACGCGATGTAGACCCTTTTTCTCATTAAGTTGTTACATATAGGATTTTATACTGTTCAGCCACAGATTAGTTAAAAGGGTTCAGCATTGTAAAAGTTTTTCGAACATTTTCGATTTCTATGCTGAATATTATTGATGATTAAACGAACTTACCTGAAGTGAAGTTCTATCACAATTATGTGAGTACGTTTCATTCGAAGATATAATTTTTAACACTGGTAGTACTTCATTGTACGGGCAACATTGCACACCTTTATAGGATGTCTGTTAATTTAAAAAAGGAATCTACCACCTTCGCTCATATCCGTAACCGGCAGGATCCCAACCTCATTCTTTAGAGATCCACAAAATTTTCCTAATGAGTAGGGAATCTAGGGAAGGGAGGGAACTTATATCTTCGAATGAAACGTACTCACATAATTGTGATAGAACTTCACTTCAGGTAAGTTCGTTTAATCATCAATTATATTTCGTACGTTTCATTCTGCGATATAATTTTTAACACTGGTAGATGTTCAGAGATGAAAATTTTGTGTGTTAAATAAAATAAATATAATAAGTATTTAAGATTTTTTTATTTTTTATTTCTGTATTCATAAAACTTAACAAATATAGCTTCTAGAAAAACTGATTTTACATAAATCACATAAGTATTTGTACTTGAATCATGTTCAAATTAAACAAGTTGATTGTTTAAGCAAACCGTCCTGGCGAACTGAGCATCATCGCTTATCGGACGATTGTAGAATTTTGCAAAAGTCTCAGACTGTCGCGACCAACCAGCAGTCTTTCTGATGACATCTAGCGAGACACCTCTTGAGTAAGCTGTGGAGGTGGCGGCGTGACGTGTGCTATGTGCACTCCACGCTGACACATCCACACCACTCTCTCCCAGCACCTGCTTAATCCATCGACTGATGGTCTGTGTACTTGCTGCTTTGAATGGACGTTTAAATGTTATCAGGAGGTTTTCTAATGAAGACGATCTTAAATCATTTGTAGCTGATATATAGTCTTTTATAGCTGTAGCTGGGCAAATGTCAATATTATTATGAAAATATGGTAAGAATAAAATTGGTTGATCGCGACCTGGGGCTGATGTCTTAATTATATCAGAAATTACAATTTTTATCCCGTTAGGATAGACATGGATATTCTTTACTTTGATAGATGCTAAAGTTTGACCTCTATGGGCAGTACAAAGTGCTAAAAGGATCACTAGTTTTTTTGAAATTTGTTGTAAACTTAAATTGTTATTAGGACCCCACTGAGCAATATGCTGTAACACTATTTGGGGATCCCATGTAGATATGTACTTGGGAATATTAGGTCTAAGTTTATAAGTTCCCTTTAGCAATCTTTTGATTTGTTCATGAGATCCTAGGTCATTGCCAAGAAGCAAACTTAAAGCTGAGCGGTGACTATTGAGGGTGCCGTAAGCAGCGCCGTTATGGAATTGTTCAGTGAGAAAGGATAGTACTAAAGATACTGATGATTTGTAAGGGTCTCGATTATTTTCCTTGCAGTACTGCCACCAACACTTGTAAGAAGATCCGTATTGTTGCAAAGAATTCTTGGATAACGAAGCCATCATAAGGTCGAGTGATGTAGCGGGGATACCGCGCATTGTGAAGGCTTCCCTGATAGCCTGGCTGCTGCCAGGGTAACTCGATTTAGATGTTGATTCCTATGAGAAGACCATGTTAAATTAGTTGTAGATTTTATGAACAAGATATTTGATACTATAATTTTTTGCAACATAGGGAACCATGGCTGGGATGGCCAGTAAGGAAATATAAGTATGCCTTCAGCCTTATCTGCAATTATTTTTTCTAAGCATTTTAGTATTAATGGAAAAGGAGGAAAAGCATAAAATAGTATATTATCCCAAGATATGGTGAACGCGTCCACCGCGACTGCGTCCGGGTCCGGTCTCCAAGATACGTAGTTTGAGCATTTAGCGTTTGTGCGAGAAGCGAATAAATCAATACTTGGCGATCCTAATTCATTTGTGATTTTGTAGAATGTTTTGTCATTTAATGTTAATTCAATGTCTTTATTAATTCTGCGCGATTCTCTATCAGCTTCTGTATTGTCCTTACTACTTATGTATGAAGCAGTTAACCAAATATTTCGCTCTTCGCACCATTGCCAAATTGCTCGTGTCAAGTCATTAAGATGTGGAAATTTTATACCACCCATGCGATTAATATAGCTCAACGCAGTAGTATTATCAACGCGTATTAATATAGAGTAATCGTAAGCATCACGTGCAAAACACTTGAGGCCAAAAAATACTGCCAACAATTCTAAATAGTTAATGTGAAAATCTAACTCCTCTGCTTTCCATTTACCATTAACTCTTTGATTATCACAAAAAGCGCCCCATCCCGATCTAGAGGCGTCTGTGAAAATTTCTAAATGAAATTTTCCTCGTCTCAAAGGATTAGAAGTGAGAAAAATATTTTGTTTCCACCATTCTAGATCGGGTATTATTGATGGCGATATTTGGAATCTCGCATTATATGACTGACAAGTTTCTAATGCTATGAATTTTTGACGCTCAAGACATTTCGTATACATCCAACCGTACCTGACGGCTGGACACGCTGCGGTTAAAACACCTATTAAACAAGCAAACTCCTTTACAGTGCAACGTGGTAATGAGTGGAATTTTTTCACAAGATTAAATATTTGTCTACGCTTTTCATCAGGTAAAGATAGTGTCATTTCATTTGTATCATAAATAAAACCTAAAAATTTTACAAGCCGTGAGGGCTCCATAGAACTTTTTTCAAAATTTATCACAAAACCTAGATCCTGAAGTAAGGTGACCGTTTCGGTAACATTTTGTAGGCATTCTGTGTATGAATGCCCTATGTATAATACATCGTCTAAATAAATAACTGATAAAAAACCTCGAAATCTAAGATATGTCATAACTTCTTTCATTATTTTAGTGAAGGTTCTAGGGGCCGATGATAAACCATAAGGCATTGCATTAAATTCGTAGATAATATTTTTTCCATTTTCATTTTGGAACTGAAATCTCAAATATTTTCTTTGTGATTTCTTTATGGATACCAAAAGATAGGCTTCTTTTAAGTCTATTGTGGCCATATATCCCTTTTGAGGAACTATTTTACAAGCTGACCTATAGTCCTCCATTTTAAAATGACTTTGTGTAACGAATTTATTTAACTGTTTTAAATTTAAGATAAATCTATAGCCACCATTAGCTTTCGGCGTTAAAAATATTTTTGATATAAATTGGTCTTTTTGTGGCTTACATTCTGATATGGCACCTAGTTCAAGTAAGTTATCGATAGCTGAGGACATAGCTAGGGTTTCTTTTTTAGAAAGAGAGTTGGTTGGAACTACATCTTGGAAAACATAACTTGAGAAATGTATCTCATAACCATTCTGAATCCAGTTTAAAATGGTACTATTATTTGTGACTTTTTTCCATTTATTATAAAAATACTGTAGACGACCCGCATGTACCTCGACTGTTAATGGCGCGTGTGAGCTCGATGGCCGCTGCGTGAATGGCGGGACCGCGTCGTGGCCGGCGCAGACGTCCTCCGCTCCGATGCTGTCGTCGCTGTCCGCGTACCACCTCGCCCCCCCCTGTTTCCCGAGTAGTAACGAAGGGGGCGTGTCTCGTTTCCCTGGAACCGAGTCTTCGACGTAGAAGCACCAGGTGTAATCGTAGATGCAGCTGGAGGTTTTCGTATGGGTTTTTTTATTTGTAGACCTTGTCTTTCGATTGCTTTAGAAGCTTTTATATTTTCACTTAGACTTGTCCCAAATAATGTCCCATCTCTTTCATTTTCCTTGATTAATGAAAGGATTGTTTTATCTAAACCCGGAACGATGAGTTTAGTCCGTATCTGAGTGTCGTTATAATGTAGGTCTGATAGGATCCTACAACCATCCGAAAGCATTTTAATAGCTTGCAATTTGTCTCCACTTAACAAGAGCAGAGTCATAGCTCTATTAATTGCGGTTATTCCTAACCCCAGTTGGTCTTGTCGAAATTGGATATTTTTATCCCGGAGCTGGCTTGAATCGGATATCGCCGCTTTCACCTCAAGGTTCAAGGTAGGCGCTTTAAGTAAAGGACAATTTTCGGGTACCTGATACTCTTTTAATATCTTTTCTCTATTGTCCTTACTCAAGCCCTTCTTTAAAATGGGCATCCAGCGTTGGGCCAAACTATGGTGAATATTCTCGCCGTAGGCTGATTGTTCCTCCACAGTATCACCTAATGCCATGAGGAACTCTGGGTCCAGATCCTGGTTGACGACAGGCCCCGAATCCGCCTGCAACTCCAATCCCACGTCAGGTGTCACCCCTAGGCAGGTTGCGTTCTCCATAACCTCGTTTTCATCTCTCGCAGCTCCATCTGAAACGATTAGGTAATCGTAGTTTAAATTTGGAACGCGACTTTTTCTTTGACGCGACGCGTGTCCTGTTTAAATATGGAACGCAATGTGCTATATTCCTTTGTGATATCCTCTCGGTCAGCGCGTTTTGCTGTGCCTTTGAGATATCCCCCCGGATAGCTTAAAGATGTTGCAGCTTTTTATGCGTAATGTTATTTTCCTTCGTGATACCCTCCCGGTTAGCACCTTTGCTTTACCTTCGTGGTATCCCCCCGGATAACTTAGAAATGCTGCAGTTTCTTATGCATCGTGTTATTTTCCTTCGTGATATCCTCCCAGCAAGCGCATTTTGCTATGCCTTTGTGATATCCCCCCGGATAACTTAGAGATGCTACATCATGCTATTTTCCTTCGTGATATCCTCCCGGCTAGCACACAATGCTATGCCTTCGTGATATCCCCCCGGATAGCTTATAGATGCTATATAGGCTTGTAGATAAAGAAGGTTCACGATGTCACTTATTCACTTATGAAAACAAATATTTTACTCACCCACATTATCCTCTGAGTCAGACGATGATGAATATATGATAATACGACTACGATTCCTCTTTGAATCTTCCTTTAACTTCCTTATTTTATTTTCGTAATGAATAATTTTACTAGATGCACTCCGCTTCGGCATAATTTTCAAATTCGGAACAATTGAGAAAAACTGTGACGCGTGCTCTCGTTGCCGTGCACAATAAAGAATGAGGTTGGGATCCTGCCGGTTACGGATATGAGCGAAGGTGGTAGATTCCTTTTTTAAATTAACAGACATCCTATAAAGGTGTGCAATGTTGCCCGTACAATGAAGTACTACCAGTGTTAAAAATTATATCGCAGAATGAAACGTACGAAATATAATTATAATGAAAAGTATGATATACAATGAACCAACTTAAAGAGTAGATGTAACAAAAATTCCTTATTCGTTAACTTTGACTGCAATCATATGAACATATTTAACATACAAACATCACCAAAAATGTTTGATTAGTTGACATAACGACATAAAAACAAACACAAGCAAGAGAAACAAATTCCCTGCGGCATTAAGGTAAATACAGTGCGAGGTGAAAACTTTTATAAGAAGCAGACAAATAAACAGACTCCGTTTGCGAGCTAAAAGCCGGTGGAAACTGCGGGAATATTTACGATACCGCCGTATCATATTTGTAAAGTGAAACACCTTAACTCTTCATATGACAACATCTTTTAATTTCCTATTTTTTGTATCATCAATGTTACTAAAATAACTCTTGAAGATCATCATCACGCGACTAAACCGCTCAACGGATTTTGATGTGGTTTCATTATAAACACCTTAACTCTTCATATGACAACATCTTTTAATTTCCTATTTTTTGTATCATCAATGTTACTAAAATAACTCTTGAAGATCATCATCACGCTACTAAACGCTTAATGGATTTTGGTGCGGTTTCATTATAATTTTTTACGGAACAGAAAGTAAAATCCACACCAGTTCTAATCTAAGCCGAGGCGGGACGCTAGTTATATTATAAATAAACCTATACCCTATTATTTTTTTATTTGAAATTGATATGCGTGAGTTTTACATTTAACGTTACGTTTAATAATATACGTTGAGTTGAATCAATAAAGCAAATTCACCTCAAAACCCTCAAAAGCTACCATCCGATGAATTAAACCTACCATGTAAATGGCGGGAAACATTCTTCCTTAAGGACATCCCATTAGAATAATAAAATTAATTCCGACTCGATTCTTCGGTTCGTTCGGATACCGCCGCGTCATATTTGTAAAGTGAAACACCTTAACTCTTCATATGGCAACATCTTTTAATTTCGTATTTTTTGTATCATCAACGTTACTTAAATTACTCTTGAAGATCATCATCACGCTACTAAACCGCTTAATGGATTTTGGTGCGGAAATGCCATTTTTTACGGAACAGAAAGTAAAATTCACACCAGTTCTAAGCCGAGGCGGGACGCTAGTAATATTATAAATAAACCTATACCCTATTATTTTTTGATTTGAAATTGATATGAGTGAGTTTTACATTTAATAATATACGTCAGTTGAATCAATAGACCATTATAGCGGCGACCACATATAATGACAAACTTGAAGAGAAATCAATAAAGCAAATTCACCTTTACTACTTTTTTTTATACATGGTACTTAAATAGTCTGGACAACAATATTTTAATTTCTTATTTCATTTTAGCGTATATTTCATAATTTCTTCATGGAATGCCCTGATCGTGTATTTAACCCTCGCATAATAACCACTAGACGAATTTAACCTGCCATCTGCAATGGAATTTTTAGGAAAATAAAATAAATTCAGACCAGGTTCGGTTCGGGCAAAGCCTAGAGTAGTTAAACTAGTTGAATATAAAAAGTAGCTTCAATAAAATTAAAGTTCATTTTATACAAAAATAACGACGTTTACAATCGACACCGTTGTAATTACAATGTTAATATTTACAGTGACTGAAAATTTGAACACACTCGCATTGCACTTTTCCACCAATTAATGTTTTGAGTTAAAAACGCCCTACAAAGGCTTTGTCATCGTTGTAATAAACGGGTAAATGTTTACTCGACACATTGGTCGTTGTGTGCATCAATTAAAAATATATTACTTGTTGGGCTGACTTCCGCCCACTCGGTACGCTGAGCCGCGCTCGCGTTGCAATCCATTGCTACGCTTTTTTTATCCCTTTTTTATAGTCCAAGGCCGTAATGCACGGATCCCACGCACATTGGGTTTTTGTATCTATATTACTTTTTACTGAGGCATAAAAGGTTGTATAATCATTTGGCATCAAGTAATTTAGTAAAAAATCCATGTTAAAAGAAAAGTATAAACTTTTCTAGAACTAAATTATTTTGTTTATTTACCTTTGTGTGGACCTTTTTCTCAAGATTGTTATGACCAAATATCAAGTTGAATATAAAAATACCAATTTAACATTAAATAGAGATGAATGCAACTACATCTACCAGGAACTTGGACTAATAATATGCAGCTACTGTTAGGGTTGCCACTCTCTTAATTTAACCCTAAATTAATTTGGTTCGCAGTGCCTACTGTTTCTGCTGAATGCTTAATTGAAAACGGAAAACTGAAATTTTAGCGTTACATTTGACTTGTTTCAGAAATACTACTGAAAATTAATTTCAACCAGATATTTATTAACGAAATGTTATGGTAGTGACATATACATTATACACGCTGATAATTATCAGCCTGTATATGTCATTGTTACTTCGATTGCAATCTATGATGAGCTTGCAAAAATTGATAAAAGCTAAAGGGTAAATATTAAATTTAAGAACACTAGAAATTATACAACTATTCAATTTAATTTTGTAGTCAACCCTGAACTGCCTTTTAAGCAGACAGATTTTTACGCGCGATTAGTTACATGCGAAATTATTAAAAATAATGATAAAGAAATTGATATTCACCTGTCGTCCTACAAAAAAAAAGAAAATTTTCATCCCTATTTTAGATCACACATTTTTTTTCATTCATATGCGTCACGTCGGCAGCTCGCAGTCCCAGTGATAATTTTCATACGCTCAAATGACCATATTTCCACGCCACCGTTTAACTTTCGCTCGGCGCATCGGTATTTGCATATCAATGCGTCCCGTTTGACATTTTCAAACTGACCGTTAAACGATAGATCGGCAGTTTCATATTCTAACATTTTATTTTTACACATTTGGATTTAAATTATTTATCAATTGTGAAGCTATTTGTTCTCTGAATATTGCACGGGTTTCTATTATTGTTTGGATGTTTTATTAAACTTGCTCACTCTTTTCTAATGTAGTACTAGGTACTTGTATAGCGACGAGGTTCTGGAAGACCTACGGCTACGGAGCCTCAAGAGCTGAAAGTTGGCGAGAACTGGTGCAAGACCGCAAAAAATGGCATCCACTTCGGGTCGCTGCGCCGCAGTATAATTTGCAGCAATACATTTAAGCGGTAGCCATTGCAGCGATCGCATCAGCAACCATTAAACAATAAACAGCTATTTAGCGCTGTCAAAGTTTTTGCAGGTCAGACGTGCGATTTATTTCCGACAACCGACGACTGCTCATCCGCTAATGATGTAAGAACTTACTGCACCTTTTCATACTACTTAACATATACTGTATATGTTTGGTTTTAATGCACATCGATTTAGAGATCTTTAAGTCTAAAACTAAACGCAAAATGAATTATTTTATTATTTCATCACATAAGCATTAAGCTATAGGAAAATCCTATAGAATTCCTAAAGACCAGTTGGAAACGGCCATAAGCACTGAAGTGTCTCAAAATACGGGTATTCTGAGCTAAGTGTATATGAATTGGGAGCGAGCTGTGAAAAAAATCCGAGTTATTCGCGCGAGAGGCAATACAATCACTTTTAATTTCCGCCTAGGCGCGTCCAGAGCACTAAATACCAATTACTAGGTCGGTATCTACTGAACATGCGGAATGTAGCAAAGCCGGGATGGCGAGGATTTGTATCCACACAAATACCTTACGCGGAGCTAAACAAAGGATTAGCTACATTAGGGGTTAGCTGACGGAATAACCCCTGCGATTTTCATGGGTTTGTTACAGATAACAGAACAGATGTTAACAATCAAGCTTGGTTTCGTGCAGTAAATTAGATAAATTAGGTCTAATCACATTAACTGATTTTTTATACATACTATTCGTAGCTGCGTGCGCCTTAGGAATGAAGTTGGTGGATTAAGTCATGGCTAAAAGTATGCTTGACTCATCAAACTAATAAACTGAACATTAAAATATGTAGAAAATGTAATATTACATTGCGCTGGGTATTCTTGCTAGGCTAAAGTAACTTTATTCAAATAAATGAAAATACGTATACGGATCAGATATTATTCAAACTTAACTTACATTCCCCGAAAATAAGAAGACTGAAGATATACGATCTAGTTGTAAAACCAATACGTTCGTTTCGTCATAAGATAAGAAATAACTTAAGAAATGGAAGACGGATGGATATCCTGAAACTACCGTACAAGCCACGACGGTGAATTTTATGTGTCAACTCGTCAGGGTTTTATCGAGCAAGGCTTAACACTACATTAATTCTCAAGTTGAGTCTGAGGTACATAAGCAGTATCTACATACATGTTGGAATTAATTATAACTACCTACTTAGATTAAACAGCCTAACACACGCAGCCAGTGCTGATATGTGATTTTTTAAGCAAAATATTCTAAATATTTCAACAATCAACACATTCAAATAAGCAAAGTTGCATAATATGTAAAAATACGAAGAGGCAGCAAAATGTTGGTGGATACACTCTTGCAAATAAAATATAAATAAGAGATTGAGTGAGCCATTAAAGTGTACAAACTCCGTAGCTTATTGAAAACTTTAAGAAGTATAAGAATGTTAAAGTGCACGTATATTTACGGTAAGGTTGGGCAAAGTTTTTACGACAACCCCTTCATGCTGCCGTGAATTTTCAAATAACGGTTAATGGTCAAAGTGGCCAGAGTTTAAAGTCGGTGCAATTTTCAATTAGAATGGATTTGCCAAAATAAATTTAGCAATCGTTAAAAATGTTAAATTTTTTTGTTATAATAAAGTGTATTTCATTATGTAGTTTCATTAGCAACTCAATATACATCGACTTTGTACATATAAAAAGTTTTGTTCAAGTACTTAAATTAAGATATTTATTACAGGCAAGTTTAAAAATGATAGGTAAGTAAATAACTTGTTTTAAAACATAATTTTAAAGTCAAAAGTATACAGCGATGAGCTGGAAAATATAATTGCAAATGACTTCTATATTCATAGATTGAAATAGATGTCATACTTATTTCGTTTAACGTAAAATATACAAAAAGTCAATATGTGAAATAGTGATTTATATACATACATGACTAGTCCACGTATCGACAAAAAAGAAATACAACCCTTTAGCCCAACGGCGGCCGGATAAATACAGGCATACATTGAGCAAATTTATGTCAGGAGAGAGAGGACACCCGGCTACGACCGGTATCAATTTCCGGGTACCCTGCCATTTGATTTATGTTTGCGATGACTTTTTTTATTAGACCAAAGCTGCAGTTTGTACTGCACGATTGCAAAACAGTCTAGAGATAAAAATAGTTAACATTGTTGTTTATACTTTATACATACGGTTATGGGGAATCGTAAAGGTGAGGAGAATGGCGAAGCGTTCCGGCTGCCACACTAAATTTTAAAGGAGGCGTTTCAAGTGAAATTGTTTTTCAAATGTTATGTTTGCTTTAACGTACTAGCAACATTATGCATGAAATATTAAAATTATGACGATGCTTTGGGATTTTAGAATAACTTGTGAAGTAAAGAAAGTAAAGACAAAACTTGGCAACTTGGTATACCACTCACTTTTACACTCTGCTTCGCCCACATGGATTTCGTTTTTCACCATTTTACCTACTTAGGGGTGGAATTTCTAAATTTCTTTTCTTAGTTACGTTAATAAAGAACCTCCCTGCAAAATTTCAAGCTTCTTCTTTCAGCGGTTTAGTCTTTTCGGCAAAATACCAATCAGTCAGTCAGCTTTCAATTTAATAAAGTACAAAGAATAATTTAAAAAAACTACCTTAGTTAAAATTAGCTTAGTCAAAAAAATATCTAAACCTATGAAAGGTATCAGGTTACTTGATGTAAGTTACAATGGTAACATTACCAAATAACAAAGCAGAAAACTACCACAGTAAACTTCCAAACTAAGTTTCTCGCGTGTAATACTATATAATTACATAAAAACACAAAAACATCTTTACAATCCAGCAAACATAACAGCGTGACTCGCAATAAAGAAGTAAGAAGTTTGTAAGCCCCGACAAAATACATCAGTCCCTTTTCACACGTTCTGGCCAGTCGCCTAGCAACCAAAACTAGGCAAAATCTTTGCTAAAATAAAAAAAAAAAAAAATTCGATAAAAAAGAAAATAATTAGGTTTGCAAATGCACCCGACATTTGTTTGATCCATAATCAAACAAATGGCTTTAGAATAATCTCAAAGCTCTGTTGACATCTATGAAATCATTAAAAATTATAAAACACTCAAGATCCTTTTAAAGGTTAGAACTTGAAAGTCTATTTAGAACTTACACATCAAAGACAAACACACAAAAATAGTACTCCTCGTCAATGGGATGAAAAAATTCAAAGAGCGTTTAAAAGCGTAAACCTGCCCTTTTGGTATATCCTGAAAAATACTGTTATCAGAGAATGTGAAAAGCGGCTTATTATTGTTAGGAACTCCCTCTCAGGTGTTCCGTACGTAACAATTGAGTGATTAATGCTCGCACCGTGACACGCCGAATGCACCATAAGTTTTCCTCATAAGACACAGACAGGTACTTACAGGCGTAAGTGGAAATAGTTGGGCGGGCGACGAATAATTGGATAATCTAAAGGTATCTTCTGGTTCTAATTGATGATAGATAAAGCCTTATATCACTTTCACACCTTATATCTTCAAGTGGGTATATAATAGTAAAAGGCAACTAAGGGAAGACTATTGGCTAAGTGTGGTTAATACGGGGAAATCCTCAGACTTCATAAATTATACAGTAGGTACTTAATTAATGTCAGTTAAATAAATGGAAACATGACGTACATATTCCTTACGTATATAAGTTGGATGAGACATTTTATTTTATGAATGGATATAAGGTTATTAATATATTTTCTGTAGGATGAAAACCGAACCCATTACATAATAAACTTCTTTATGTTCTAAAAAATAATGTTATTAGGTGATCCATTTTCGTCGTAAATATATTAGACAAAACTGTCACGCGAACTAACTTCGAAGACGAAAATATTCAATTTTAATCTAAATAATTGATACTGACAAAAGCAAAAGCCAGCAGTTATCCTGCCAAAGCCATGTTAATACATTTATTATGTTTCCATCTGTTTGATTGATAACCATTGATTGTTAGATTAATGACAATTGTTAACATTAATTGATTTGTAATGGCGCCAAATTGATGATTGACATAAAGATAACAAGTCTCATCGAAACTTGCAAAATCTATTCAAAGTAATGAATGCATACTTCCAATCATAAAAGTATCATCGATCAAGCAATCCATTACACAACACATTATTTCTTTCGCTTTTTATAACCTGGTATTATACGTAATTCATACCGTTCGTATAAACGAATGAATGAAAGCAAAAATGCAAGATAATAGTTGCTTGATTAGCTAAATCAGTTTCTAACAATAAATCATACTTTAATGGAAACACACTACATACCTGAACGTCGTCATGGATGCAATCCCGTTCATCATGGATATACCGTAAGCGGGTTAACATTTCACGTAAACTAAACACCATTTTGACAACCACTGATTAGTATTTTTGAGGAAATTAGCAGAAATTTATAGCGCAAAGAATTAATTTAAGGCGAATTGTTTATTTAACACATGATAGAAGTAGACAGATCGACGATAGAATAGACGAGTGACGCAATAAAAATAATAATCTGTGGTGCACCTACCCGCCAAGATGAAACAATTGATAGATGCGTTTCGATACTGCTTATATATTTTTTTCTTTATGGCCAGTAACAATTTATAAGCTTTAAAACTATTTACAATAACATAAATATATCTCTCCCCATGACAATATAGGGTCAATAATGTTTTTTAGATAAAAGATTTTTTTTTTTTGATGATTGGCGCGACTTCGCAGTAAAATGAACTTGAATGCCGTGACGGCAAATGGCCACACCACGACGCTTTGATGTTAAACATCTGCCTAGCGTTCCGTGACGGTAATTTTTTTTAATAAGCTGATATGTTCCACTTGGAAAAAAAAAAGCAAAAGTTTTTGTTTCCAACGAGATCTATCACCCGCCAGCTATAGCCACTGCTTATCGAAGGCTGACAATTCATCAGACCACCACATTTTCGGTGTTCCTCGCGCTCTTTTACAATCAGTCGGGACCCAAGATGTGATATGATAATTTTTGCCCATCTTTCCGTCTTCATACTGACATGGCCCGCCCCTTCAATGTATTAACAAAAAATGTAATATGATATCGAGTTATAAGTTATAGAGAAATCTGAGTACTGTGTAACACTGGTGTTATTTACAGTAATAACATTCTCGTTTCCTAAGCCCGTTCCCACATGGCGTCGTCGCTCGCACGTCGCATAATCGCAGCGGAAACGCCGCCGTGCGCTCGCCGGGCCACTGAAGCGGAGGTGTCAAACGACAAATTTCACGGAGCGACCTCGCTTTGCCACGCGGTACGTGTTGCTGACGTTTCGTGCCCCCAGCTCGGAATACGTTATTTTTATTCTGTTGGAAAAGCGTTGTTTTGTGACTGAATTGTTTAAGTGATGGGTGGATTTAATTTTATGTTCTCGCGACAGTTTTCGCGAACCGTTTAAATTTACATTATGTACTTGCATAATTTTTTTTTGTTCAATTTAAACTCTGTTTAATTGATGGTCAAGACTTGTTCTTTAACAGGGTTTTACGACCACTAACCCTATCTTCGTTGCTAAAGGATTAAGACGGATATGTACGCACATACCAATGTAAATATTTATAGGGAAATGTTGTGTCAAACAGTTACAATAAACTAACGCCCGCCCGGGGTGATAAATACCCGAACCCTTCACTAGCTTACGGAAAAACATACGTCCTCAAAAATTTGCAATCTACTTAGGAAGTTGTCGTTGATTAAATTAGATATAAATAAATATTATGTTTTGCCAATGAATACATTATAATTATAAGTTCCTGACCATAGATCATTAAGCAAATAAGGGCGTGCGCAAACGGCGCCGGCGCGATTTGCCGGCGACCAGCAAGTATTCGAAACAGCTGTCAATTACATGCTGTCGTGTAACATTGTCCGAGGCGAGAGCGCTGAGATTAGATTCCGATTGCAGCACATCTGTCCACTAATGAACGTTGGCACGTGCATACCCCTAAACGGCCAGGGACCGGAAAATCCCTTAATTTGTTTACTCTATGATCGGATAACTTTATAATATTATTTACTCCAGTTTAGTTTTATATTGTATCCTCCTGATATGGAAACTTTTTAGAGCAAGTTGATTGATAGGTACTGACTATCTTTGTCAAGCGCCGCCTGCGCAAATCTGACACTCCATAAACAAATTGATCGGATTTGCACTTTAGTGCAATAATTACACGTAATATGGGATATTTGATATTGTTAAGTTCTAAATCGAATAAACTGCGTTTAATTTGGGTAATCGACATCAAATAGTTTAACTATTTTATGTCGAGATTTAGAAAACTGAAATCCATACTAATATTATAAATGCGAATGTTTGGATGTGAGTTTGTGAATTTGTGAGTTTGTGAATTTGTGAATTTGTGAGTTTGTGAGTTTGTGAGGATGTTTGTTACTCAATCACGCAAAATCTACTGGACGGATTTCGATGAAATTTGGTACAGAGGTAGATAATGACCTGGAATAGCACATAGGCTACTTTTTATCCCGGGAAAAAGCACTGTTCCCGTGGGAAATTCACGCGGGCGAAGCCGCGGGCAAAAGCTAGTACTTTATAAAATATAGCGGTACAATGGATAAATTCAATCTGAAAATAAAGTGAAAATACGTCAAACCGAACTACAATAGAACTTTGCTTTAAAAATGTCTGGCTTAAAACCTAATACAGCTACAAAAGACTCCATTCAATGTACTATTTCAAAACAAAATCGTATATTTAGGACGCCCGTTCAATTCCCCAAATGTAGTAAACCCGATAAACTTTATGGTTACAGCGTCTATGTTCGAACAAGATTGTATTAGTGAGAAAGAATACTATAAAATCGAAAACACTAATCGTAAATTTTTCGTAGTACTATGCGAACTTGATATCAAAGAGACTAGTGTTTTGTACACAACAATGTCAGCGATACGGTTATGAATAATATTTCCCATCTACTTCTCACGGGACACCACCATCCTACCTAATTTGAACTACATTCAGGCGCTAAGTATAGATTTGGTTGATAATAATATTTTTAGAGTTACAAATGAAACACATTTTTCGTTCGTTTACGGAATCAACCTTGCTGCAATCCTTACTAATTGACCGAGCGAGCGCAGCGAGCGAAGCGTCTCAGTTTCCACTAGCCGAAAATTCTTTTGTCTGTCCGGATGTTATCGCCTACAGGTCGCATTTCTGAACCGATTCTCATGAAATTTTGTGAGCAGGTTCAGCAATTTTATAGAATTTTTTAGTCGAGCCAGTTTTTCGAAATTTTAACAAATGGCGGAAATATATAAAAAAAACCTCATATTTCAGTTATTTAAAAAAAATAACAAAAATGTCATTTGACTTTTTTGTTATTCTTATTAAAACGCAACTTTTTTGTCTGAACAGCATAGTGAAATTCAATAAAACCGCTATAAATCCATATATTAAAAATACACATACACGTTCACAAAAAAATCAATAGATGGCGCAACAAAGCTTTTAATACTTACTCGCAAATTCGCTATTGCGTATCGTATTGAGGATTGCTTTGCTTGGTGGAATTTTGGAATCTTGAACATAAAAAAGTAATATATATATATATATATATATAATACCTACTAATCTGAGAGATTCGATTTCAAATTGAACTTTCTTTTTTAACTTTAATTTTAATTGCGCAAATTACATACATAATAACCAATGCATTTCTGATGACTGACGACTTCCGTGGTCTAACGGTCATCACGCCAGACGGCCACACCAGAGGTCCCGGGTTCGATCCCCGGTCGGGTCAAGATGGAATATAATCATTTTCAGATTGACGTGGGTATTAGATATTTATCTATATACCTATGTATTTGTTTTATAATTTAGTATTGTTAAATAAGCATACCGTAAAGTCTTGAAATTTATTTTTTATTTTATTTATTTATTTATTTTATTTTTAACTCTTACAGACTATCATTACAGGATATTCTCTTAATACAATAGTTGCGACAACATATCTTCCGTTTTGACTAAATTAAATTTAACAATTAATTACTTTGATAGCAAAAAATAAAAAGGGCACTTTTGTAAATTCATTCAGGTGCAGCTGAATATATCCATTTGAAGTGCTACGGCATTCAATGTTCGGAGAGAATTTACTTTGGGGCTAACTCTATCTGTGTGATTTGTCCGTATATTTTTATAATTATTATTTATATTATATCGAGGCAAAATAGACAGGTTTCAGTCAGTTTTTAGTGGTATTGAACAACCACAAAAACATGTTTGGGCTTATGGGTAAAATATGAGACTTTTTACTTTCTTTCCAGCATTGATAGGTTGGTTTCAAAACTCTTCTAAGCTAGGGACACGGTAAAATATCGGTTATTTCGTGGAAGGGCTCGCGAGGTCTACTGTTCTCACAGAACCACTAGTAATATAAATGTGAAGGATAATTTGTTAGTTTGTCCTTCTGTCACGTCGCAACTGAGTGAAGGATCGATGCGATTCTTTTTGTTTGGTTACCTACGCGATATGTGTCTTATCTTATGATACAAAATAAGAAAAATGGTGTAAGGGAGTTATTGTTAACCTACGTTAACAATATCGCTTATCCCACTGCTGGGACAATTAGCTTATAATAAAAAGAAGTATACCTACTTTTATTATACAATCAAAGTGTAAGTTAATAGGAAATCTATCAATACGCTAACAGCTGCCATTAGGCAGGTTAGTTCGCAAATCGACTTACATATTCATGGCCTGATAAATTAGTGATCTGGTAAGAGATCTAAACTGCCCATTTCAATAATAGTAATAGGTTTCACTGTATCCATATTTACTACATGAAATTTGATACTCTACGTCAGTTATCTCTTCTCCTTTCAGAGTGTGAAGACCTTCTAGAAAAAAGACAATAGAGGTCGAAGCCTAGTAAAGGTACAGACTAGATGGACGGATATTATAAGCAACAATACTCTTGTGATACCCCTGGTGTTGCAGTAGTCTATGGACAGCGGTGATCGCTTACCATCAGATGACCCGCTTGCTCGTTTGCCGCCCTATGTTATACAAAAAAACAAACACCATATACGCGTTGCATAGAAGTACAAGAGAATCGCAGTTACTGATGGTCAAGACGCATGAGGAAGCCATGCATGAGGAAACGACTATAAAGAAGAAGGAGATACTTTTTAAGTTAAGCAATTCAAAAGCATATAGATGCTACAGTAATTACCTTCGTATAACATGTTTTCATTGCTCCCAGACCTATAATATTGTCGCCAAAACTTACATTAGTTTATACGTAATTTTGTCCGTTCATTGACCCCAAAGTATCACAGTCACCAACAGATTTATAATGGCAACATTAAAATCTACAATGTATCTTCACGATCAATGTACTTCAGACTTCAGTCGTACAGCAATAACAGAGAATATCGTCTGTATGTCATTTCCGCTGGGCATAAAACGAAACAATACAAGAAAATAGTAACAGACATAAAGGGATTCACAATGTATGTAATACTCACTCATATTTCATACATAAATTTTGCACATGCGTCGGAAACACAAAGCTTCTTTAAATATTCCGTTCCTTCATAATCAAAGTGCTGCGTTTGAGAGATAAGAATTCCCAGTGCCACAAAATATTTAATTTACAGAAAAAGGGGTCGAAAAATATACTATAGATAGGTGCTTGTCTTTCAAATTTAGTCCATAAGTAGATACTTCTTGATTCATTTTGAGTCTATTATAGCTAACACTCAAATCAGACTTATTGATTGCAGGCATCTTACATGAATGCCTTAGCGACAGCACAATTATCACAGCAAGAATCTTAATTAAAATCACGGACTATACAGAAGTCCTAGAATGCACACCTTCGATCACAAATAATGTGCACCCGATTTATAAACGAATATTTAAACTAAAGCCAATAACGCCTAGCCTATTCAAGTCAAGCAGCCGTTCATTTAGTGGTACTACAGTGAAGAGAATAACGAGGACGCCTTGAACCTCCTTGACAGGAAAGGACTTTGCATCAATATCAAGGTAATTATACGTATCACTTGTCGTTGATTTAACGATAATAAAGCTATTATAGAATTCTTTGAAGTATTACAAATTTATGTGTATGCATCGTATACAATACTTGATAGACTGTATCTATATGACTCTTTAATTTATACACGCTCTCATGAGGGAATCTTTATACGACTGAAATTATTTCACTCAGCTATTTATCAAAATTCCAAAAGAAGCACGCGCAATTTCACAAGTACTACGTACGCAGCATGTAATTTATGCATCTAAGCTACGCCGTACTGAGGTCGCAAATATTTTCTGAATGCGGTAAGCGATACCTTTTTATTTTTAATGTATCCCTTCGGGTGAGGTGTTGAATATGTTACACTACAGACGTGCTATATAACAGTAGACAAATATCATATGCACACGTTTTTTCAACACAATGAAGACTTTTCTTTAAATAGAACAAAATATTTAAACAACCATGATTAATGTGATTATTTTAATCGGACCAAATTGGGGTAAAGTTAAAGATCCAGATAACAAAGACAAACATTGGATCTGGTTAGCACCTTTAGCTGTGCTGTGAAATAAACCACATCAGACCTTGTGATGCGGCGGGGTACTTGGTCGATTGACCATAACCCACTCGATAGGCAAACAAGTATAATTCTAACGAGAATATCATAAAGTTATCGGTCGGATCGGAACCCTAACAAGAGCTGATTTCAATCTTATTCGAGGAAGTTTACAAGATCACTGAAGCGAATAACATAAAACCGCATTATCCAAATGTAATAAATAAATCAAAAGACGCAATAAACCGATAGTTATTTGTATTTGAAGAGCAAGTCGTTTTTGAAGCATGAATAAATAAGGAAGTGAGAAGATTCGATTTCGCTGCATCGTGTGTTGCTATAGATGACCTTTACTTGCTTGACTTGTTTAGAATATTTGCAGTCGGAAGTAACAGAAACTTTACTAGCTTAAAATATATTTCAATTTTTAGGGTAAACGATTCGAACGACATGACTGTGTCTGCCGAAATAACAAAAAGTAATTTAATCATATAAATATATCATATGTTATATGTAATTTTAAAGTACTCTGATATAGAAATTAGATATGGTGAAAAAATTCCATGCGAGCAGGACTTGAACCCGCGACCAGGTATTTATACGACCTTTCTCTTCCAACTGAGCTATCGCATTTCAATCCTGCACATCAAAAATCTTCACCATATCTAATTTCTATTGAAACGCATTAGGCATGCGTCACCTAACACCTATACCCACTAAACGAGTAAGTCAAGTCCTGCTCACATGGATTTTTTTTCACCATATCTAATTTCTATATGAGAGTACTTTAGTACTAATTGCATCTGAGATGCTCAAAAAATCCAAAAATATATATGTAATTTTTTTACTAAAACGTGAGGTGGCCAATCAGGTATACCTATCACTAGAATTTAGCGTTGATTAAGAAAAGAAAATCATTCAATGAGATAAGAAAATACGGAAGAACAAAATTAAAACGAGTGACAAAAATACATTCGTCGCATAAAAGAACTTCTGAGCGGATTATTTAAAGCGACTTCGAGAAATTTCAATGAATATCCTTAAAGCGTGTAGATTAAACATGGAAAACTTTTTGTATTTGCTTAGCGCTTCACGGCTGATATAAGTGAATTGCAAAACTTTGAGGATGAGCATAAAAATGGAGTCGGTTGTGAAAGAAAATCAGTATTAGAGACTGTCGCAATAACAGGGAGTGAATTTTTGTTAAGGTGAAGTTCCCAGTAACTAATGTTGGAATAATGGTCACGAAATGAAATTTTATTACTGACGTTAACGTACCTACCTAACTAGATTTCGTACTCTTGAGTATGTTATTTATTTAAGAGAGCCGTTACTTTTCATAATTGCAAAGAGATAGTTCAACTCCTACATTTAAGTTTGGGTTTTGAACACATAATACAAACTTAAATGTATCGCAGAGGAGACTCTTAAATAATAATCTTCAGGGTCGTATAATATAATTTATTGGTAAAGAAATAGACCTAAAACAAAAATACATAAAGATTAGAAAATATAACACACTTCACTATAAATTTAGAATTACTTCCGAAACAAAACTTATTAATACATACCCGATAAGGGTCTATAGTTTAATAATATTTTAAAATAGTATTATTGTAGCTTCACAATGAAAGTAACTTATAATAATAGATATCGGTAGATGCTAGGCCAAGAATGACAACCAAAATGCAGAATCGAATATGAATGAAACAGTTTAAAATTTATGACAGGTGAAATAAGTATGTATGTGCCAGTGCACGTATAATAAGATCCAAAGAGGATTAACGCGGAGCCGCGTTACAAATGTACGAGAGTAAAGCTAGTTACATTATAATTGATGATTAAACGAACTTACCTGAAGTGAAGTTCTATCACAATTATACGAGCACGTTTCATTCGAAGATATAATTTTAAACACGGGTAGTACTCTTATTGTGTAGGACGATCACACTTTTCATAGGATGTAGGGGGTAGTTAAAAAACAAACGACCTATCATCCGATATAACCCGGATTGTGAGTCATCAACGCTCATTCTTTAGAGATACCTAGGGCACCTAGCTACAAAATTTTCCAAAGGGATCCGGGAAGGGAGGGAATTTATTATATCTTCGAATGAAACGTGCTCGTATAATTGTGATAGAACTTCACTTCAGGTAAGTTCGTTTAATCATCAATTATACTTCGCACGTTTCATTCTTCGATATAATTTTAAACACGGGTAGATGTTTAGAGATGAAAATTTTGTACCCAAGTTAAATAAATGAATCCATGTATGTATGCATGATTAATTTATGTCATAAAGTAAAAGATTTCATATCAAAGATTTTTCAGAATTTTTCCTTGAATTTTAATTCAATATAACAAAGTCCTCTGTTAATAAAATACGTATGTTTAACTAAATTATATTTTAGTATATTTTTTGAGAACTATTATATAAATAGCAAACATAATTATCTTATGTCATTAACGTAGTTATTGAGCTAGTATGTTAGATACTGGTAGCAAAGTAAAAATACATTGACGCGAGCCTGTAGGTTTTAAAATCTTGTCGTGCATGATCATTGACATGACGATTGACAAGGCAATAATTTGCTGCTGATTTACCTAAATTTTATAGATTCGTTCATCGATTGATAAAACTACTTGCAGGTAAATCTCGACATTACACCAGATTTTTAACTTAAACTGACGATAAAATGTATTACCTTTGTAATTTCTTTATTAGAAAAATACAACCTGTGAGAACAGGCGTCAATAGTATATAACAACAACAGCCGTACGATTAAAACGTGGTAACTTAAAATGATTATCAAAAAATTCTCGTTGCCTAGATAGTGAATTAATGTCTAATGAATGTCAATCAACGATCTCTTTAAATTAATTTCCTTACAAAGGTGAGACAAGAACGAATTAAATTTTTTCAACAATCGGCTGTTGAGTTATGCAGCAGATCCTCGTTACATTTAAGTAAAAGAATATTTTATTTATTACGATATTGATATGAGATAATATGAACTTCATATATGAAATAAGTAGTTCTTAGAAAACATAGTGACTACCGCTATGTTGGAGTAAAAAATTTTGGAACCAAGACAAAAATAACACTAATTTTGTCATGTTTACACGTAGGTACATGTAAACAAAGGAAATACTTTAAGAATACCTTCCAAAGACCTTAGTCATGGAATTACCTAATTAATAAAGCGGTAGGTTCATTTCTAATTTTTTGGTTCTGTCATTTGAATGCATTCAAGTTAATTCAAAACATTTTTGCGATTAATATTATACAAAAGTTCTTTAATATAGCTGATTATCATCATTTTAATGATATACTTATATCAACAGTATGAACAAAAAAAAAAAATACACGTACATCACAAGTACATCATGAACCCACGGCTAGCGGGTTTTAATTAGATATAGCTACAACGTGGATTCGTAGATCGGTTTCTATACGAAATTTTCTCTGCCTGACCCTATAGGTGCAGGCGTGATGATGTGTACATGTATAATATAAGATATATAATTTATATATTAATTAATTGTTGATAATATATAAGTTTGATCCGATTTCGAATTTAAGAATCGACTTATTTCGTTTTATACATTTACTCGAGTAAATAAATGTGAATGAATTAAACGAAAACTTGCTTTTTATTTGGGTTTATAATATCCATTTTTGTAATTTATCTTATACAACGTAACTAATATTGTAAAATATCTTTCAGTTTACACAGCCATGAGTGCTCAAGAAAACTAAAAGGTTTAATTATAAGATATTTAAAGTATGTACAGTCCTGCGTATATCTGCTAAAATAAATTTATTAATAAATTAATAATGTAAAAGACACAAAACCACTTTATTTTATGATTCTCTCCTATACGAATCATCGTTCTTAAAACAACTTGCTTGAGTTATCGATTTCTACGAGAAGGTTATGCAAAGTTTAACATTTTTAGTTTTATTACAAGGAGAATTTAGTAAGATTCAAGAGTCGTCTTATTTGGCAAAGCAAAAGTGCAATTAAACAGATTCCATCAGTTTATAAATTTGCGGTATGTGATATAATGCATCAATCACTAATGTTGGTTATGGTGAAACCCAAAAGAATTACCATTATTTTGTATTATTTTTATGTAGTTTTACGTTTTCTTCAATAAATAGAATATATAATAAGCAACTAATGCGGGCTGTGTAGCCAAACGAAGGAAGCATTATTATTATTATTTTTATATATAAAAATAAATAAACTAGTCTTCTCTTGCCATTTCATTCAATGAGATTTATTGCTTTTCTTCGTTTTCATTTCAGTTAATAACTATGTCTTTTAATTTATTAAACCTAGGTAACTATATAGTGTTTACCTATCAAGGTGTATATGATTATACATATTACCCAATTCACAGAATCGTGAGCAAAACATTTTTTGATTTGAACAGCTGACGTTAAAGCATTACTTCGACAGGCTTAAAAAAGGCATGTGAATTTTGTCCTTAATTCATTAGATACTGCAGGTTTATCATCTCAATATCGCAGTGCCTGCAAAGATGCGTGACTAAATAATATAAATTTAAGCGAAATATAAGTTGCTGTAAAGATTTTAATGTTTTAATTAATCGAGTTATTTTCAAATAATAATAGGAAGGTATAGTGCAGACCCAATTGTTTGCAATTTTCAATCCAATCCAATTGTTAAATCAATACATATAATAAACCGGCATAGACACGCCAAAAAGAAGAATAAAACAGTAAAAAAGAAATAAATCAGGAGCAAGATCTTCAAATAATAACGTGTACTTATAGGTACGTTATTTTAATGAATGAATGAATGAATGATGATTTATTTGCAGCAACATGGTAATAAATGCTGATACATTACTTCAAGCTGCAGTTGAATCTAACATTTGGAGGATTGCAACTGTCTTCAAAATAATAGTTTGCTGACCTTTGTGGGTAAAACAAGTCAATTTACTAAATATCACTTAGACTTAACCTTGGATGTTTTGTATAAAAACATTTGTTTCATCATATTCGGTTCTGCCAAGCAGTCGGGCAACCGATCCTGATATACGTTGTGATTGGTTAAATTATGCTCCGCTAAACTCCTCTCCGCTTCACTTCTTGCATTGAATTAGAAAAACTGCGTCAGTGGAGATGGGCCGGCAAGTAAACTTAGTTGGCATATCTAAAGTAAGTGTTAATAACTTAACTCATTTGGTAAGTTCTATTTAATTTTCGAAACATACATTTGTTTTCTTCTATTTAGAAAACGAAATATTGTATTTGGAGGTATCGATTATCATTATATCGATGAAGAGATAAAAACATATTTTGAAAAATAGTGAGTAATTCTCTTTCGTATTTTACATTGGATTACAGTTACCAACTGTAATATTTTGTATTTGCTATATAAGCATAATGTACTTATTAGCTAATTATGCAATGTATTTGCTTTATATCCAAAAGGCCATAGATCCATATGGACTGGAGAGACCTTACTGGAACCGGCGACCGACACCATCTTCAGTGATTTTCACAACATGCACCCCCCCCTCTCCGAGTATCTTGAGGGAGCGCAAAATTAATATTGTATCCTTCATTTACCATAATGTGGCGACCCCACATAAACGAGCATTACCCTTTACATGAGTAGGAGAAGTAAGGGGGAAGAAGAAGAATGTAGTCTTGCATACAGGATTCAGTTTTCGTTTTTAAAAACTTAAGCCGCAAAATACGGTTTATTAGGTACTCATTTCCAAGAAAAACGGATATACTTATTGGCGGCATTGCATCAGTAACTATTGATAGAATAGATGCATTAAATGTTAGTCCCACTGTGGGTAGTTTGCCCGCATTCTTCAAATGCAAGGAACGAACGGTTCGTAAATTGTGACACAAAATTGCACAGATCTGCTATCCGATAAGTGAATATTAGTAGATCCCCGGCTGCTCCGCCCATGGCACGACGCTCCCATGACACTCCATTTAGGCCAAGATTTACTTACTGCATATCCTGTGACTTGTACTTCCATGCTTGTGACATGATCTGCAATAGTCGTAATAGTCGTAACAATACGAACCGTTTTGATTTTGACCTTCGTGTTAACCCGCAGTTAACCTCCCGGCTTATTTTGACGCCTAATGCTATTTTCCTTCGTGATACCCTCCGGGCCAGCACATTTGCTATGCCTTCGTGATATCCCCCAGGATAGCTTCGAGGCTACAAATTTTATGCATCATGCTATTTTCCTTCGTGATACCCTCCAGGCTAGCGCATTTGCTATGCCTTCGTGATATCCCCCAGGATAGCTTTGAGGCTGTAGTTTTTATGCATCGTGTTATTTTCCTTCGTGATACCCTCCGGACTAGCGCATTTGCTATGCCTTCGTGATATCCCCCAGGATAGCTTACATTGTGTCAACAGTAGCATCATCTTAGGAACAGCATCACATGAACTGCATCGCAGGAACAGCATCGCAGGAACGGCATCGCAGAAACAGCATCGCAGGAACAGCATTCGCCGTGATAACTTCGTTGATACAGCTTCGCATATTTCACTATCACTTAATTTGATTTAAAAATACTTATGTTTAAATAAACTAAAAGAATGATTATCAAAAAAAAAATCTATCGTAAACGAATTCCATAGGAAATATAACGACGTGCGTATCGTCCCGCACACAATAAAAGAATGAGCGTTGATGACTCACAATCCGGGTTATATCGGATGATAGGTCGTTTGTTTTTTAACTACCCCCTACATCCTATGAAAAGTGTGATCGTCCTACACAATAAGAGTACTACCCGTGTTTAAAATTATATCGAAGAATGAAACGTGCGAAGTATAATTGATGATTAAACGAACTTACCTGAAGTGAAGTTCTATCACAATTATACGAGTACGTTTCATTCGAAGATATAATTTTAAACACAGGTAGTACTCTTATTGTGTAGGACGATCACACTTTTCATAGGATGTAGGAGGTAGTTAGAAAACAAACGACCCATCATCCGATATAACCCAGACTGTTAGTCATCAACGCTCATTCTTTAGAGATACCTAGGGCACCTAGCTACAAAATTTTCCAAAGGGATCCGGGAAGGGAGGGAATTTATTATATCTTCGAATGAAACGTACTCGTATAATTGTGATAGAACTTCACTTCAGGTTAGTTCGTTTAATCATCAATTATACTTCGTACATTTCATTCTTCGATATAATTTTAAACACAGGTAGATGTTTAGAGATGAAAGTTTTGTACCCAAGTTAAATAAATGAATCCATGTATGTATACATGATTAATTTATGTCATAAAATAAAAGATTTTATAGCAAAGATTTTTCAGAATTTTTCCTTGAATTTTAATTCAATATAACAAAGTCCTCTGTTAATAAAATACGTAGGTATTTAACTGAATTATATTTTAGTATATTTTTTGAGAACTATTATATAAATAGCAAACATATCTTATGTCATTAACGTAGTTATTGAGCTAGTATATTCTAATATAGTACTGGTAGCAAAGTAAAAATACATTGACGCGAGCCTGTAGGTTTTAAAATCTTGTCGTGCGTGAACAATGACATGACGATTGACAAGGCAATAATTTGCTGCTGATTTACCTAAATTTTATCATTTCGTTCATCGATTGATAAAACTACTTGCAGGTAAATCTCTACGTTATACCAGACTTTTTACTTAAACTGACGATAAAATGTATTAAGTAAACCTTTTTAATTTCTTTATTAGAAAAATACCACCTGTGAGAACAGGCGTCAATAGTATATAACAACAACAGCCGTACGATTAAAACATGGTAACTTGAAATGGTTATCAAAAAATTATAGTTGCCTAGATAGTGAATGAATGTCTAATGAATGTCAATAAACGATGTCTTTAAATTAATTTCCTTACAAAGGTGAGACAAGAACGAATCAAATTTTTTCAACAATCGGCTGTTGAGTTATGCAGCAGTTTAAGTAAAAGTATATTTTATTTATTACGATATTGATATGAGATAATATAAATTTAATATATGAAATAAGTAGTTCTTAGAAAACATAGTGACTACCGCTATGTTGGAGTAAAAATTTTTGGAACCAAGAATTTGATTTTTTTTTTTTTTTTTTTAGTAGGACCACAAAAATAACACTAAGGTTGTCATGTTTACACGTAGGTACATGTAAACAAAGGAAATACTTTAAGGATACCTTCCAAAGACCTTAGTCATGGAATTACCTAATTAATCAAGCGGTAGGTTCATTTCTAATTTTTTGGTTTTGTCATTTGAATGTATTCAAGTCAATTCAAAACATTTTTGCGATTAATATTATACAAAAGTTCTTTAATATAGCTGATTATCATCATTTTAATGATATACTTATATCAACAGTATGAACAAAAAATACACATACATCACAAGTACATCATGAACCCACGGCTAGCGGGTTTTAATTAGATATAGCTACAACGTGGATTCGTAGATCGGTTTCTATACGAAAGTTTATCTGCCTGACCCTATAGGTACAGGCGTGATGATGTGTATGTATAATATAGGATATATATTTAATCGGATTTTGTATTTAAGGATCGACTTATTTCGTTTTATACATTTACTCGAGTAAATAAAATATGAATGAATTGAACGAAAACTTTATTTTTATTTGGGTTTATAATATCCATTTTTGTAATTTATCTTAAACAACGTAACTGATATTGTAAAATATCTTTCAGTTTCCACAGCCATGAGTGCTCAAGAAAACTAAAAGGTTTAATTATAAGATATTTAAAGTACAGTCCTGCGTATATCTGCTAAAATAAATTTATTAATAAATTAATAATGTAAAAGACACAAAACCACTTTACTTTATGATTTTTCTCCTATAAGAATCATCGTTCTTAAAACAACTTGCTTGAGTTATCGATCTCTACGAAAAGGTTATGCAAAGTTCAACATTTTTAGTTTTATCACAAGGAGAATTTAGTAAGATTCAAGAGTCGTCTTATTTGGCAAAACAAAAAGTGTAATTAAACAGATTCCATCAGTTTATAAATTTGCGGTATGTGATGTAAATGTATCAATCACTAATGTTGGTTATGGTGAAACCCAAAAGAATTACCATAATTTTGTATTATTTTTATGTTGTTTTACGTTTTCTTTTATAAATAGAGTATATAATAAGCAACTAAAGCGGGCTGTGTAGCCAAACGAAGGAAGCATTATTATTATTATTTTTTATATAAAAATAAATCAACTAGTCTTCTCTTGCCATTTTATTCAATGAGATTCATTGCTTTTCTTTGTTTTCATTACAGTTAATAACTATAACATAATATATTTTAATCGATTAAACCTAGGTAACTATATAGTGTTTACCTATCAAGGTGTATATAATTATACATATTACCCAATTCACAGAATCATGAGCAAAACATTTTTGATTTGAACAGCTGACGTTAAAGCATTACTTCGACAGGCTTAAAATAGACATGTAAAATTGTCCTTAATCCATTTGATACTGCAGGTTTATCATCCCAATATCGTAGTGTCTGCAAAGATGCGTGACTAAATAATATAAATTTAAGCGAAATATAAGGTGCTGTAAAGATTTTTATGTTTTAATTAATCGAATTATTTTCAAATAATAATAGGAAGGTATAGTGCAGACCCAATTGTTTGCAATTTTCAATCCAATCCAATTGTTTACTCAATACATATAATAAACCGGCATAGACACGCCAAAAAGAAGAATAAAACAGTAAAAAATAAATAAATCAGAAGCAAGATCTTCAAATAATAACGTGTACTTATAGGTACGTTATTTTAGAATAAATGCTATACTTCAAGCTGCAGTTGAATCTAACATTTGGAGGATTGCAACTGTCTTCAAAATAACAGTTTGCTGACCTTTGTGAGTAAAACAAGTCAATTTACTAAATATCACTTAGACTAAACCTTGGATGTTTTGTATAAAAACATTTGTCTCATCATATTCGGTTCCGCCAAGCAGTCAGGCAACCGATCCTGATATACGTTGTGATTGGTTAAATTATGCACCGCTAAACTCTTCTCCGCTTCAGTTCTTGCATTGAATTAGAAAAACTGCGTCAGTGGAGATGGGCCGGCAAGTAAACTTAGTTGGCATATTTGAAGTAAGTGATAATAACTTAACTCATTTGGTAAGTTCTATTTAATTTTCGAAACATACATTTATTTTCTTCTATTTAGAAAACGAAATATTGTATTTGGAGGTAATCGATTGTCATTATATCGATTAAAAGAGATAATAACATATTTTGAAAAATAGTGAGTAATTCTCTTTCGTATTTTACATTGGATTACAGTTACCAACTGTAATACTTTGTATTTGCTATATAAGCATAATGCAGTTATTAGCTAATTATGCAATGTATTTGCTTTATATCCAAAAGGCCATAGGCTGGAGAGACCTTACTGGAACCGGCG
Source organism: Ephestia elutella (assembly GCA_018467065.1). Taxonomy (NCBI): domain Eukaryota; kingdom Metazoa; phylum Arthropoda; class Insecta; order Lepidoptera; family Pyralidae; genus Ephestia; species Ephestia elutella. The sequence continues at coordinate 11,807,801 of CM031585.1, forward strand.
ACCGACACCATCTTCAGTGATCTTCACAACATGCACCCCCCCCTTCTCCTCCAAGTATCTCGAGGGAGCGCAAAAATAATATTGTATCCTTTCATTTACCATAATGTGGCGACCCCACATAAACGAGCATTACCCGTTACATGAGTAGGAGAAGTAAGGGAGAAGAAGAAGAATGTAGTCTTGCATACAGGATTTAGTTTTCGTTTTTAAAAACTTAAGCCGCAAAAAACGGTTTGTTAGGTACTAATTTCCAAGAAAAACGTATTAGATATAACTCAAGTATACTTATTGGCGGCATTGCATCAGTAACTATTGATAGAATAGATGCATTAAATATTAGTCCCATTGTGGGTAGTTTGCCCGCATTCTTCAAATGCAAGGAACGAACGGTTCGTAAATTGTGACACAAAATTGCACAGATCTGCTATCTAATAAGGGAATATTAGTCGATCCCCGGCTGCTCCGCCCATGGCACGACGCTCCCATGACACTCCATTTAGGCCAAGATTTACTTACTGCATATCCTGTGACTTGTACTTCCATGCTAGTGACATGATGTGCAATAGTCGTAATAGTCGTAACAATACGAACCGTTTTGATTTTGACCTTCGTGTTAACCCGCAGTTAACCTCCCGGCTTATTTTGACGCCTAATGCTATTTTCCTTCGTGATACCCTCCGGGCCAGCGCATTTGCTATGCCTTCGTGATATCCCCCAGGATAGCTTCGAGGCTACAAATTTTATGCATCATGCTATTTTCCTTCGTGATACCCTCCAGGCTAGCGCATTTGCTTTGCCTTCGTGATATCCCCCAGGATAGCTTTGAGGCTGCAGTTTTTATGCATCATGCTATTTTCCTTCGTGATACCCTCCAGGCTAGCTCATTTGCTATGCCTTCGTGATATCCCCCAGGATAGCTTACGATGTGTCAACAGTAGCATCATCTCAGGAACAGCATCGCATGAACTGCATCGCAGGAACAGCATCGCAGGAACAGCATCGCAGGAACAGCATCGCAGGAACAGCATCGCAGGAACGGCATCGCAGAAACAGCATCGCCGTGATAGCTTCGTTAAAACAGCTTCGCGTATTTCACTATCACTAAATTTGATTTAAAAATACTTATGTTTAAATAAACTAAAAAAATGATTATCAAAAAAATCAATCGTAAACGAATTCCATAGGAAATATAACGACGTGCGTATCGTCCCGCACACAATAAAAGAATGAGCGTTGATGACTAACAGTCTGGGTTATATCGGATGATGGGTCGTTTGTTTTCTAACTACCTCCTACATCCTATGAAAAGTGTGATCGTCCTACACAATAAGAGTACTACCTGTGTTTAAAATTATATCGAAGAATGAAATGTACGAAGTATAACTAGTTAATGAAGGAGTAATATATGATTTAAAAAGTCAGATAATTGGTATAATTGTCACAAATGAGTTCTTGACTCAACCAATGGGGTGTAAACCGAAAAGTTAAGAAATTACTCTGAAGGTTCAAGAGAGGTGGCTTTTAAATATGAAAGAGATTGGAAGAAAGTATTCATGACCCGCAAAATTTTGCCGCTTCAAAATATAAGTACTAGAATTGCATTTCGTTTTACCTGGGTTGCATTTCCGCGTCGTTAAGTAAACATAAACTCCAATAGTGGAGAGCCAAACACCATTAACTTTCGATAAATAAACCGTAAACATAGATGGCAGAAGTAGCTGATGGGTATTATTTCGTTTTATCATTTTCACTTTATATTTATGACGCAGAGATTCGCCGACTCACGGCAGCCTCAGTTAGCCAGATGGATATTATCTATTCATCGGAGGACCGCCATCGCTCGCATAAATAGGGCCACTTGCGAAGGAAAATGTATTGAAATCACAATGTAACCTTAGCTCATTGTCCATTCAAAATATTTTTGTACATTTAAAATATCTGATGTTTATTTAACAACAGCGTTTAAGAGGAATTACTTATTCATGGCACGTCTGCATTTTTCCCTTGCTTTTGTTAACTCTGAGATCGATTCGTTTGCGTTCCGTTCCTCACAGCTCACAATGCGGGATGCAACGGTTAATAAATAATATTTCAAGGGAATTTTGATGTAAGTACCTAATTCATCTTCAGCTTAATCATTATATGTATGTATAAAATGATCATTATGTATTGTGATCTTTTTATTTTGTGAAATACCTGTTCTTAATGATAGACTTTTTATACATTATGTTAAAAAAAAAACAATTAACATATAAAACAATTTACGATACAAAAACGAGATCTACTTTGAATAACCTCTGACTTGTCTGTATGTTTCCTGTCAATCTGATGCTAAGTAACTTGGCTCGTGTGAACTAGACATAATTTCACGCCGTATTGCTTTCCACGGAGCGATACCCGGTATGATCGCAGAGTATAAATGTTTGTATTTTTTCTCTTTTCATTTCTCAGAGATGCTAACAGTGGATGTAAGGGCGGGAATAATGAAGCTTCGATGTTTTCTTTTCCTAGAACTAAGAACTTTATGATATAATCTCAATATTGTTGTTGAACTGAGAAAATATAAAATAAACACTTTTTTAACTAGTGTTTTTACGTGTTATTATAATGAACTCGGAAAATCTAAATTATTAAATTTCTATTAAGATCATAATCATCTCGGAAAATCTAAATTATTAAATTTCTAAGATAAAAAATCGATCATGTTTGAGGCGGATGTGTGCATGAAGAGCCTGTAGCATCAATAGCACCAGGTTTGCCCTGGATTATGTGCGATAAAGAAAACGCTTAAATATTATACACATTTGTTTATAGAAAATGACACAAATTTATTTACTAGTGGTTCTGTCAGAACAGTAGACCTCGCGAGCCCTACGAAATAACCGATATTTTACAGTGTCCGTGACTAAAAAGAGTTTTGAAACCAACGTACCAATGCTGGACAGAAATTAAAAAGTTCTCATATTTTACCCATAGGCTTATGGGTGTAGGCAAACATGTTTTTGTGGTTGGTCAATTCCACTAAAAAAATTACTGACACCTGCCTTTTTTGCCTCAAATAATATAAATAATAATATAATAATAATAAATATAGACGGACAAATCACACAGATTGAGTTAGCCCCAACGTAAGTTCAAGACTTTACGGGATGCTATTTTAACAATACTATATTTTATAACAAATACATATAGATAAACATCCAAAACCCACGTCAATCTGAAAAAGATTATTTTTTATCTTGACCCGACCGGGGATCGAACCCGGGACCTCTGGTGTGGCCGTCCGGGGCGTAAAGACCGTTAGGCCACGGAGGTCGTCAGTCGTCAGAAATGCATGGTACCTATTGGTTATATGTATGTATATGTTATTTGCGCAACAAAATTAAAGTTCAAAAAAGAAAGTTCAATTTGAAATCGAATCTCTCTGATTAGTAGGTATGTAGGTATTATATATATTACTTTTTTTATATAATAGGATTCTAATCATACAATGAAGTTTTTTGATATCAGATTTATTTCAAGTGTTCAAGATAATTCTACCATGCAAAGCAATCCACAATACAATACCATTAACCAAATAAATACACACAATTCCTTTGAATTGTGTGTATTTATTTGGTTAATGTTGTTTTAAATTTTGTGGCTTTTTTTTGTCTTGTTGGCTTTCCAACAAGACAAAAAAAAGCCATATGATTTTTAAGAACCATTTAATTTTATTTAATAAATAAATCAAGTCACTCTTGTCAACGTATTAGCGATTTTGCGAGTATTAAAAGCTTTGCTGCGCCATCTATTGTTTTTTTTTGTGAACTATCGTATGAGAATTTATAACACATGGATTTATAGCGGTTTTATTGTATTTTACTATGTTGTTCAAACAAAAAAATTGCGTCTTAATAAGAATAACAAAAATGTCTAATGACATTTTTGAATTATTTTTTAAATAGCTGAGATATGAGGTTTTTTTTATATATTTCGGTAATTTTTTTAAATTTCGAAAAACTGGATCGACTAAAAAATTCTACAAAATTACCGAACTTGCTTACAAAAATTCATGAGAATCGGTTCAGAAATGCGACCAGTAGGCGATAACATCCGGACAGACAAAAGAATTTTCGGCTAGTGGAAACTGAGACGCTTCGCTCGCTGCGCTCGCTCGGTCGATAAGTGTTGTTAATCAATTGCGGCAGCAAAGAAAGAAGCGCCCTTAAACAGCTAGTAACTCTTTTATTGTAATCAAAATTGTGTTAGTAACAATAGTCCTTCATGAACGACTAAACATACGTACCTATGTCAATTTAATCGATACACGAAATAAAATAATGAACTGACGGCCCTGCGTCCATAAAACACGATTTTATCATACCGTAGGGAGGGACACGTTTTCGAATATCGTAATAAAAAACGTCACAGATGTCAAATTTATGACGTCCGACCATTGTAAAGAGATTAAAAGATTTATTGCGGGCTCCGCTTCAATACAAGGTGTAAGGGAATTCTGGAAGTTAAATAGTTGTCAGCAAGGCAGGGTCCTGATAGTCCATTACCATTAAATTTTTCACGACATTTTTGAAATACTAGTAAAATCAAATATTACCTGATAAAACTGATAGGTAATAACGAGACTTTTTCAATTGTATATTACAGTATTTCATCCTTAAATGTCCACTTCTTCTTTTTCCGGGCCTTATCCCATTATTTGAGGGTCGGCCCTCCTTACTTCGGCGCCAGGACAATCTGTCCTGGGTTGTCAGAGTGTCCACTTAAGCCCGACCCAAATCTTTGGTTACGGTTGTCATCCACGTTGCTGGTGGTCGTCCTCTTCTTCTTCTTCTTAGCGTGTCGACTCGGCGGGCCAAATTTGTGATGACCAATATGACGCCACAGATACATCATTATCTGTTGCGTCATACAGGTCTTTTAGCGTACAGGTAGTAGGGCACGTTGGGCAAGATAGTAAATGTGCCATAGTTTGGGGAGAGACACCACACAGACAGACGGTTTCCGAGCTATATCCCCACCTGGACATATTTTCTTTGCTTCGGCCGACTTGTGTCCGGAGTCTGTTTATAGACTTCCATGTCGGCCAAGGTAGACCAGATACAGGGGGGAGGTGCTCTGATAGCGGGTTGGGTGACGCTGCGGGATATCTCTCCCTCCATAAGTCAATCCGAGACTGCGAGGCTTCACCAATCAGAGGCAGCACCTTAATAAAGCTGTGGCGGCTCTTCAGCTTTGGGTAACCGGCACATGGTTGTGCACGTTACCGGTCGTCCTCTGCCCCTTCTTGTTTCAGGAATGGCCATAGCTCTTCTAACCGCATGCTCTTCCCCTCTTTTCATCACATGGCCAAACCATCTCAGACGGCCCTCAGCCATCGTGTCTGCTATTGGAGCGACTTTGAAGGAGCCTCTGATATATTCGTTCCGAATCCTGTCAAGCCTCGTCACACTAACTGACCATCGCAATTAAATGTCCACAATGTTATATATATAATCTTGACGAATGAGAGTTCGTTCGTTCGAGAGATAAAAAAGAGGACTTTAACTGACACGTCCCGACCCTTTAGCATTTTTGTTACCAGTATGTTGAGGTTTAGTTTATTATTATTATGTACTAGCTTTCGCCCGCGTGGATTTCCCACGTGCTTTTTCCCGGGATGAAATGAAAGGTACCCTATGTCCTTGTCCGTACTCCAATCTATGTGTATGCGAAATTTCAGGAAGATTGGTTCAGTAGATAAATCGTGAAGAGGTGAGGAATCGTGAGAAAACAAACCAACAAACTCACTTTCGCATTTATAATATTAGGATTGGGTTGTCACATACAGTATTTTTTTTATATTTTGTGTTTTCATCCAGTTTTACTACCACAAACTTCATTCCACCGGGTGTGTGTGTATCACGGCGCCTTTTATATAGTAGCTTAAAACTTACAAACGGGTCCGCTTTCCTTACCTGTAAAAAAACAAATACACCATTAATATACATTGAACTGTACAAAAATAATGTAATAAGTTAAAAAATTAACTCTGAAAATAATCCATTTTCAAGTCGTATTAGCCAAATGAACTGTGATGTAAGCCTGAAACTCTGAAATTATGAAAAAGACATTTCCCTTGGGCCGGCAATGCATTATAAACGTCGTAACTTGCCGAATAAATCACGGCGCTAGCGGCAAATAAATAATTTTCTTTATTCATCAAAATTAAAAGGAGCAGTTGACAAAGGGGCGTGCTTAATTAAAATCCGCTTTTGACGCGTTTCGTGACTCGCCCGATCAACTTGGTCTGGAGAAAATACGTTTTTCATCTCATATTCGGGACGTAAGGTTTATCTGATCAAATGAACGGATGGAAAGTATTTATTCTCGAGTCATCGTTCATATCATACATTATCACGCCTTATTCCCGTGGGGGTAGGCAGAGACTAGCGATTTCCACTTGCTACGATCCTTACAGATCTCTCTTGCTTTCACTACACTCATCACTATCTTCATACATGCCTGCCGGCTATGGGTGCTCCTAATACCTCCCTTTTTAAGGAGTTTCACAATCTGATCGCAGAAAAAGAAAATATTTTTGTAAATTAGGCGATCGATACATGTGATACCTAAGACAATTTTTTTTACATAGGTCATAGAAAGAATTAAGTGGTCCAATCCATTATAAAGCGGGTAAGACTATTTTACCCAGAACAAAAGTGTACAGATTTTGCGACGTTCGGGAAGTGTGTTGATGAAAAGTTAATCAATGATTTTCGTTTAGAGAGAAATATAAAAAACATGTTGTCGAAAACACGACTTTAAACAATACATCCAAGGTTTGCAGACATGCATTAGCCGGCGTATTCGCACGGGATTACTTAATGGTCTAAGCCAGTAGCGAAAAGTAAAACAAACCACACGTCCGCAGTCTAAGGATTTGTTTTGTGGAGAAAGCCGGGGGAGAACACCTAGCTACAGGGCACCCCTTCAGGACTGACTGATGCTGTTAATGTGTTTTCTCGTGTACGACATTTGTGGAATAATATATCACGAGCATGTAACTGTTAAAACTAACATTCATAAAAAACAATACATTACAAAGTGGTTATTTATTGTTTTTTTATAAATCGACAGATTTCAAAATGATTTGGTAAGATTTGGTAATCAATTCTTCTTATTCTATTTTGATGTTATCCTCGGACTAAATCGATGGACCAAAAGTATAGAAAGTAAAATGTTTTGAAAATCTGTTACAAAGGTTTTTTCCTATGTATATTTTTACGAAAGTATCGGGTGTTGTATTACTAAGTATTCACACACCAAAAAGGGGTAAGTAACAAATTTCATTATGTATATAGGGATGTTATTTCCAAAACTACAAATTCAACTCATTAATATCAGTCTAATATACATTTCATACCCTGAACTCAGCTGAGTTTCAATTTCAAGTTTGAACGCAATTAATATATTTCAAACAATTTTCTAACCCCTAATAATCGGCAGACCAATTATAATTGGTAGGCAAAGATTACGGTTTAATCTTTCCACGAAATTAATTAAGGTTTGCGGATGATCTGCTTTGACAGTAGTAATTGAAACTCTGTTTTGTAACGTTTGTAACATAGAAGCATATACATTTTTAATTAGATTGTGTATATAACTAAAATAATAACAAAATTATAAACTAAAAACGTGAATAAATGAAAAGTCTTTATTGTTTAAGTACCAAGCTTTATTGTTTAGTATGAAACATTCCGAAGGTAAATTATTATGAAAAGTTTATCACAAAAAAGTGTGTAACTTAAATGGTTGGGCTGTTATACAATGGGTAGGTACTAGAGAGATAGATCTTCGGACGAAATTCAAAGGAATATCATTACCTTAGAGAGCTATTCATATATCCGTGTAAATATGTTATAGGATATTTTAAATTTCGCTACATCTTTCTGCTTTTATATGCTGTAAATACCTATTAACCTTATGTGGTTAAAAGTCATAAGAGTATCGAGAAGGATTATACCAAATGCCATAAAAGATTTATTTATAAACGTGTTTGTAATATATTGGGTAAAACTAAACGCAGGCGTTTCGCATTGCTGCCGCCAGAGGGCGTTCGGGGTTTTCACATTGCTCGCGCGAATGGCTCGCGGACGGTCGCCATTGCATTGTCCAGGGCGATATCGGTTTGATTTTAATACGCGGAGCGGTCTCGCGTCTTTTGCTTGTTGTTTAGTTTGAGTGATAATTGTGAATTTCCTGTTTGTTAAATAACTATTGAATTTGTGTTTGTGAAAAACTCTGTTATTGTGACTTTTTCTTGTGAGAGGTGAAACGTGGCTGGCTGTTCACATCTGACTGTTCCCGAGTGAAACTACGGGAAGAAATCTATTTAGTTGTCCTGGGGAATTGAGATCTCAAGGGTTAGGTAGGGTGATTAGGAATTCCCCCTTCCCGAAGACACTCAAGTTTGGATCCGAAGAGAAAGAAGATTTAATTTGGTAAGTGTTCAATTGTATTTAATTTATAGGTTAGGTTATCATATAGGGCCCTGTAGCTCCCTTCATAAGCTACGGTGGTAGCAGACTGCGTATAGCTTAAGTTAGATTCTAGTCGGACAAGCGTGGTGTCGCGTGGAGATTTTTTCCCGGTACTTAATTTTACCGGTAGATTTTTTCCCGGTAAAGTTCCGGTACAGAATTCTTCCCGCCGCTTCGTTTGTCCGGATTCTCTGCCACATTTTTCTGGCAGCAGAGCGTAGTTGCTCTGCACATTTTCTGGTAGCAGAGCGTAGTTTATCTACCCTCTATTTGTTCGTTTGTAAAAAATAATTAATTGTTTGTAAAAATTATTAGATTTTTCTTAGTTTGTTTGTATAAGAATATTTGTAACCTTTTTTGTATTTGTTTGCGGTTTGTACCGTGCGTTCCGGGTTTGTGCCATTCTCATACCTACCGCGGTTCTTCGTGTAGTTGCTTGATTTTGTTGTTTTTTATTTACCTTTTGTTATTTTTTGTTTGTGACTTGACGCGATGGCGAAGGCCTCCAATGCTAGGGCGACACTCGCCAACGAATTGAGATGGTTTGTGACGGCCGGAGGACTCCTGTCCCGGAAGGACAGGGAGGGCGCCATACTGCTAAGAGCGGATCACCTCCACTCACGATTGATTAGCGCGGAAGCGGCCATGGCGGCGCTTACCGAAGCCGATCTTACCCCGGAGGCCTACGCAGGTCACATGGCGGACATGGACCAGATCCTGAGTCTGCACGATGATATCGCGGAGGCGGTGACCGCAATAAGGGCGAGACAGGCTGGCGGACCAGCCCCTCGCACACCGGTTAGACAGGAAGGACCAGCGGTTACTGGTCGGCTCCCCACCCTTCAGCTGTCCCACTTTGGGGGTAGGATGGAGGAGTGGGTGGCATATAAAAATATGTTTGAGTCCCTGGTCGTAGCACGACAGGATTTGTCGAAGGCCCAGAAGATGGCCTACCTCCTCTCCACTCTTGAGGGTGAAGCGCGGTCGCTCATCCAGCACCTCCGGGTGGAGGACGACCAGTACGACACGGCTTGGGAGTTATTGAACTCCCGCTACCAAAACTTACGTTTGTTAGCGGATGCGCACGCCGCACAGTTGATGGCCCTGCCCAAGGTGGCCAACAGGGCACAGTTGCGCCTGCAGTTGCTCACGCCCGTTACAGTGGCCTGTAACGCGCTCCGCACACTGGGGCTGCCGGTGGACCAATGGTCCTTTTTGCTGGTGCACATTGTATTGGGCAAATTACCCAATGACATCCGCTCGCGATTTGAGCGCGAGAATGCGGAACGGGATAGCACCACCCTACCACCATTCACTGACTTGGTGAAGTTTTTGGAGTTTGAGGCACGGGCTGCTGAGAATACCATGACGGACTCAGCGCCATCCAGAGCGCCTGAACGTAGGCCCTTGGAACCCTCATGGCGAGGGAAGCCCCAACAGGGACGGCAACCGCCACCGCGTGGAGCTGGTGTGCGGGTTGCACACACGGCAGCAGTCGCGAGAGACGCGGACTGCCTGCAATGTGGCCGGATGGGCCACAGCCTGCTGCAATGCAGGGACTGGCAGAGACTGCCAGTACAAGATAGGCGCCGCATGGCAAAGCGGCATGAACTTTGCTTTTATTGTTTGGGCGGTCACTATGCACGTGACTGTCCCAGAGCCATACCATGCAGTGCATGCCGTGGGCTGCACCACGTGATGCTCTGCATGAACCGGAACGGGGATGGCCCCCGGTTGTTGAGGCAGGGGTCCCCTATGGGCGGGGGCGCTCCTGCGCGAAGCCCTCCACCATCGGACGGAGGACGCGGCTTCGCTCGTCGCACCCCCCCTCGGGAGGGGGGTCGCGTACCTGCGCGGGTCTTGGCGGACCGGGACCACGCGCCCCAAGGTCATGGCCAGTATATAGCTGGCCAGGCCCCGGATAGGGCCCCCATGGGCGGGGGCCCTAGATCGGACGTGAGAGTGGGGACACCCCCCTCCACGCGGGTTACCAATGCCCAACACATGCAGCCGCAGCGGTTTTCTCCACCGCTGCACGAGTACCCACGGCTGGAGTACCACCCGCCGTACCATAGGTATGGCCGGGCCGCGGGTTGTGCCCCCCCTCAGATGGGGATGTGCACTCGCCCGACATATTATCCGGGTCAGTGGCGCCCCCCTGGTTTGGAGAGAGTGGGGAGCCCGTAACTAGCTTGCTCCCTTGCTGGGACAGAGCCGCGGACGGTTCTGCTCCCTACCGCGGTGGTCCGCGTATGGGGTCGTGGGGGAGAAGCCATTAATTTGAGAGCTCTGTTGGACTCAGGGGCTCAAAGCAGTTTGGTTACCACTCGAGTGGCACACCAGTTAGGTCTAGTCGTGGAAGACTCGCCTGTGCCACTTCTTGGAGTTGGTGGCATACAAGTGAAGTGTCTGACGGGCCAGACACTTGTCACCTTTTCTTCGCTGAAGTCCTCCACAATGAGGATCACGACTTCGGCTATGGTAATGGATACCATTGCGGGTTGGCACCCCTCGACAGACATACCGCCGGGTGTGTTGTCTTTGGTTTCGGGTCTGGATTTGGCCGACCCCTTTGTCTTTCATCCCGGCCCAGTGGACTTGCTCCTGGGCTCGGACGTATTGGGTTGGATTTTGTTGGGTACACAGAAGGCTCTGGGTTCGTCTTCACTGATGGCAGTGTCTACGATTTTTGGTTTTGCCCTGATGGGCCCTGTGTTTGATAATGGCACCGCGGAGGAGCCACCGGTTGTCGCATCTGCGTCCTTGGCCAAGACCATGCAAAGGTTTTGGGAGGTGGAGGAGCCACCTATGAGTTCCAGGATGGATCCGGAACACGCTGAGTGCGAAGCCCTTTTTCGATCGACCACGGAGAGGTTGCCCTCCGGTCGGTTTGTAACTAGGTTACCCTTTGTTGCCTCTCGTCCTAGCCTAGGGCAAAGTAGGGCGCTTGCGGAGAAACGACTGCTGTCCATGGAGCGACGCATGCAGCGTGACCACGTACTTCGCGATAAATATATTGAATTTATGCGCGAGTACGAGGATTTGGGTCACATGTCTCCGGCTCGAGTTGATTGGAGCTCAACTGAGCATTACTTTTTGCCCCACCACGCGGTGGTGAAGGCCTCAACAGGCAAATTGAGGACCGTCTTCGATGGGTCCGCACCCACTTCGAACGGGGTTTCGTTGAATCTATGTTTACATTCAGGTCCCAAATTGCATAGGGACATAATTGACATCATCTTGAACTTTAGAAGACATCAAGTGGTTTTTGGTGCGGACATCCGGATGATGTTCCGCCAGACAGTCATACATCCTGAGGACAGGCGATTCCAGTTGATACTCTGGCGTGAGCGCCCTGAGGATCCTGTGACGGTGTATGAACTCAACACAAACACGTATGGTTTGAAATCTAGTCCCTATATCGCCATCAGATCATTGCTTGAATTGGCAGAGCGGGAACGGATCCGCTTTCCCCGTGGGAGCTTCCGTGCTGTCACGTGACTTGTATGTTGATGACGTGTGCACCGGAGCCCAAAGTATTGAGGAGGCCCTCCTACTGCGGGATGAATTGATTGAAATATTGAAAACGGGTGGCTACGAGCTACGTAAGTGGTTGTCCAATGAGCCTAGAGTTCTAGAAGGGATCCCGGAGGATCACCAACAGAACCCTCACCTGTTTGAGGATGTGGATGATCCCAACAGGATAGCGGTGCTGGGCATGCAGTACCAGCCGCTAACCGATATTTTTACATTCCAAGTGGACTTGGAAATACCAAAGGTCTGGACTAAGAGAACGGTGTTGTCCGTAATAGCCCGTATGTTTGATCCAAGCGGTTGGATCAGTCCAGTGATATTCTCTGCAAAGTGTCTTCTTCAGAGACTTTGGACTTTGGGCGTCTCGTGGGACGAGCCGCTGTTTGGCTCTCCATTGGATGATTGGCTCGAGTTGTTTTCATCGATTAAGGAAGTCAATCGGATTGCCTTGCCTCGTCGAATATTGCCCCCCGGGAAATATCGAGCCAGCCTGCATGGCTTTTGTGACGCGTCGGAGCGAGGCTACGCCGCGTCAGTCTATATGCGGACAGTTGACGCCGATGGCCGGGTCAATGTCTCGCTTTTGTTAGGGAAGAGCAAGGTCGCCCCCATCAGGACTAGGCTGACTATTCCCAAGCTTGAGTTGAGTGGAGCTCACCTTCTCTCTAAATTGTTGCATCACGTTGCCAGTGAGCTGGCGGCCACGGTCGAGATACGAGACATCTTCGCCTGGTCGGATAGCCAGGTCGCGCTTGCATGGTTGCGCGCGGCCCCACATACCTTGGAGGTTTTTGTGGGAAATCGGGTTTCCCAAATCCAGAATATCGGAATTGATATAACATGGAGACATGTGCCGGGAGAGCTTAACCCAGCGGACTGTGCTTCCCGAGGTTGTACGGCACCAGAATTGGTGTCACACCCGCTCTGGTGGGGTCCAGAGTGGCTGATGGGATCAGAAACATCTTGGCCTGTCTGTCAGACAGATGTTACTTCTTTGAGTTTGACTGGGCTCCGTGTACATGCTGTAGTCGCTGAGACGACGTCGGAGCCGGATTGGCTACTTGCTCGGTATAGCAGCTTGGATAAGCTTCTGGGTGTTACCAGTTGGATTAAGCGTTTCATACATAATTGTAGAAACCCACAGGCAAAGCGGTTGGAGCCGATTGCAGGTGCAGAAGAGCGCCGGAGCGCATTGTTGCATTGGGTCCGTGTCGTGCAGACCGGACGGTTTGAGTCAGAGCTTCGTATCTTGCGCGACTCACGCGCTAAGTTGAAGGGCGCGGTCGCTCGTTTGAACCCGTACATCGACTCGGATGGGCTTCTTCGGGTTGGAGGCAGGCTCCGGAAGGCGGATCTTCCATATGAGACTCGCCATCCTCTGTTGTTGCCCAAGGGCGGACCCTTGGTGCAGCTTTTGGTGTCTGATCGACACATTCGTAACGCCCATGCTGGGTGCAATGCTTTGTTGGCTATCTTGCAACGCGAGTTTTGGATTTTGTCAGCCCGAAGAGCAATCCGTAGTGTTCTGTTTCGATGTATTGCATGTTATAGGTTGAAGGCATCCACGATGCAACCACAGATGGGTGATTTGCCCGCTGATCGAATCCGACCTTCGAGACCGTTTGACGGCGTTGGAACCGATTTTGCCGGTCCCTTTTCGATCAAGGCTTCTCCCTTTCGTAATGCCCGTATTGTGAAGGGCTATTTGTGTGTATTTGTTTGCTTGGCCACCAAGGCTGTCCATTTGGAGGTGGTATCGGCTCTGACTACGGAGGCCTTCGTCGCCGCGTTGGATCGCTTTGTTTCGCGTCGAGGTCTACCTTCCCTTATTAGGTCTGATAATGGCACAAACTATAAAGGAACTGTAAATTATCTTAAGGATGTTTCCGTGTTTATTGATAAAAATTGTACTAGTTTAAGTCAAATTGCTGCCCAAAGGGGAATAACCTGGAAATTTAGTCCCCCAAGTTGCCCCCATTGGGGAGGGATTTTTGAAGCGGCTGTGAAATCCGCAAAGACCCACCTCCGCCGCATTATCGGAGAAACGGCTCTAACTTTTGAAGAGCTGGCCACAGTGTTTTGTAAAGTTGAGGCGGTCCTCAACTCTCGTCCTCTCTGTCCGCTATCTCCAGATCCAAATGACTTGGAAGCTCTCACCCCTGGTCATTTTTTGGTGGGAGGGCCGTTGAATGCCCTGCCCGAGTACCCGTGGAAGGATGAACGCGTATATCGGTTGTCGCGTTTTCAAATGTTGCAGCAAATGAGCCAGGACTTTTGGCGTCGCTGGTCGCTTGAATATTTGCATTTGCTGCAGCAAAGAGTGAAGTGGACAGACAGGACTGAGCCTCCCAGGGAGGGTGATTTAGT
>CM031585.1:11822323-12014674 GCA_018467065.1 Ephestia elutella
AATGTGCTTAACAATTTATTTATGCGTTGAGGAGAACACATTAGAATTGTAAATTAATTACTCGTTAGGATCTCTCGCGCTTCTTGCGTTCGCGAGCATTCGGCATTCATCGGCAAAATCGAATTCTAGCCGCGAGGGTCTACAAAACTAATTACGTAGGTATCGAACCGATCTTCTTCCACGTTTTCTTACGTGCCTTTCGCATTTCCATATAAGTTGAGCTCTAAACGAGCCAATCTATTCACGTCTACACATCAGGGGGTCGCATTTGCATATAGAACAGAAATTTATTAAATCTACAGCCAATATCCAACGTTCCGACATCGAACTTTTGCGTCTTGGTTGCGTCTCTGATATTTTTATTGGATTGTAAAAGTGCTATTTGCTACAGTAACCACCAAGTACTCATTCCCCCATCTCCACGTTCCATGCGGATTATTCTTTTTCTTTTTTTAAGGCAGTGTAGTATATATACCTATAAGCATTCACACTAAAAGCTAAATTCTTCGGTGTATTTTATAGGACACATCCAAAAGTCCAAAACATTTTTGGTACTCTGCTAATGGTTGCCGTCTTAAGATGTCATAATTCATTTGACAGATGACGGTTACAAACGAACTCCAATTTAGATCCCCAGAATCAAATAATTCGACCCTTTTAATTTTTATTTCTTTGAAAAGTTTCTTTTTTCATAATTTAGTAGGTACTTAGGCGTATTCTTTATCATTGTCTTACATAAAAACCTCTACCATCATTGTATTACGTCTTAGCTTTTGTGCCCTTTGTAAATGAATATTAAACATTATTCTATAAGCCCTCGGATTCTTAGAAAATACTTTACAAACACAGTAAAACACTGTTGTTAATTAGTTGAATTAATAATTTCGATTTAGATGGTAGGCCGCGGGCGGCGGAAGTTGACGGCCCGAAAACGAACATTCCAATATTGAACCCTTTGAAATTTCGCCCAAGAATAAGATATTAATCACCGGTTGCCGCTTCTCTTCGTTTTTGTTTTGTCAATGCAAAGAGATATCAAAAGGAACGCTGCACAAAAGCATCGATAATTATATTTAGTGCCTGTCAACAAAATGATCGCAAACAAGACTTCACAAGTTAGTTTTTCCGTCGCTGAAATATTTTACACTCTTATTGTAAAAATATTGTATACGTGTCGGTAAGTTCATAGCATAAAGCTTGCAGAATAGGTTGAATGCTGTTGCATTTTAATTAATTCTCTTTTCTATCGCGATGCGGCGTTATCAGCCGCCCGCAGGCGACGCGCACAAACAAATAGCTGTGTGCGGGACCTAACCATTTTGACACGCCCATTACGCGTTTTTTTTCTTCCCACATTTAGCTCTGCTGCTCAAATATTTTTCGAAGTAATCTCTGCCATAGGTGGTCGTAAGAATATTATAACAAAAATGACAGGAGAATTACTAAATATCTCAGTGCTAACTAACAACCTTAAGTTTTTTTCTTCACATGAGTGAGTATACTGTACGTACGTACGTACATGCTTTACTAATGAGAAGTCATTCAATCAGAACTCGGCTAAGTCCTGGTCCAGAGCCGGTGAATAAAAGATACCTCTTTTTAAAAGATGGTCAATACTGTAAATCTGAAGGATCTAACCATGGAGATATTATGTACTAAGTAGTTGTATTTCGATGGATCTGACATAATATATTTTTGTTAACAGGCTTTGGACGGGCAGAACATCTACAACGGGTGCTGCACTCTGCGCATCGACTACTCAAAGATGACCTGTCTTAACGTGAAATACAACAACGACAAGTCTCGGGACTACACCAACCCGACCCTGCCGTCGGGCGACAGCGACGCGCACCAGCTGTTGACCAGTGAGTTGATGCCACTGCGGGCACGCCTCGCCCTGGCCCTCGCTTCCAGGATGAGTTAGTCCAACACTACTCCGAGCACCTGGACGCTTCGAACACCGCTCTTCGTCTCGCTCACACCTGTTTAGGGGCTTGTTATAAAATTTGCATTGAATGCACTCTTAGCCTCTAGTAATCGCTGATATTTCGACCACAGGATAAAATGAGGCTTTTTGGGCGAGCCATAATTTACACTGCCTCTTTACATAGCGTTATTGTTTTTATTTAAAAAATATAAAAGAGCATATCGAGTGCATTCTTTACATTTCCTATATCAAGCCCCTGTAGAAGATCACGCCCTATATACGAAGCATCTTGGAGACTCCGACTGTTCTCTCGCTTGCACATTTTTAACGATATTTAAACATTTGTCCTGCCTGTCTTTTAAGTTTCCGATAAATGCATCGATAATTTTGCAGAGAGAGCAATAAAACTCGGCTGTAAAAGAGCTGAAGTTTTCACTCTCTATTATCTATCTCATCCTGGTTATGTTATTTACTTTTATTTTATTTTCTTAAGTGCGCGTATAAATTTATTTTGAAATAAACAGTCTTCTGCACAAACTCGCACATTTTCAAAATATAGGTACAATTTTCTCTTCCACGGTAGCCCCTTTCTTGTTTATTATTCATAATTCAATGTTAAATATTCCCGCAGTGACTAATAACTTCTCATAAATCCACATTGCACCGTAGAGGATTGTAATGTGTGAGGATCATTCCGACACGCACAGAGTTTGATATGCTTGTTTGTTCAATATAACGGCATATTTTTTCAAATTAGACCATAAGTTATGAAAAAAGGAGCAAACGAGGAACGAAGAAGATTGGCTACATGATAAATAACTGTTACGTATCACAAAATCCTCAAGACTTGCATTTTAGAAATGTAGAAATGAAAACTTCGTGATTTTTTTGATGATTTGAGATTTGTGCTATTTCTATTTACGTCAGATTTTTTAAACTGAACGATTTTTTTCATTGTAATTTACATCCTGTAGTATCACCTCCAGACAGGTTTCAATGTCTCCTTTTTCCAATAGGCGGAGGAGTTCTGGCGCCTCAGTTCCTAGGTCTGGGTTCCGGCCTGGCCTCCCCGTACGGCGTCGGCGTCGGCGGCGTTGGACTGCCGGCCTTCGGGGCACTCACGCTCACCCCCGCCTCCCCCGCACTCCGCGCCCTCGCCGCGCCCCCGCTGCCTCTTGCCACGGTCCTTCTCGTCTCCAATCTCAACGAAGAGGTTAGTATTCATATTCACCCACCACTAAATTCCTTTCTGTTTTTTTTGTTATCAGTTACCATTTCATTATTTTACGTTCCACCCACACCCCATTTTCTCAATATACATGTCAAGGTTAAATTAATATTGACGTTACTCACATGCAAATGTAATTTTGTATTTTTCTGAGACAACTCGTACAGCTAGAATACAAATCGTAAAGTAACACAATATTCATTTTAATCATTGCAGTTAAATTCGGCATATTACATAGTTTCCAGTTTATTGGCAAATGTATTAATTAATTAAGCTAACACAATAGCCGGTAACGCCCTCTCTTCCCCGTGCCATCTGGGCTCACATTGACGAACATACCACTAATGCATTCACTAATAAAAGCGGCGTTACAGGCTATTACACCTATATATTCTTAAACTCCTTAAAAATAAGTTGCTAATTATTTATAGATATGATGTCAGATATCTTTTACGACTATTTATAATACTGTCTCTTTCTCTTTCCTATTGTTTTAGATGGTCACGCCTGACGCTCTCTTTACCCTTTTCGGTACGTGTGCACATACATTCCGTATTTTATATTAAAACATTAATATTACTCCTGAGCCCTGTCGCCTGGAAGACAAATTGTCACCTAACATTCTCGACTTCTGTTCTGGTAACCGCATCCGTTGTGTCGAAGCTTCGCTTGATAACACTATCGAATCTAAACGCTTTATTAACTTGACAATTTGTGTTTCAGACACCCTAGCCTAGCCTAGATGTAGCTAAGTTAATCTATTGTCTACCCAGTGTTGTCTTTGTTTCGTCGTTATTTTATTTTCAGTCTGTTAAACTGTTACTTTAGCAGATATCTATGCATTTTTTTTGTTTGTCTAATTTTTATTTTATTTACAATGTGTGGTTAAATAGACACAAATATGTTTGTATCTGAGTGTAATTAATATGGACGATAACAAGATACAGAGTGACCACAAACCATCGCTATTTTTCTAGTAATCTGCTTGATAGAGCCGACCGCAGAGCGGCTTCGCTGAAAGCGCCGCTACAACATTAATCGAAAGCTTAACGTGACCAATTTAGAGCTTCGTTTTGTTTCCTTCCTTTATTATTTCCCGTCTGTCTTGTTACACGACATTATTATATATTACAAATTTTAATAAACTATTATGTATATTATTGTCACATTTGCATTATAACAATAGTCGATTTAGTTTAGTTCTCTCTTAAGGTATTTTCTTTTCTTAGACAACATTGTAAGGCATCTCAACTGTGTTATTAAATTTACTGTAAATTGAAACTTTAAATATTCACATCCAATTTGTTACCAAAAATTGTAAACACATTTGGGACAGCCAGCCGTAAAAGGGTTACATTTACAGCGCAAAACGACATTGGATTTGGATTTATTTATCAATGATCGAATCGCGTAAAATTTCATTGGATACTCGGAACGTGTATTCAAAAACGAAGCACGCGAACAACAAGCAATGTTCAGTGAAACGGTAGTCAATCTCGATTCAATGTCCATCGAACCCACTCGGGTACTGTACTCGTATGTAACAAAACAAATGAACGCATACGCTGTTCAGTTTATAAGACCTTTTTGTGTTTAGGCGTGTATGGAGATGTGCAGCGGGTGAAGATCCTCTACAACAAGAAGGATTCTGCGCTCATTCAGATGGCGGAGCCGCACCAAGCTCATCTAGGTGCGTAATCTCGACCTAATGCTACCTTTATAAGGTTTAAACTGCATTATCAGATTTTACTTTTAATTAATTGATTTATACAGCTTTTGTTTGCTAACAATTTTCGTTAGCTCTTCGAAAATATTTCTAAATGTATTTTTTTCAAGTCAATAATGCCAGCTGCATAAAAATAAATCAACCGTCTTCCAGTCAGCCTTTGTTATAATTTGCTCAGTGTGAAAGTGTGTGTTACTGACTTTGCGATCGAATCAATTATTGCACGTTTACGCCCCAATGTCCAAGATTCACAAAGCCTAAGTGGCACGTACATAAAATGATTTTTTAGGCCTGTCAAGAAGTAGAAATACGTTATTTATGCAGCGTTCGCAGTAGCGCTCTAACTTCTGAAAACTGACTTAATATCCGGTCTTTGATAGTAACACAATCGTGTTCGCTTTGTCGCCTAGTCGACATAGAAAAATGAGAACTGAGCTACTATTTGCTACGTTCCTATAGATGTTTTTAACAAGTCACAACAAATTTTGGGTTTCAAGTTATGAAAATTTTGGGTTTCAAGTTATAAAGTAAAATCATTGACACATCAAATAATGAAAAATAAAAAAATAAGATGCGTAAATGGTCAATGAAAGTGATTTATCACAGAAAGCCAACGTCCAATTCGAGGTCCAATTGGGCATTGACTGACTGATTGGTATATCAATGGAGAGACGAAACCTCTGAACTTGTAAATTTTGCAGTACTTCCTTTAGTTTTCTTATATTCGAAATATTAAGTACAAACGTGTTGACATCAAATCAAACTCTGATTAAAAACCTCGTATCGGAATTGATGTCATCCAAACCTATCTTAACAATCTACTATTTCCGCGCGATTCCTTAAAATATTAAAAAATATTAAACTAGCTAGATAGGCTATTGAAGTTGTTACTTTAACCTAACAAGCTTCACTCCTTGCAGCGATGACCCACATGGACAAGCTGCGCGTGTTCGGCAAAGCGATGCGCGTGATGCTGAGCAAGCACCAGACCGTGCAGCTGCCCAAGGAGGGGCAGCCTGACGCTGGTCTCACCAGGTACCATTTGACCCATTATTCTTCTCCCCTTTTACGACTAAGGACTACAGAGTGAAGTTTTGACAGAGTGAAGGTTACCTAGGTGCGCTCACAATTCACACACACAGCAGGTACTATAAAATGCTATTGCTTTTAGCGGCATGCCATCATTAAGTCATACGGAGTAATCTCTACGAAGCATACTGTCTTCATTAATATGAAATCTTAAAATCCAAGTTAAAACACATTATTGAAACTTGGCCTGAAGGCCAAAACGTCAAAAACTAAATAATTAACCATATTGTATTATAAATCTCAAAGCTACAAACTACTTGCATTTTGGAACGACCACTGCTGAGAAGAAATGCCGAAGAAACTCATTAGACAGTGGTCGTAGTCGCCTAATATGTGAAAAAGGAAAAACTAAACTTAGATTATTTATTCCAGGGACTACTCGCAGAGCCCCCTGCATAGATTCAAGAAGCCGGGCAGCAAAAACTACCAGAACATCTACCCGCCCAGCGCGACGCTACATCTCTCGAACATTCCGTGAGTTACCGTCCAATACTAGCCGCCATTGCGTTCCCGAGCGCACTGATAGCCGCCATTACGTTCACGAGCAGACGGACTCACATCACTGTACTTTGTTTCAGAGCGACGGTCTCAGAAGACGATATCAAGGACGCGTTCACCAAACGAGGATTCACGATCAAGGCGTTCAAGTTCTTCCCGTAAGTATAAGAATATGCAATGAATTTATAGGATAGAAAAGTATGTAGTGTGTTAAGTTCTTAAGGTTCGATTTTCTAGTATTTTTCACAAGCTATCATCATTTAAGTATACATATGTTCAGAAATGGTTTGAAACCAAAGTTTTTGAACGATATTGATGTAATTTTATAAAATTTCAGGAAGGACCGCAAGATGGCGCTGGTGCAGCTTCCGTCGATCGACGACGCGGTGGCGGCTCTCATCAAGATGCACAACTACCAGCTCTCGGAGTCCAACCACCTCAGAGTGTCCTTCTCCAAGTCCAGCATCTAAGCGGACCGACCACAGTCTTCGGAATATCACACACTATTGCCAGTCTACCCACTTCGTGACTCTGCCGCAACACGTGCCTCTCAACTCGACTTTACTCTTAAAACGTTATTTTTAATACGGGGCACTCGTTCACCCTTCGGCCGAGTCCGACCGCGCCGGCTGGCAACAACGTACCTCTCACAATCGAGAATTTCACTCGACTGAAAAGTAAATTATAATCTGTATTACGCTTACTCGGATCACTAGAAATTAAGTGCTACTCTATTTTCTTAATAAATACGTACGTTTTACTGTTACTGTACATCCTAATCTAAGGTATCGTCGTCATGGAGGCAGCTAAGGCTTCACGTTATATTTTTACACTCGACTAAACGTACCTATACTATACTTACAGCAGAGAGGGTTTCTTGTATGTGTGATATTCATTCCATTCATTATTATATTTTTAATTAACTCCAGTGATTTCACTGTATAATATTTTCTTATTAAATCCTGATCAGTTTATATTGCAATTAGATTGCGCTAGATTTATTTACATTTGGCAACTTTGGTACCTTATGTTCTGATCGCAATGTCAAACATTGTCTGTGTTGGTTTTCCACTAGTATATGGGGGTTGTGTTAAACACCACCATATATTAAAATTCAATATTATCAGATTGTTAAAAATATTTCTTTTCACATATAATTTGCAGTTATAAGCCTAAAATTATATTTTATAAATATATTTTATTCTCTATTTTAATATGCACAATTTACTATTATTGCATTTCTTTAATAAGTATGATGATTATATAGTTTTGTACGCATACACATTTTTCTTATTTTATTATTGATGGAATGTTACGGTTAGAAATGTGTATGTGTGTGCAATATTAGTTTTAGTGATAATTTGTAATAATATATTTTAGACGTCTTCTACGGCCGGCCCACGGCGCCTTATTACTTCTACGATGCTTCCAATCTTGTTTCGTTGTTTAGGAGAATATCATCTGTTTTCGTTTCTTCAATTAGTTAGTGTTATCACAACTCTTATTACTAAGCATCTAGATTTATATATCACTGTTTAAACGTTATGTTCTGTGACATAATAGTGACATGATGCATTTATTTTGATGTTAATTTATATTAATGGTAGCTACAACATATTATAAATGCTCGTGCATCTAAGCAGTTAATTATAGAATAATTATTTATTTTGTCTTGTGTCGAAGCGCCCTCGCCAGTCCGCGCAGTGTGGACATCATCACGATCACGTATTTTTTAGAATAATTTTCAGTATATTGTACTAAGATGTGTCCACACCGACGCGACAGGAGTCGCATTCAAGTATTAGCGAGATCTGATCTGCTCTGACGTAAATCAGCAGTATTTACTAGGTCACAATAACTACATTGAAACAGTATTTTAGTTGAATACTTATCTCTCCACTCCCAACTTCATTTTGTATATAGACACCCTCCGACTTCGATGACTAAAGTTTTTCACGCTTCTTGGACTTTGCTGAGTTTCCAATTGGTTTTCACACATCTTTGCCTTCTTAAATTAATTAAAATGCGTCTAGTCCAATGCGAAAGAGATTAAGTTTGTGGATAAGTGAATTTACGTTACGAAGAAATTATAATTCGTCTCAATTCGTCTGAACTCTGGTAGGAAAGCTTTTGTAAAAAAAAAATGTTATTTATTATAAATTTGGTAATAATATAGTACCCAAATATAAAACCTATCTAACTATTAGGACCAGTTTTAAGTGTTCAGTTACACGTCCAGTTTATGTGATTAGGCAAAGAATGCGTGAAACAGATACCTGAATTATGACGAGTTAAGATACCAAGCGCCATTCGCGGGATTGTCGCCAATGCATGCACATCAATAGAAAAATCTCGAATGGCTACTTATACAATATAAGTCACAAATATTAAGTCGAAAGCATTACATATCTTGACAATGCCAGTTCTGGTAATTGAATTAGGTTAGATGGAAGGCGAATTATAGATATACAGAGAGGTTTGCATAACGGTAGGACGGTTTAGCGCATAATGTGGCACAAAGTTCATGGTAGCTGAATTGTCCACGACACAGCGAACGGCCAAGGCGGAAGGCTTGGGATTTTCGTTTGTCAGTTATTCTCAACATATCCCTTAAACAGGATACTGATAGTCAAAAAAAAAAATCGTTTTCATTATTAATTATAGCATTTTGAATTCAATATAAAATCACATATTTACACTATTTTAAATGTATATTATACATGCATCACGTAAATAAATAAAAATAGAGCTTAGTAAGTTGATAAAACTGAAAAATTAGATTGTCATTACGATGTTAGTTAAGATATAAATTATCATACAAATTGTATTAATCAGTACCTACATACGATAAGGACATAAAGTAGATATTTGGTTTAGATAATGTTAGGTGACCAGGGTGTGGTGATATTTTGCACGTTTTTGAAAATGTTTTTCTAATAGGGTGCAGGTTTCTGTGCCTGGGTTTTGAAATAATGTGAATGTGGTATGCGACTGGTGGAGGTCTGCTCTGGAGAGATCGGCGGTATCGCATTTGTAATTTTAAAATATTATTATGTATTTAATTAAAAACAAAATCACAAAAAGGAGATTACATATCCATTGTATTCAGCGTAGAACGCTACACACATCCCGTTTCGTTTTCCAAACGACGTTATGCTCTTGTATAGACTTCCTTCTCGATCATTTGCTTCTGCTCAATCGTAGACGTTAGTAAATGTGTGTAGCGTTTTCAGGCCTAAACGTTTTTCAGTAACATTGGTATTGACTAATAGATAATTATAGGGATTTATGTGTTTAGAGAAGTATTTTAAATATTTAGATAATAATGGTAATATTATTAAAAAATAATAAATAGATCAGTGTTTAGGACGAGATGCCAAATTTAAAGTCAATACACATTATTTTAGGTAAAAGGTAATTGAGGTAATCTTAACATTTATTGAAAAGTTGATGAAAATGTTACAGTTAAATTATATTTGAGAGTTTTATTAAGCGCAATATATGCAATTTTATTCATTGTAAGTGAACATTGTTTCAATTTGTTAGTTAAAGTTATGCGTTGAGAAAAAGATGTGAAAGTTGTTTTGAATGTCTTCATATCAGTGTTTGTGAGATGCGATCGCTGCGCTCGCGCCGTCTGTCCACACCGGCCGCGTCGCGCCGCGCGCGGCGGCTCGACGCGCTTTACTCGACATATCTGTGCAGAGAGCATATCATTCTGAATATGCTTATTTTATTGCGCTTTATAATATTTATCTCTTATATTAAGCTGTACTTGGTATTTAATATTTCATAACGAAGTGAATAAAGGCCAACATATCAGTAACTAAACTTCGGCTAAGGCGCATGTATCGTAAATTTTATTCCTTAAACCCAATTTTAATGCCCGACTTCTGTTATGGTTATGGCCACTGCTATTTCATTATTTCAATGTTGTTTGAGATGTCATTTCTATTTTCTTATTTTAATGTTAAGTCTTTTGTGTGGTTAATTTCATTCTTATTTTTAATTTCATAATTAAACTATTATTATCATTGATAACTTTTTGTTCTTTATTTTCTCCTTTTCCATTCTACCTACATCCCTTTGTTTTCTAACAAACTTGATACCAATTGTCTAAAGTACGACAGCGGTGTGTAGGTACCCTCAAAATTAATTTATATTTGTTTATGCACTTCATACCTTATTTTTGATATTACCTTTATGTATGTACCAAAATTATATGATTCACCTACTCGTATATATTTTAATTTAATTCAAACGTTTTGAAATATTCGAAGAGATTAAAACTATGTATTTGTAAATAAAACTTATAAATTTTAAAGGGGATCAATATAAGAAATGATGTACGTTAGTACACAATTGGTATTCTAGACATATTCGTACTTTTAGAACTGCTGTCTTAACGTCTACACTCGATTATCATTTACAAAATGTTTGTATCTGCGCTTGGGATTCCTGTGAAACTCTTTTGTTGGTTTCAAGTCTGATGCAAAAATTTAGGAAAATTGTTGTTTAGTTGAATTGTAAGGGGAGTAAGGGACTTAAATATTGCCAATGATATATTTTATATGATATTATCAAGTGGAATATATTTCGCACAGGGTATAATGTGAATAAATATTGTCGCATCTTCGACGTTTGACAGTCGGGGTGGTGTTTGATGTCCGTGCCACGTCCCTTATTCCTGCTGCGTGGAGAACTGAAACATTCCGGTCATTGAACTAGCTAAAGAATTTATGTCTAACTGCCAATTGATAGGCTCAACTAATACTCGTATCTATCATAAAAATAGCGAAATACCGCAAACACCGTATATAACTGATATCGAAACAAATATTCAAATTATCTTTATAATCAAAATTTACCAGATGCTACTTATAGTATGCCCACAAAATGGCAGTTATTCTAATGTTAAATGAATCTTCGGATGTAAATATTATACACAACTATGTTAAAATTACAAATTAAATGATTAGTATCTATAGTAAAGATTAACATAATCATTACTTTAAGACAACTAGTTAATATCCTATCTTAATTTCAGTAGTCGCTCTAGTGTAACAACTGTCGAGGTAAATCTTCCTAGGAGTATTATTGGAAACTACCCTCCTAATTTGTCCCTTCAATTTTTTGTCTGTTTCGTTGTTCACTAAAAATAAATAATGGTGTGCAAATTAAAGGGTTGTGTGTAAAGTTAAAATAGTTAAATAGATTTAAACAATCGTTCTAGTAACGAAAAGTTATCTCATTTCCTTGTAAAGCACATCAACTTCGTTGCTATTGTAGCGTGAATTGCTATCATAATTTAAACATGTCAATAATTTAGTGTTATTGAATCAATATGCCAAAGACCAATTATTGGGACATTATAACAGGGATCTTAATACTTTCCTTTCGACTTGACTCTAGAACAACACATTTGCAACAGAATCGTGAGAACTTTAACAGGCATATATAAAGAGAAGTGTATTTTGGCGATTGTAAATTTAATTTTGTGAATACCGATGGTCCATGTCAGAAATTATTGGAATTGGACTGCGTTGTAGAATATAAACTAAACAATAACTAAACAATAACTAAACAATTACCTATCAACCCAATTCAATCGTAAGATAATGAAGAAGGTACGATATTCTATGGCCGTTTATCTCAATGGTATTAAAATGATGTATCATATAAAATCACTTGAAGTTTAAATAACTTATTTATTCTGTGACGCAGCCTCAAAATCCACTATATCTGGACATCCGGGTGCACACTATATCTACATACAAACAGTCATATGAATTATAAAATATATTAACATCTAAGTGACTACCCTATTGAACTCTAGATTTATTCTTTGTCATTTTATAATAAAATATAGTTGAAAATGGCTTGTATTTTTGATTCAACCAAATAAACAACCCCTAATAATCTTAACAACTCGTTGAAACTGCCAATGTAATTCAATTAAGAACATCTAGTATGTGAAATATAAGACTGATATTATATCTGATAGTAAAAGTCTGCCGCACTGATGCAGATTAAAAATTTGTATAGGTATATACCTACTTAAAGATGATATCGGAAATTGCTGCCTTCTAGCTTCTAGTTTAGGAAGTGGTACTACTTAGGGGGGGTTAGGCGATCAGCGAAAATTCATTTGAAGCAGCTGAGGCGGGGGGGACGTCCCGGTAGCGCGCCATTCACATTTTTATCAAAAAGTTAATAGAAATGTTTAGTTTTTCAAAAATTTAAATCAGTCACGAAATCGAAAAGGTAAAATACCTTTGTGTTGGTGATTTTAAAACATTTTTTATTATAAAACACGGATGTTATCTGTATTCATATGAAATTTTAGAGGTAACTTCAGGATTTTTTCTATCGAGCAAAATTTTTCCCATCGTGTTTTGGAAACAGTCCTCCCTTTAAACATACGTTCTACAATACATATCAGAAATTTCAGGGCGAAAACTCTTCAATTCTTTAAACAGCAGCTTATAGAAAACAGCCAATATTGCCGTTTTCACTTACTAAGAGCCCTTAAGGCGCTTAGATTGAATAGGCCTGTATGTACTTAAAATGGTGATTTTCTAAAGACTGTGTGCTCAGCTGTGGTTAGCTGGAAATATCTGAAAAAATATATATGTACTATCATGTCTTCAGTAACGTTTGCTTCAAATATTTTTTTCGTAACATAAATTAAAAAAGTAATAAAATAAATACTATATAAAAAAATAATAATAACGAAATGGCATGTATTTCTTACTACTCGCTACTATTCCGAAATGGCATTGGCGTTCGGAAAAATTTTAACATCAAAAAATACACCATTTATTTTACATCAATCGCTTCAAATCTCATGCAAATCGAGCAATATTTAAAACAAATATCATTCGCCCATTTCGCGTTGTCTCTGAGCGCGCGTCTCTATACATACAGCGGGGGTGCTGGATACCTCGCGTCATGCTTTGCCCATAAAAACAAAAGAGCATCGGGCACCTAGGGCCTTAAGTAAGTAGGTCTAGGTACCTACTTCAAAACTAAGTGTCCTTATACGGTCTGTTCCATTTCCGCGGTGTACTGAGACATAATAAGGCGGTTGTTGGCGCTGAAGCCTAGATATTGTGTATGTATGTGGCGGACTCACAGAAATATATATATTTTTTTAAATATAAGTATTATATGGGGCGGACTGTAGGCGAAAGAATTTTATTCCTTAGTTCCTCCCCCGCATCGTATCTCCCCGCATCCGGTCCGGTGGTGTTGCCAGGCTTCGGCCGCAACAGCGGTTAAAAAAACAAAATCATATTTTTGGTGCACTCAAGTTGATAAATATATGTAACAACCTAACTGAATATAGGTATAATATTAGAAATCTATTGAATCAACAACGAAGGCGCTTCCAAAAGGACGCACTCCTCCTAATCAATAAAATAGGTAGGTATGTAAAAAAAAACAGAGAGTCATTTATTAGCACGATACAACGCTGATGTGGTGTTAGGTACCACTTTAGATTACTTCTTATCTCAAGTCTTGCACATTTTTAGAAATTAGTTTTGGCTGTGTATAAGAATATTTCACAGCATGCTTAACAAATTTAAAAATATTTGAAATAGAGATGTGCCAACCCGAAAAAATCACGAACCGGGTCGAACGGTTCGACTTTCAATGTAAACCGGTTTGAATCCGAGTTGATAAAACCGAGTTGCTGTGACGGTCGGAGGTCAGAGCGGGATGTACAATTGTACAATAGACATTTATTTTTATCGAAGCTTTATAAAAATAATTAATTTTACGTTGGCAAAGGAAAGGCTTAACAAAACCAAGTTATGAATCAACATCATTTACTCGAAATTAAACAAAAGCATAATGTAACTTCTACATACGAAAAAAACTACTCGTCTTTTAATTCGGTTCGTTCGTTCACTTTAGTCCAGACCGCCCCGCCCCGCTAGCGTAAGTTGCACGCTGTCGGTTCGGTAGGTACTCGCACGGTATTGTTTCGTTCGGGCTAACCCGAACCCGTTGCAGTCAAAACTTAGTAACAAACCGGGTTGGTTCGAGTTTAACTCGACTCGGTTTGGACCGAGTTAACGAACCGATTTGGCACATCTCTAATTTGAAATATAAAAGTCAGAAAGGTTAAATAACAGAAATTTTGCAATGTTTCCAACTGTTTATATAGTCCACAAAAGGCGTAATTTATTATTAAGTTGTGTTTTGCAAACGCGGAAAACATTTAAATAGCGGACTTATCGTTGAAACACGGACCAGAAAAAATATGAGCATTATGCTCATAAATGGGCATTTTTTGTTTGTTTTTTTACTTTAATGATTATTTGAACAAAAATTTTATTCGTATAAATTTATTTGAGAATAACTCTTTATTTGAATTATAAAATATAGATTGTAGGTAAATACTTCTCTAAATATGTACTGAACTGACTTGTGCGATCAGTCAGCTGTTAGTGGTGACGCCATCTTGAACACACGTTTAAAAGATGGACGGGACGAACGACTGAAAAAATTGCTGTTGCGCGTTTTAAAACTCAATAACAAGAAAATCAGGAAGGATTGTACATCCACTAACATAGGTATAGCCTGATCAGGAATAAAAAAAAACCTCGCCTTGTTGCGGAAAAGCAATAGAACCAATTTCTTATACTGGCAACTGATTTAAAAACAAGTAATAAAAATTGTAACAGAATAGAAATAATAACTTATTTACAAGAAACAAATAATTCAAATTCAAAATTGGTAGAAAACCCGAATAGACTGAGATGTGTGCCATCATAATGTATCAAAAATTTATGGTCATACTATAATATGACCTATTTACAATTTCAGTCTAACCAAAGTGTACAATGTAAACAATACCTTTTGTAACTTCAGGTAGATTAAAAACAAACAATAACACGATTACATACCCACAATATATGATGTTCGCCCATAAACATCGTCGAAATTTCACAAAATTTGTCCAGCCTTGCACTTTGCAAAACATCGCTGGAAACCTTTGGTCTACTAAGTAGTTTGGTCCTAATTTATTGCAGTTTAATTAAAATTAAAACAATAAAAATACAAAAGGAAAACAATTTAATTTCGATGACAGCATTGACAGCTGATGTACATATGTTTGGTGTTGCCAGACACGTGCCAGACACATCATCAATGTTAGTTCTTCGTACATTAATGTCACGACGACACGACTAAACTGTAGAAAGATGGTAAAGGAGATGATGAGTTGGTTGGTAAGGTAATAACAAATCTGTCATGTCAATTGAATGTCAATGTCAAAGTCTGCTGGTCTGTTATGCTGCTGGTTGTGGTTGTTCTGCCTCTGTTGAAAACTGCTAAAAACTGAAAATCTTGAAAAGTTACAATATTTTGAGGAAATTTAGACTAGAAAAAAGTATAGACTATGTATTTATTTTAAAAGTGTAGATAAATACTATTTGCAAATCAGAATAACCGTCATATTCACAAGTACAAAATTCATTTAGGCATTAGCATGGTGATATTTTAAACCACGACAGGTTATGTACTTGTTCAAAGGGTACATACACAAGATGCTGAGAACTGCTGTGAGATTTACTCCAACTTTTGTAATACCATTATTTCATCATCGGAACGAAAATGACCACAATTTGTTGGATTCTACACCACCCACTGCTCCGCAGACAGGTTGGGAGCGTGTGAAAAAGATGTATTCTAAAGAGTATGTGCTGTAACATTTTTGATTCACATTCTTTTTGTTTTCAAAAGTTGTATTTTATAAGTATACTTTCGTTTTAGCGAGTATGAAGAAATCTCTGTAGAATTATACAGTGTGATACAAGGCTCACTAGCTGGGGCTTTTATTGGAGCATGTATGGGAGGATTTGTTTATTCCCGGGAAGCATATTTATATTTTATTGAGAACAATCAAGCAACAATATTTAAGTCAACAATGGAAGCAAAGGTATACTTACCATTCTAGTGCTATTAATAATAAATTTACAAACACTATTATAATACTTGGTCTTCTGAACTATGGACTTGGTTGTAAAAAAATATTAAGGATTTTTTGTGTGGATTGTAAGGATTTTGCATAATTGAGTAACATACATCCAAACTTTCTCATTTTTGTGCAAATGTGATGTGAAGTGTGATAACTAGAGATTGCATATTTGGGTTATTGTTAATTCGTCCCTAGAGTTAATTCGATACCTAATTAATATTCCATACATTCCAAGTACATTCGGTACTTTGATAAAAATTATAAAATTTTTGAGGTAAATTGGCTTGCCACTCAATTTTAATTTTTATTAAATATACAGTTAGCAGTAAAATGATAACTCACAATGTAGTATTAACTTGCTTATTTTTTTTGCTTGTTATGTATGTAAAATTATAAATCTTTTATACCGTAATCATTGAAAAATTACGTTGGTTATTATCCTGATTTATTGACTTATATCAATTAACAGAAATTGCATCGCAAGCAAATTGGCTGGCTGTGATTATATCAAAGTTCATTTGTGTTAAAGAAAAATAATTGACATACTTTTGATACATATGCATTAAAATTAATCTAACTGTTTTTATAAAAATAACTAGACATAAAAGAAATTATGAAGCTATTGTTGTTACTTTGATTTTATCATATTGGGTGCTTCATTTTTATTGCTGTCTGTACGAAAAACGTTATGTACCGAATTTACTATAAAAACAACAACGAGGGATGAATTTACAATAACCCGGATATTCCAGTACATATTTATATATATATATAACTTTGAGGAAGTAACATACTATAGTAGTACCTTACTGTGGCGTACAGCGGAGTATACTACCCGCACTGAGCTGTGACTCATTATATTCAGATACGTCTTGGAGCACGGACGGTTGCCTGAGTGCACGGGCTGTCGTCATTCTCAGCGACTATCAAGCCGCTCTGTACCAACTTCTATCCGTAATCACACGTAAGGATACGGAGGAGCCCCAATTGCCTGATCCGCTTAAATACCAGGTCGGGTTGTGTTGTGGGATACTTGACATGCGGGTTGGGGCACGTCACTATGCCGTATAATATCAGTGCCCATGGCACACTAACCTTAGCTTTAAGTAATTTTCTGACATCAACTTACTTATGTTATCAAGTATTTATTTTACATTTTTCAGAAAAAACTACAGGATAAAGTGACAATAGGCTTTGCAAGAGGTGCAGTTCGCTGGGGATGGAGGCTATGCATTTTCACAGGAATGTTTAGGTATGGATTGATGGATGATAAAAAATTATTCTTCTGTTACCTGTTTAGGAGTTACTCACTGCTGTATATGAAGATAAGTGGAAATGTAAGATCAGAAATTATGGTCTGTTTGAAATCAATCTCATTTAAAAATTAAATTCATTATTTTTAATTTCATTATTTTTGTTGGAATAAATATAGAACATAACTGTAGCTAAAGTTTCTTTATTATTTATTTTGAAATGGAAAGGTTGTGAGAATGGATGTTTATTACTTTATCATTCAATTTTATCCAAAAATCCCACAGAAGTGGATCCCCAGGACACAGCTAGCAGTACATTTAATGATTTTTTTTTTTAATTCTTAACCGTTACTTCTAATATAGACTTTTTGTATCCATATTTTTCAGCTTAATAGCCACTACAATCTCAGTCTATCGGGACGACACATCTCTAGTGCAGTTTATTATGGCTGGAGCGATTACTGGGGGACTTTATAAGGTCAATTTAGGCACTGCCGCCACATGTGTTGGTGCTGGTTTAGGTAAGTAGAAACAATGCCCTAAGTAAAGTCCATTTATTCAAAATTGTCCTATTATGTGAACAATCTTACCATGTTTTTTTATGATTTTACAACAATATAAATTAAAATAGACTTTTTAGGAAATAACTTTTGTGGTTAAATAATGTTTTACTTTAGAATGTTCGGGTTTGACTAATATTTGATTTATTTTTAACAAAATTCAACAAAAAGTACTGTGAAAATTGTTAACATAAAAGGACAATTATGAATAAATGGACTTTCCAATATAATACCACAGCCTATAATATTATCTTTAGTTTATATTAAACCAGCTTTCACCCGCGGCTTCGCCCGCATGAATTTCCCACGGGAACAGTGCTTTTTCCCGGGATGAAAGGTACCCTATGTCCTTCTCCGTACTTCCAGCTATGTGTATGCGAAATTTCAGGAAGATTGGTTCAGTAGATAAAGCGTGAAGAGGTAACAAACAAACAAACTCACTTTCTCATTTATAATATTAGTTAGGATTAGGTTTACTCGGCCTCTCGGCCTCGTTACACCGGCCTGTGGTGTGGCCCTCCGGCCTGTGGTGTGGCCCTAGAATAGCACCAACCCATTTCTTCTCGTGGGTGTCGTAAGAGGCGACTAAGGGATTTAAAACACCGGAGGATGGGCAGCAGCATCTTTCCGCGTACTATGACATCACACTGCGATCGCCAACCCGCCTGCCAAGCGTGGCGATTACGGCAAAACCCCCCATGGATAAAATCCTTGGGGGAGGCCTTTGTCCAGCAGTGGACGTCTTTAGGCTGAGAGTAGAGTAGAGTAGGTTTACTCGATCAAAGAAATAAATAAAATTGAATTGAACATGTAGGGGCAGAAATGGCTAAATAATTATATGTCAAGTGTTTAAAATTCAAATTTAATGTATTTATCATAGAGCAACACGGACTTCTACGCGCGCGGAAGTTCTTGTTGCTCGAAGATATTTATAATTCAGCAACACGGAACAAGAATGATTTAAAAAAATAATCTGTATGATTATTATTGATATTTATTTACATTTCAGGTGCAACTCTAAGTGCTGTGTTTGGAGGAGCTATTTTGGGAATTTTAAAACTAACCGGATTTTCTATGCAAGAGCTCAGGCAAGCTTTATATAGGATTAAAACTGCAAGAGAAGATCAATATAACCAGGCATTAGAAAAATCTGCTACAATAAAGAATGACGAATTGACAAGACACCATGATAGATTAGTAGACGAGAAAGGGCAGGTTACTGTTGAAAATATAGAGTAGGATGGTGGTTAAGTCTATTCAGAGTTATTTATTTGGGTACCAGAGGTATTTATAGCCCTTAGGCTAAAACTATTGAACTCATTTTAGCTGGAGTCTCATTTGAACAAACATTTAAAACATCAAGATTTCTTGATATATATGTCACGATTGAACATTAAAATATAGTTAGAATTGTTAATGTAAATATTTTAATATTGAAATAAATTGTTTGGTAATATATTTTCAATGTTTATTTGACAAATCTAAACAACGATTCTTTTATAAAAAGCTTTATTATCGGCATTGCACGCTACATGAAAATATTTTCACTGATACAATATAAAAATAGATGATGTCGAATATTTACAAAGTACATTTTTGTGCATTGATTTCAAAAAATACTATTGCTTTTTAAAATACAAGACAGTGCGTTGCTTATCAAGAACTCATTTAGGGTAAAGTCAAATAAAAAGCCAAATTAGAATGTTTCTTACATGAGGTAAGTTATAGTAGATTATTAACCAAGGGCTGTATGACATCAATGAGCGATTTTTCTGACAGCTAAATTAAGAAAAAAAATCAGTATAAAAAAGTCTCAACAGATGGCGTTTTATTGAAAGCCGAGTCGTAATAATGTTTGTACCTTAATTGTGCGCTTTTTATTGTCAGCCAGAGGCAGAAAAAAATCAAATAACAGTTTGACAGTTGCACAAATCACAATATTGATACTTTTTAGATATTTTTTTATTAGGTTTTATTTTTTTATATGCCAATACCGTGCATTTTTGCTTTTTGAATAGCCTCGCCTTTTACTAAGCGCTACCTATGAATTCATCTGGAACTATTTATTTTTTTAATTTGGGTCTTGGAAAATCCCTCATTGCATACGAGGTTTTTGGCGCCTGAGCGAAGCGAAGGCGCTAATTAACCCGAATATGCAATTGATGCTTACGCCCGAGATAAATACTCTGCTTTACATATCGATTGTGAGGTAAGTAAACAACAAGACAGCAGGTTTCAATGAACATTTAGTAAGAAGAAAATAATGTGTATTTAATTAAAATAAATTGTCTAGATTCCTATTCGAGTAATTAATCGATACCGAGAAAAAAAATATTAACTTTTTAAAAATATTCTTCGTGCAGTATGAGTATGACAGTTCTTTTTTCAAATTCCAAAACCTATGCTGTAATGATAATCATACACCCCGGCATTCAGGGGTGTAAGGGTGTACTTACAGAGCAAGAGATATGTAAGCGAAGGCGCTAATTAACCCGAGTATGCAATTGATGCTTACGCCCGAGATAAATACTCTGCTTTACATATCGATTGTGAGGTAAGTAAACAACAAGACAGCAGGTTTCAATGAACATTGATTAAGAAGAAAAAAATGTGTATTTAATTATAATAAATTGTCTAGATTCCAATTCGAGTAATTAATCGATACCGAGAAAAAAAATATTAACTTTTTAAAAATATTCTTCGTGCAGTATGAGTATGACAGTTCTTTTTTCAAATTCCAAAACCTATGCTGTAATGATAGTCATACACCCCGGCATTCAGGGGTGTAAGGGTGTACTTACAGAGCAAGAGATATGTAAAATCATTTATTATTAACAATTTTCGATAAACAGGGCACTGTCATAATGCGTGTTTTCGTCTACATAATACATATTTTTTAACAAAAATTTACACACGCTTTGAAAGTTTACTAATGAAATTATAAATAACATAGAAATTGAATGATGCCATGACAGTATTTTATTCAATAGAATTTGCTATATCTTTATGGCAAGATAAATAACCACTAGGTTATATTTATTATATAGAATAAGAATAATTACATAAGTAATAATTATTTTCAGTGCTTTTTTTAATATTAAGAGACGTAAGAAAAAATGATAAATCGTATACAAAACTTACGATTTAGTATAAAACACGTAAATAACAATTACAAATTCAATGCTTCAAGTTAATTTTTAAGCAATCCACGACATTTAATAATAATAAAAGACACTACATCAACATAAATATTATTTTAGACGGCGTTTATATGCGTAGAAGAATACACAATTGAATATTATTTTATTTTGCTAATAATAATTTATGATTTAAGTATATAGTGTTAATGATAAACAAGTGCTAGATGTAACAAGTACAAATACTTCATATCACTTTAGGAATACTGTGCATGACGTTTTTTAATTTCATGCTGCCATAATAACGCGGTAGCCTTTTTGAAAAAATCTGACACCCGTGTTAGACTCCCTCAATATGAAGTTGTGGCTCAGTTTCGAGCTTACCGAGGAATATTTTTTAACTTGAAAATGGCATATTTCATAAAAGATATATATACTTAGTGCTTATTGCTAGATCGATTGATAACGATATTGCATTTTATTTATCCTATAGACGTTTATTTGTCATATCAGATAAACCCGTCAAACAGTCTTATACATATAGACATTAATTTTTAATTTGAAACTAAACAAATCGTTATTACTTCAACTTTGCATATTTAAAACATGTGCATGAGCATGACAATAAACATACATTGTAATGTAACAAATATATATTTAAAATATTGATAAATCTACTTTTTTCATGAACTTTGCTTAGTACAAAAATAAATACACAATAATAAAAAATAATACACAATTTCATTATAATAAAAATGTTGAAAATCCATGACTTCAAACAAGTTTATTGCACCAGTATCCGTATAAAATACTTACCTACCCCATATTTAAATTACTCTTAATACAGAATACAGTCAACAGTACATCGACTCACTCTTGGCTTGATATTACAGGTGAATAGGGGACCGGACAACTGTTTTTTTTATGCTTCTTTGAAATATCTCACAATAATAGAATCATCCGTAAAGAATCACATCCATAACCAAAGTATTTCCCAAGATATAGCAAAAAACAATTCACATTTTCAAGCGATGTTTGGACGATACCAAAACGCTCCTAACTAAACGTGCATTCATATGACGTCACGCGTAGAAAATGGACTTTCCCAAAAAGTTTGAACTCTAATAAATTATCTCAGGAGAATAAACTCGTGGTGAAAAGTCGGAAAATGTGTTTAATTATATGTATTCTATCATAAAATTACACATTTTTAACAATTCTCATACCTTGTCCGGTCCCCTATTCAACAACATTGACAAAACTGCTGGTGAAAGCATGTTTGTCACTTAATCAAGCAAAATCTACTACTAGACGGATTTCGATGAAATATTATAAATGCGAAAGTTTGAATGTGAGTTTGTTTGTTACTCAATCACGCAAAATCTACTAGACGGGTTTCGATGAAAATTGCCATACGGGTAGAACAATACCGGGAATAGCACATAAGTTACTCTTTATCCCGAAATTCGCACGGGAGCGAAGCCCCGGGGCGTGGCTAGTATGATTATAATTAGTAAAGTCGCAAGCGAAAGCTAGTTACTAATAAGTAACTAGCTTTCGCCCGCGGGTTCGCCGGCGTGAATTTCTCACGGGAACAGTGTTTTTTCCCGGGATAAAAGGTACCCTGTGTCCTTCTCCGTACTTCCAGCTATGTGTATGCGAAATTGCAGGAAGATTGGTTCAGTAGATGAAGCGTGAAGAGGTAACAAACAAACAAACTCACTTTGGCATTTATAATATTAGTTATTATAGGATTAGAATTAGTATTCTATTGAGCAGAATGAGCCTTAGTGATCCGCTTGGCGCCGCGGTTGGGCGGGCCCTTTGGCTTGGCGAAGGCCGGCCGGTGCAGGTTCCTTTTTGGATGGATTTCGTCGTACAAAAACTCTTCAGTCAACTCCTTGCCGTCGTCTATTTCAAGCTGGAAATTGTGAAATTTTAGAATAAGTATACTTTTGCTTTATGACGTTACCACATAATTAATATAAGTACTACGTACAGAAAGGAAACTCCCTGCCCCTTCCGCAATATGGCACCCCCCGCACTTCTCCCCCGTCCTTTTGCGGATTGGGACTAGCGTTGCAGCAATACTGTCGACTATCGATAGTTTTGGGTATCATCAATAGTATTGCAAACTATTGGCTATCGATACTATCGATAGGCCTGAATGAATAGTCAAACTATCGATAGTCCTGCAACGCTAATTCGGACGCTATGACTATGGAAACGCACACATTGACGTGTTACTGACATGTTCACGGATGCATAGTTTCATTTGTAGAAGAAGAGGTATATGTGACGTCCCATTTCTATGAAGCGCCCTCTATGTGATGTTACCTGAATGGGCCCGGGACTTTCCTGTGAGAATTTCGGAAAACCCTCCCTCACTCCCTAAGGAACCTAAATGCCAAATTTCAGTTTCCTACGCCGAGAAGTTTGGCTGTGTGTCTGTCAGTAACGGAAGAATTTTATATATTTTGATGATCATCACGCACGCTATTGGTTGGAACGAAATGTGATGTCAATAGTTCGTATCGGGATCAAATACTCGACCAGATGTCACATAAGAGTGGGGGCAGACGTGTGTCAAATGGTAGGTACATACAACATTCATATACACTTATGGAATCCTACTCATAAACGCGAAAGTTTGGATGTGAGTTTGTGAGAATGTTTGTTACTCAATCACGCAAAATCTACTTGACGGATTTCTATGAAATTTGGTATACGGGTAGAAAAATACCGGGAATAGCCTATAGGTTACTTTTAATCTCGAAATTCCCACGGGAGCGAAGCCCCGGGGCGCGGCTAGTATTTCATAAGGAATATTATGCTTACTCTTTTTGCTATTTCCAATCCCATTTTCTCTATAATGTCTAGGAACTGTCCTTTACAACTGGAGTACATCATCCTCTCCTTTATGCTGCACGAGTAGCCAGGCATCGAGTAGATGAACACTGGAAACACACATAGTAAAATTAATTACCTATTTAATTTAATTGCTGCAGTGTATTAAAATTAATTTAACATATAGGCCGAAATCGACATTTTTTTGCAACGACAACAGCGAAATAGTTTTTCGTCAGCTAAGACAGATTTGTAATTTGATCTTTAGCTATATAAAAGTACAAAATCTGTGTATTTGTTTTCTAATTTTAGGTAGATTTATTTACGGACGCGCGAACCACTGCGTTAGCGAGCTTCTGAAAATGTTATACAGGGTATTATTTAAAGGGTAGACAGAGTCCAGAGACTTAATAAGTCACGCTTAATTTACTGAAAGATCAGTAGATTAAGCGTGAGCAGGTAACAAATAAATAAACAAACTCCCTTTCGCATTTATAACACTAACTTTTGCCCGCGGCTTCGCCCGTGCGAATTTGATGAGATGAAAGGTAGGTGTCTTTCTCAGTACTTCCAACTATGTATATGCGAAATTTCAGGAAGTTTGGTTAAGTAGACAAATCGTGAAGAGGTAACAAACAAACTCACCTTTCGCACTTTAAACAACTCATACAACAAACACTCCATATTATTCTTACCGCACCGCGCTGTTTTGCATTTCTTGCATCATCATCATCTCCCTTGCCTTTTCCCGTATCTCACGTTAGGTTTATTTTATTTACAATTTCAAAAGCATTCATCACAGGATACCCGAAACAATTTTATTTTCTTTACGTGAGTGATTTGAAGTTTATAGGTCCAAGACTTGTAGTGATAACTACAGAATTATTTTGAACTTCTAACTGGTTAACCTTGCATATCATATTTTGGGTGAAATAGTTGATATATTGGGATATTATTCCTGTGGCGTATTACCTGCATGATAGGCTCTCGACGCATCACAATAGCAGGCATTCAAATCCATTAGTTTCCAGACAAATTGAATTGGAAAGTGAAACACCGGTACACAAATTTCATATGTTGTTTTTACAATACTTGATAGGAAGACAGGGAGACCCGCACATCAAAACGTTCTCTGAGTCACGCCGAAACCATTGGTAGCAATAACTCGACGCGATTTTGTGTACTTACGGAATTATATCGAAAATTAAACATTCATAACAAAACATTCTATGATTAAATTAGACTGTCAACAAAATCTGCAGAGTTGGACGTCTGACATTGACAGCTGGTGACACACGTTCCGTATCAGTTCTTAACCAACCTTTCTTATCATAAACAAATAAGAAATCATGGCTGGATTGTTGTAGAATTTTAATTATTCTCCTTTAATATCGTCGACTTAGATTGTTATAATATTCAACGAATAAATACCTTATTTAAACATTAGTTCTTTTAAAGAATGTTTAAAAGTTGGTTTGACGTGCGTCCGAATTGGGCGAAATGGAACGCGACGAGGCGGAATGTCAAATCAAGTGGAGGGATCTTTCTCTCCCTGGGAGGCCGCCACGACACGTAACATGGCTTGAGCTGAATCATTAAATTTTTTGGGTTTTTTCACTTTCGCCGCCCTCGGCACCCCGTCATGGGACTATAGTTTAACCTTTAGCTTTAAAACCCGCGATACGCGCAAGGACGCAGGGGATATTTGCCGCCACGAAGTTGTCAGGAGGATGAGCTGTTGATATCCACGTGCCCGCCCGGCCGTATGAATTGGCGCTTCCTGGAGTGTCCTACCATCACCAGAGGGTGCGGTTCTCCCGGACCGTGGACCGCATGCCACGGCGCAGGCCCCGTCGTCGGCGCCCCCAAAGTGCAACACACGGATCCTAACCTTATTCCCAAAGGCCGCTTCGCCGCCTTCGAAAGCGCAAATCCCGGAAGGTCCAGCCAGCGTCTACTATTTCGCATACATCGGAGCGTCGCAGGGGCGCCGTGCCTCTTTGATGACGCGACCAGCCCCAGTGCTCGAACCCAACGGATCGTAATGGTGAACGGGACAACGTTCTAAGTGCGCACAGACGTTTTGTGTACGGACCTGGCCAGGTACCTTATATTTGGTTTATGTTAATTTTAACTTTTAATTGCGGCAAAGACTTATCAGATTTTGGTATTAGTATAACATGTGCCCGCCCTCAGCGGCAATTGTGCCTATTGAATAAAATGCTATATTCTATCCCAACCATATTGTATTAATGATATCACCCTGCCCATGACTCCCAGGACCTAAGGCTTACTAGACAAGAGGTCCTTGTACTTCAAAAGTGCGAGGCTCTATCCTGAGCATTACATCCGGCTCTCTCTAAAGTAATTGTTCGTGTATAATCGCACTGCGCAGGGATATTGCCCGTCTTCACTTCAAATAGCTGAAGACCCCTGCGCACACACCGCCCAACTTACACTTTTTATTTTTTTTTATTTTTTATACACGACAATGGCGCCCGAACTACTATATTTTTGAGCTTTTGAGTCCTGTGAGAGTGGCAGTTTTTTCTAAAAAATAGTTTTTAAATTTTTTAAACTCGCTCACTTGTTATTTTGAAATTTTGGTGGTATCATTGACTGTAAAGTTATTATACTTATTGTGTGTTAGGTCTATGTGCGACAGGGTTGTAAGCATACATTTAATACAATTCATAGTAATTATTATAATAATTACTAAATAATATTATAATTAATAATATAATAATTAATATTTTATTTGGGCTTCGCTATGAATAAAAAGCATAGCGCTCAGCCATAATTCCTATTTAATCTCAATTTGAGAGCTAATTTATTTTTATTGACAGGGAGTAACCTGTATCTATTTAGAAATTTATCAATTATTATAACCTATTACATACCCTGACACATATAACCTCACATTTTTGTCAACATGTCGGACGGCGAAAGGGAAGAGCAATATCATGAAGTAAGTGGGGAGGAAAACAAACCACCTACCACTACTACTTCCTCATTTGTTAATACACGACCACGGGGAGGTGCAATTGACACCCACCCACCCGGCCCTTCCACACTTAAAGCGTTACAACCCACATTGTCTCAACTAGGAGCCCCCGGTTTAGTACGTCAAGCCAACTCAATGGGTAGTTCTACCTATGTTACGGAGACTAGGGAAGATGACGAACGCGTTATTCACATATTAAAGGAGGACCATTTGAGGTCGTGGAATTTAAAATTTTCTGGTGACTCAGACGTCACAGATTTTTTTCTTAGAATTGATGATTTTAGGCGTAGTCGGAATACTTCAGAACATAAAGTACTGAAATGTTTTTCTGACTCACTTAGTGGTAGCTATCTTTGAATAGCATTATTAATGTTGCCACCGGGCACACACCATTTTTGTTAGCTAAAGGTCGGGAGATAATGACGGATGGCATGTTGCCAAAAAGAGGCGGCATTCCAAATTCGTTAATACCTTCAAATGACCAGTCGTTCAGCTCATTTCTTCTCCGCTAAACTAGCACCGCGCTTCGTGATGTAATGTTGTCAGGAAGCATTCGGATGTTGTTTACAACCTTCAGGAGATAGAAACTGGTAAAGATGGAAAATATCATGTCCTGGACATAATAAAAAGTCTCACAAGGTGTGTCCCCTAGCTAGCAACTTTCTTATTTTTGAACTTGGTTATTTTGGATTGGTATAACCAATCAGAGGCCTCATTTTTCACATATGAC
This sequence comes from Ephestia elutella, assembly GCA_018467065.1. Classification (NCBI taxonomy): domain Eukaryota; kingdom Metazoa; phylum Arthropoda; class Insecta; order Lepidoptera; family Pyralidae; genus Ephestia; species Ephestia elutella. The sequence continues at coordinate 11,850,311 of CM031585.1, forward strand.
ATGACTCACATGTGAAATTTTTTTGTCAAGCGTTTTCATGAAAACCAATTTCTTTTGTAACTACACACTCTAGGCACCAGAGTAAATATAAGGATATGGATTAATACTCCTTAATTTTTGAGAAAAAAAGGAAAATAAGTTTTTTCCCTTATACAATGTCAGCCCAACGGCTATACATTTTAAATGTCTATTTATGTGAGATCTCTCCATTAGTTTAAAGACTTTATTAGGTTTACAATTTAATTACTAACTAGTAAATTATGTAGGAATGCTAGATTACATATATTTTGATTCAATTTTAAAGAGTTTTTCTTATTATACATAAGTAAGAACTATATTACTTTAGATAATTCTTTATTACTAGTATGCTACTTGCGATTATCTCATTAGAAATCCAAGTGTGATTTTTTAATGCAGGGGAATTGCAGCGGTCTGGCCAGACGCTGTATTCCTGACACTCAACATAAATTGAGTTAGTTTTAGAACTCTAGAACATACATTTTAGTTTAATATATGAAATAGCATGAGTTAGTTTCATATATAGCTGATAGTTTTATATTTAGAAATATATTGCCGTAGGATAGGTTAATGTTTTCTCCGGTTACCCCGGCTGTTTCGGCTAAGTACGACTTAACCTCTTTGCCGAACAGGGGGGTATTGTAGTGATAACTACAGAATTATTTTGAACTTCTAACTGGTTAACCTTGCATATCATATTTTGGGTGAAATAGTTGATATATTGGGATATTATTCCTGTGGCGTATTACCTGCATGATAGGCTCTCGACGCATCACAATAGCAGGCATTCAAATCCATTAGTTTCCAGACAAATTGAATTGGAAAGTGAAACACCGGTACACAAATTTCATATGTTGTTTTTACAATACTTGATAGGAAGACAGGGAGACCCGCACATCAAAACGTTCTCTGAGTCACGCCGAAACCATTGGTAGCAATAACTCGACGCGATTTTGTGTACTTACGGAATTATATCGAAAATTAAACATTCATAACAAAACATTCTATGATTAAATTAGACTGTCAACAAAATCTGCAGAGTTGGACGTCTGACATTGACAGCTGGTGACACACGTTCCGTATCAGTTCTTAACCAACCTTTCTTATCATAAACAAATAAGAAATCATGGCTGGATTGTTGTAGAATTTTAATTATTCTCCTTTAATATCGTCGACTTAGATTGTTATAATATTCAACGAATAAATACCTTATTTAAACATTAGTTCTTTTAAAGAATGTTTAAAAGTTGGTTTGACGTGCGTCCGAATTGGGCGAAATGGAACGCGACGAGGCGGAATGTCAAATCAAGTGGAGGGATCTTTCTCTCCCTGGGAGGCCGCCACGACACGTAACATGGCTTGAGCTGAATCATTAAATTTTTTGGGGTTTTTTCACTTTCGCCGCCCTCGGCACCCCGTCATGGGACTATAGTTTAACCTTTAGCTTTAAAACCCGCGATACGCGCAAGGACGCAGGGGATATTTGCCGCCACGAAGTTGTCAGGAGGATGAGCTGTTGATATCCACGTGCCCGCCCGGCCGTATGAATTGGCGCTTCCTGGAGTGTCCTCCCATCACCAGAGGGTGCGGTTCTCCCGGACCGTGGACCGCATGCCACGGCGCAGGCCCCGTCGTCGGCGCCCCCAAAGTGCAACACACGGATCCTAACCTTATTCCCAAAGGCCGCTTCGCCGCCTTCGAAAGCGCAAATCTCGGAAGGTCCAGCCAGCGTCTACTATTTCGCATACATCGGAGCGTCGCAGGGGCGCCGTGCCTCTTTGATGACGCGACCAGCCCCAGTGCTCGAACCCAACGGATCGTAATGGTGAACGGGACAACGTTCTAAGTGCGCACAGACGTTTTGTGTACGGACCTGGCCAGGTACCTTATATTTGGTTTATGTTAATTTTAACTTTTAATTGCGGCAAAGACTTATCAGATTTTGGTATTAGTATAACATGTGCCCGCCCTCAGCGGCAATTGTGCCTATTGAATAAAATGCTATATTCTATCCCAACCATATTGTATTAATGATATCACCCTGCCCATGACTCCCAGGACCTAAGGCTTACTAGACAAGAGGTCCTTGTACTTCAAAAGTGCGAGGCTCTATCCTGAGCATTACATCCGGCTCTCTCTAAAGTAATTGTTCGTGTATAATCGCACTGCGCAGGGATATTGCCCGTCTTCACTTCAAATAGCTGAAGACCCCTGCGCACACACAACACAACAATACACTTTTTATTTTTTTATTTTTTATACACGACAGACTTTAGAAATTACAGGGGGGGGGGACACCGTGTAAACGACTTTGGCGGGCTATATCTCGCAAATGGTAAAGGTGATAAAAAAGTGTTATGGAAACCCTACCTTATTACTCTCTACCTTCATAGTCCTTTTCAACGATACCCCACACAAGGGGGTGCACTCAAAAAAATAATTCACCCCCCCTTTACATGTATGGGGAGGTACCCTTAAAAAGGGGTAATTTTAATTTTTTGTATTTTTAAAAATGAGATCTATATGTGAAGTATCCTCGAACCAAGTTTATGCAAATCAGTCCATAAACGTAGAAGATATTCAACTGTGACAGACTAGGACGGACGGACGGACTGAACGATCTTATAAGGGTTCCTTGTCGGACTACGGAACCCTAAAAACGGAGTTTACACGTGGTACCGCGCCTGCTCACTGGGCACCTGCTGCTGCTCTGATAGAGATATCTTGTTGTTGTCCCTCACCGATGCTGTCCATGTGGTCCCCCTCGTGCGTGTGAGTGAAGATGTACACGTGGTACCGCGCCTGCTCACTGGGCACCTGCTGCTGCTCTGATAGAGATATCTTGTTGTTGTCCCTCACCGATGCTGTCCATGTGGTCCCCCTCGTGCGTGTGAGTGAAGATGTACACGTGGTACCGCGCCTGCTCACTGGGCACCTGCTGCGGGAGCTCTGATAGAGATATCTTGTTGTTGTCCCTCACCGATGCTGTCCATGTGGTCCCCCTCGTGCGTGTGAGTGAAGATGTACACGTGGTACCGCGCCTGCTCACTGGGCACCTGCTGCGGGAGCTCTGATAGAGATATCTTGTTGTTGTCCCTCACCGATGCTGTCCATGTGGTCCCCCTCGTGCGTGTGAGTGAAGATGTACACGTGGTACCGCGCCTGCTCACTGGGCACCTGCTGCGGGAGCTCTGATAGAGATATCTTGTTGTTGTCCCTCACCGATGCTGTCCATGTGGTCCCCCTCGTGCGTGTGAGTGAAGATGTACACGTGGTACCGCGCCTGCTCACTGGGCACCTGCTGCGGGAGCTCTGATAGAGATATCTTGTTGTTGTCCCTCACCGATGCTGTCCATGTGGTCCCCCTCGTGCGTGTGAGTGAAGATGTACACGTGGTACCGCGCCTGCTCACTGGGCACCTGCTGCGGGAGCTCTGATAGAGATATCATGGCGGCCTTCGCTAGGTGGATCTTCTCTTCTTCTAGGTCTGAAATCAGAATCACTTAGTTATTAAGCGGAGGGGACAACAGTTGGCCATTAATTACCAGAGCCCGGAGTAGGTAGATTGATTTGGGGTCAATAACCTGAAACGTATGTATTAATATGGACATGACTCTGGGATTCCGGGATTTAAAAATACATGGAATTTCAAAATTGTTAGGAACATGTAGGATGGAGATATATCAGCAGTAGCTGTTGCCCGCGACTTCGCCCGCGTGCATTTTGGAAATGTAGAGTTATAATTATTCCCGAGGAAACTTTTGAATTTTCCAGGATGTAATTCGGGAACAACCAGCAGGAAGCGAGGCCGAAGGCCGAGCTTCCTGCGGTTGGGCCTATATATATAAAGCTACAATACCACTCACTCACTCACTGACATAATTAGTTCGTTCTACGGAACTCACAACTGGGAAAAAAGTAATGATGGGGGAAGTGTGGAGGGGGTGAGGAGGCACCGGGAAAAATACGAAAGTGGAACTTGGAGCAGTTCCGGACTGATAGGGGTACTGCCCGCGGAAACCATAATAGATAAGTGGGGGGTGCTTGACCAAATGTCATAGAGGACCCTGGGCAACGACCACAGCCGGCGGTAGTCTATGGTTTTTTTGACTTTTTTTTTTTCTCCATACTAAATTTTGTTTTTTCATACAAACTTCATTGGGGATTTTTGGGGGTAAAACGGACTCGTAGACTTTTACCGTCATAGACAATTTTTTTATGTTGAGACCGTGGGACCCCCAAACTGACAGGTTTTTTTTTTCGAAATTTTTTTCGACGAGTTTTGTATGGGCCAGCCAAGTCACCAGACGGGGAGCCGAGGCCGAAGGCCGAGGCTCCGCGGCAAGCGAGGCCGGAGGCCGAGCTGCGGTTAAATCGAGGGCTGGGGGGGCAGGAGCGAGGCCGAAGGCCGAGCTCCGTCTTGTGAGCAAAGTACTGGGCGAGGCCGCAGGCCGAGCCCCTCCCCCCCTTCCTTTTTTTATAAAATAAGGGATGTGAGGCCGTAGGCCGAACTGTGTGGCGAGGCCGCAGGCCGAGCCCTTCCCCCTACCATTTTTTTTTTATAAAAATGAGGATGTGAGGCCGTAGGCCGAGCTGAGTGGCGAGGCCGCAGGCCGAGCCCTTCTCCCCTTCCCATTTTTTTATAAAAATGAGGAAGTGAGGCCGCAGGCCGAGCCCTTCCCCCCTTCCCATTTTTTCTATAAAAATTAGGATGTGAGGCCGAAGGCCGAACTAAATAGCGAGGCCGTAGGCCGAGCCCTTCCTCCCCTTCCTTTTTTAAAATAAAATAAGGGATGTGAGGCCGCCGGCCGAGCCCTTTCCCAATTCCCATTTTTTTATAAAAATGTGAATGTGAGGCCGAAGGCCGAACTAAATGGCGAGGCCGTAGGCCGAGACCCTTCGCCGCCTTCCTTTTTTTTGAAATAAAATAAGGGATGAGAGGCCATAGGCCGAGCTAAGCCGCGAGGCTGCAGGCCGAGCCCCTCACCCCTTTCCATTTTTTTTTAAATTAAAATGGGGGTGTGAGGCCGAAGAGCCGAACTAAATGGCGAGGCCGTAGGCCGAGCCCTACGCCCCCTTCCTTTTTTTGAAATAAAATAAGGGATGAGAGGCCATAGGCCGAGCTAAGCGGCGAGGCCGCAGGCCGAGTTCTTCACCCCTGCCCATTTTTTAAAAATTAATATGGGGGTGGGAGGCCGAAGAGCCGAACTAAATGGCGAGGCCGTAGGCCAAGCCCCTTCCTCCCCTTCCTTTTTTAAAAATAAAATAAGGGATGTGAGGCCGCAGGCCGAGCTCCGTCTCGGGCGCAAAGAGCGGGGCGAGGCCGAAGGCCGAGCCATCCGTCTACATGGATGATCTCCTCATTGCATCTCGAACCCCCAGTAACCAGCCGTGGGGCCGTGGCCGAAGGCCGAGGCGCCTTGGCCTGAGAGGCCAAAGGCCGAGCTGCGTATATGAATCCGAGAGGTGAGGCGAGGGCCGGAGGCCGAGCCCTCCTCCAGCCGGGACAAGCGAGGCCGAAGGCCGAGCTGCGTTTTCATAGCAAAGAGCATAAGCCATAATAACCTTTCGGCTCTTCACCTAATCCCAACCGACAACTTTTTTATGTAGATGACTTTTTTACAATTTCCCAAAAAAATTTCGTGCAATCGCAACTGCATTGTTTTAATACCCCTGCACAACACGCGAGGTGCTTGCACCTCGCGCAGCCACGCAAAACTAGTCTATGTATAAATCCAGAGTATAAACCATCTTATCTTTTAAAATTTCAGCCAAATTGGGTTAGCTTTTATTGATATGTACTGAAATGAAATCCCGGGAAAAAGGCTTGTCCATGTTATGATTTCTTTGACAGTTCGTGATACAATTACATAAAATCCAAATCTACCTGCTCCTGGCTCTGTTCATTACGTACAATACTACAAAATAAAGTTTCCTATGCAGTGTGGTTTGAATTCTAACATTATAAATGAGAAAGTGAGTTAGTTTGTTACCTCTTCACGATTTATCTACTAAACCAATCTTCCCGAAATTTCGCATACTACTTTTCATCACGGGAAAAAACACTGAATTCCCGTGGGGAATTCACGCGGGCGAAGCCGCGGGTAATAGCTAGTGAATAAATAAATTTATTCAGATTAAAGTTCCAGGGATGACGACCTTGGAGTACTTATAAAATACTATAAAAAAGAAAACTTGTACAAGATGATACATACCTATTTTAAATTGTAAATAGTTGTAGGAACCTCTTTGGAGATCAAGAATACCCTGTTCAGCTGCTTCCGAGATTGGAAAAGCTACTCCGCCCATGGTCGATTGTCTGAAATTTGAAACAAATGATATAATTTTGTGATCTCTTTCGAAAAAAATTGAGAACTATAAACCTCCTATATGAACGATATAATCCATTGGTCCAAATGTAAATCCGCCTAATAGTTTTTGAGTTTGACATTTCGCTCTTTTCGACGATCGTGTTCTATCTCGCTCTAACTATGATTATTTCTCACTCTCGCTCGATATAAATCTAACCAATCTACACATTGAGACTTGCAAATGCGTAAGTGAGATAAAACGCTGAGCGATATACCCGTCCTTGTCACTCGCCCGCGCGGGATTAACCAGGTAATTTCCGCTCGCGAGACCGATTCAAAAGGGTTTTCACTCCGATCGTAATGGCCCGAGCGTTACTGCGTAACCAGGTCAAAACACTTATTTTTAGGTTTTTTATTAACCGGTTTCAAGCCCTGAATGAAAATGATGGTGAGGATTATTGCAGCTTTATGGATTATTTTTAAATTGGCGGTTTGCATATTATTTTCCAATAAGCACCATAACTTTTTCACACTTTTAATCCAATATTTTGCTCACCAAATTGATCTTCACCTAATAAATATTTATTAAGTCAGCCAAAGGGCTTGCTCAGAGTTAATAATATGGGTAACTAGCCGCGCCCCGGGGCTTCGCTCCCGTGGAACTTTTAGGATGAAAAAATACCACCTAAGTGCTATTCCCAGTATTTTTGTACCGCTTTGTACCTAATTTCATCGAAATCCGTCCACAAAATTCACTAACTCACATCAAAACTTTTTTATTTATATTATTAGTAGAATTTTAAATTGGCGGTTTTAATAGTATATTTACAATAAGCACCATATTTTTTCACACCATCCAATATTCTGCTCACCAAATTGATCTTCACCTAAGAAGGGTCAGCAATTCAGTAAAGTGCTCAGAGTTATTTATATAGATAATGTTTGCCTTTACCTAGAATCAGTGCTATAGTTAGTGTTGTGTTCGCTCTGCTGTAGTTCCTTGAGCGCCTCCTCGCGGTCCGTGAGCGGCGCGGGCGCGCTCACGCCGCTCACGTGCGCATTGTAGCCACGCAGCGACACTTCTTCCTGAAAACGTAATAATAATAATAAAATTTATTTATTCAGACAAAGTCCATTATTGTTAGTAACATCGAAACCTTAACCTAGAGTTAGTAATACATATTTTAGACACACACGAAAACGGAAAAATAAAATAAAATACAAAAATAAAGATAAATATGCCACCAATCACTGCTGTACCGTACCATGAGAGACTGCACAACAGCGATTGATGTATACACAGTCTAGTCTGCTGGCCACCATACTCAGAATGCTGTTGGAGCTAGCCCGCACTCTGCGCACCAGGGATGCGCATCGCTTCCGCATTGTAGTATAGAAGCAATCTACATTCGCTTCTGCAAACATCCCTGATGCACTGCAGAATCTTGGCAACCCCAACAACACCCTGAATGCATTGTTGTATTGGACGCAGAGGGCTTTGTACGACTCTTTTGTATATTTAGCCCATAGACTACAACTATAAAAAGATGTGCAATATGCTCGAAAGAGTGTAATTTTCACTTCTTTCGAGCAACGTGAAAATCTTCGAGCTATCATGTTGGCTCTCACCGTCAGCGCCCTCCGCTCCCTTTCAATATCATCATCGTCCTTGAGGTCAGAAACAAGAAGGTGTCCCAGGTATTTAACCCTGTTAACTCGCCTCATCAATACACCGTTTAATTTGACTGGTGGAATGTCTATCACCTTCTTGCCTCTGGCCTCAAAAACCATGACTTCACTCTTATTTACATTATATACCAACCCATGAGAACTGGCATATGCTTCACAGATGGCCAACAACTTTTTCAGACCACAGGGGGACGCACTCAATAACACCATATCGTCTGCGTAGCTAATATTGTTTACACATACACCGTCTATGTGACAACCAACACGAGTGCTACTGAGCGCGACAATCAAGTCATTGACGTACAGGTTGAAGAGAGTCGGCGATGACAGGCCGCCCTGTCTCACGCCGCACTCCAGCCCATACGGCTCCGACATGCCTCCCGCCCATTTCACGCTGTTAACCTGGTTTCCATACCAATATTTGTAAATATTGACAAGTTCAGGTGGTATTTTTAGCTTTTCTAGTTTTTCCCAAAGGATGTCATATGAAACCAGGTCAAAAGCTTTTGACAGGTCCAGGAAGCACGTATGAACTGCCGTCTGACGACTAGTATAATATTTAACAGTATGCTTAACACTCAAAATCGCCGCTTCAGTCGATAACCCTGGTCGAAATCCAAACTGGTTATCGTGGGGCTTAAAGAAGTTATTCAAATGTGTATTGAGCATACTATCAAATATTTTAGATACGACTGTAGCTAGTGATATGGGCCTGTAATTTTGTTTATCCGAAAGGTTTCCCGTTTTACTCTTAAGAATTGGTACTACCACAGTTTTAATCATGTCTTCAGGCAAGTAGGAATGACTCAGGCACAAGTTAAAGAGCATGGACAGCAGTCTTGGCAAGTGTGGGCCGGCATGCTGCAGATGCTCGATGCTGAGACCGTCATGGCCAGGAGATTTTCCCCTAGTCATCGATTTTATTACATCTTCTATCTCTTTTGTCGTGACTCTACGTAGGTAAATAAAAATATTGTAACAACATAAAATTTTATTTAAAACAAAATTAAACAATGTAATACATCTTACTAATAAACATATGTATGCATTTTGCATATTTATTTAGTCATCACACTAATAACACTTTTATAATAAAGAGGAAGTGATTGTATGTTTGTGACTTTGTTTTAGGGGATAATCTTCGGAACTACTGAACCGATTTCAAAAATTCTTTCACCAATAGAAAGCTACCTTATACCTAAATAACATTGGCTACAATTTAAGTATGTACCTCCCGAGCGAAGCCGGAGCGAGGCGCTAGCATGTAATATTTTTATATCACAATTATAACGTTATAAATGTAAACTAAAAACTTACATTAAACTACAGCACAATGTGATATCAAATTTTTATCTATTTCTGTCATTTCAGAAGTCATCGTAGGATTTTCAAAAAAAAATTGCCCGTGTTTCCATCATTAGAAGTGCTACTTCCTCCTTGTTTAGTTTTATCAACAATAAGACCCAATTTTTCTCTGAATTGAGACTGAACTATCGTTTTTTTATTAGCGACAGAGTCTTTATTAGCTTGTCCCCTTACCTGCCTCATTTTTATATCGAGCCGGTAAGAGAAATGAATAAAAAACTCGAAAAATCGAATCCAAGAGTGCAACATTAAGCTATTTTGATTTTGACTTTCTAGAAATTTGGATTATAGGTTATGATATTCTTCTAAACTAACTTTATCCTTTGACATAAAAGTAAAACACGTCTATTAAGTATGCCTAAGTTCAAAATATCCTTATTTTCAACTGGTAAGTTGGCCTTACCTCTTTCTGAACACGCTTCACACGGTCCATATATAGGCCAGCCCCTGATTGTTATAATTATCCCAAATATCAAATATAATCATGTGCCTGAATACGCACTAGCAGCTTGGACCTAAATAGTAACAAAAAAATATTAAAAATGGTAAATATGCATATATTTCGTAATCTCGGGTTCGTAGAAATTTGCTACGACAAGTGAATCTTGGCGTAGCACCCATATATTTCAAAAAGTTGTGAGAATTGACTGGTAAAATTTGTTATTTCCTAAACAGAAAAGCATAATCTAAATAATCATGTAAGTTTCCATGATGGCAAGTCGAGTGCAATATAGTAAAACTCAATGAGAAATGCCAACAATATTTTTTTTCTCTTGATTTATAAGCGTTCGCGTAGCACTCACCTTACGCTACAATATAATAATATTTTAATAATGTAAATATCAGAGAAAAAAGTACATACCTTGACCTTGATTTTCCATTATAAATCAGATCACAACTGTAACAACTTTCAGCGTAATTAAATCTAATATCGAGTAAAAAGTGCGTCGCTTTCAAATAGCACGGATTCATGCGTCGAACAACTGATACTTTCGATGAAAATATTGAAATGAGGGTAAATAAAAATCTAATTATTTTTGCATTTTTATCTTGTTTGGACATTGTAGTTACTTGATCAAACACTCAATGTGGGTATTTTTTTAATTGTTTCATTTTTATTTTTCGTGGAGATTTTCTCAAGTTTCACAATCTCTTTAGTCTTCTATTAGTATGTAATTACTTATGTCGTCCTCCGAGTGCTACCGCAAATCAACATTCGTAATAAACATGGGAATGCGATCGGCCGCCCTGTCTCCACTCCCCATACGGCTCAACTGTCATTGTTAACCCATTTCCTCCATTTGTATTCTATTTTCTATTCTATTTTTCTGTCATATCTCATCAATTTGAGGTCGGAAGCACGTATGAACTGCCGCCTCGACTAGTAATTTTACTCGGCGGCTGCACGGCGGACAACCGCCCCGCCCGCGCTGTCCCCTTCGTGTATAACCTCACAGCTGAGTCTCGCGGCCGCACTGGCGACCAGTGGTCGCGCGACTTGCAGCGACCGTCACAGTCGCTTGCGATTGCACAGCGCAGTACTTATTGATATCTATTTTATAATGATAATGGATGCAAAGGTTTAATAGATGCAGCGTAGTCGCGGCGCTTTGGAACCAAAAACATAGAAAATACCAAGATAGATATTTTTTTCAAATTATAATTGTCATACTATATGATATGCTTATTCACGAAGACAAACTTATGCCGTATGTTCAGCTAATAAACACCAATAGTTAACTATCTGATTTTGTCGTAGAAATGCTGAGTTTCGGCACGCTGCACTGGTAGCAGAAAAGTCGAATGGTGCCAGGTCGGCGAAGTCACGTTAAGTGCTTAATCGCCGCTTTCAGTCGATAACCCTGGTCGAAATCCAAACTGGTTTCACTTAAAGAAGTTATTCAAATGTGTATTGAGCATACTATCAAATATTTAGATACAACTTAGAAGTATGCCTGTAATGATCCGAAAGGTCGTTACTTAAGGAATTGGTACTGGACAGTAATCATGCTGAGTAGAGAATGAAACCTTTGCGCGGTAAAGCATCAGCAGTGTTGCCAACAGGTGAACGAGCATGTCCACCAGATGCTCGATGCTGAAGCCAAAAATCTTGTATGTAATGGAATATATCTGCAATTCAAAAACATGTCATTGACACTATCAAAACTTATTTTACACTTTATACTCCACTGAGCACGGTTATCCACAATTAAGCCTACAATTTGGGCCACTTTTTGTGTGAGGAGATGGAGCTTGGAACTGTACATTCAACTGCTCTGACGCAGTCCGGTCAATGTACTGCTAACAGTAGCATGCAGCATGCAGTGAGCTTACCAACACTCCTGCTTATAATTGGCTGTGTCTGATTGGTAGTTGTGAGCATTCTGAAGTGTAAGAGCAATAAGTTCTGTCAATAAACAAATTGTATATTTCGTGACTAAAACCACCAGAAAATTAACAAGTATCCACTGTTAAAAGCCCTAGATTGCTACTTGTTATTACTCTATTTTTTCATAAGAAAAATTATATGATTTACCGAATGATAAAATAAGTGATGGCATATTTTTCATTTTCTAACCTTAACAACCAGACACTGTTTGAAAAGTTGTGTTATATTGTAAATAATTTTAACTAAAACACTGTAAAGGAATTAAGGAAGTATCACTAATAAGACATACGCTATTTTATTACTCTAGTTTAAAACACCTTCATAACCTTTGGCATATTATTCAATTTATAGGTAATAGAAATAAAAAGATTTAATATAATGAAAATATGTACCATTTTCTATGCTGATTTTTAAAAATCAAGCCATCTCTATTTCATAATGCCTCTGCGTTCTAACAGTGGTATTTAGTCAATGACTACTGAGGTTAACCTAATAATGTATGTTTACAAGTTGATATCAATTATAAGTGTTTCAGAAATTATTTGTATCGAGAGAATTTTGGGTAACTACAATGATGCACAAAAAAAAAATAAAATACCTTTTTCCAATCAATTGGTAAAATAAACAACAAATCAAACCAGAAAACACCATACATATAGGTATACTGCTCGCTGGATCACTACTGCTGTCACTGTCAAAATAGGAACAGTGCTTTTTGGATAAAAAGCTATTGCTATTCCGGTAATTATATATGTGCCAAATTTCATGAACAGTATAATTTTTTGTTGCAAAACTAAAAAAATTCACAAAACATCAAATTCGCATTTATAATATTAAATTTATCAATTTCACATAATATTATGTTATATTACAAAAAATTTTTAAAATATCTTAAAAAGATATTCTATAATAATTTTTTACCATTTTCTATGCTGATTAAAATCTTTTTGCCATCTCTCCCAATATATTTCTTGACCTCTGCGTTTGCTGTAACAGTTTATTTTTCAGTCAAAAGCTATTTTCTTGAAATTTTATATTACCTAATAAATAGAATCAATAGTGTTTATCATGCATTTTCAGATTGGGAAGAGGTGAAGTGTTTCAGAAGATTACCTTGTATTTTGGTGAGACATTTGTTTGGTAACTACAAATGATGCAAAACAAGAATAGATTTTACCTATTTTAAAAAAATACTTAACAAATCAAAATTGCAGAAATCACGACTCGACATACTCGCTCCGTTTATCATCAAACTGTCAAACTGTCTAAAATTTTTTTTTTTGTAGCGGCTGCTTTAATTATCGTATCGTTGTCGTTTCATTACCGTGGAATAGTTATGTGCGTTCTCGACTGTCTAAACTGTTGACTTTCAATCATGGTATTTTTATTTCTGGGAAGGGCACCTTTTCGGTTCTCAAAATATTTCCACGTTTGAAAGTTTCTGCGTAAACAGTAGCGGCTTTATTTGCGCGTTTGACGCGAACATACAGGCGCTGGACATAAGGGGCGCCGTTTTGTTGTTCTGAAGAAAAGCGCACAGGCGGTGAGTATATTCCTCCTTGTCGGTGAGACAGAAGAAGGAAGGCGCCTCAAAGTGTCGTCCAAAGCTCAAAGGGTCGTCATAAACGCCGCAGTGATTTTTTATTTATTACATGCTAGCTTTGCATTCATCCATGCAAAAAAAAAGTTTAGGATTTGAGTTTGGAATTTGTATTTGTGATTTGTGAGGAGTTTTTACTAATCACGCAAAATCTCGCTCGATAAATTTTCGGGAGATAAGTATATGGGACTTCATCAGTACTTCCAAATTGTATGCGAAAGTGGAGTAGTATATAAATGAAAAGAGCAAAAAAAACCAATTCATTTTGCATTTATAATATTAAAATTAGGGAGTTACATTGAAAAATATATAAAAATTACGCTTTTTTTGCCAACTCCGCCATTTTGAATAATAATCCTCGACTATCGATTTTTATATGTTTATTCAAAATTTCTCAAAATTTCGCGGGAATCGGTTGTGAAAACAACAAAACAAAATCAAAGCATATGCTAGCAATTTAAATATGTGAATTTTCCACACACGTCGAATTGACACTTACTATTTTTCAAGGTTAGGACCTATGCTATTTTCGAAAAAAATTCGGAATTGTTTTTTTTTAATTAAATTTTTAATAATGATTTTTTGAAACTAAAAATCTATCACAAGATAAATTAATATAAAAACCTCGCCATGTTACGGAAAAGCGATAGAACTAATTTCTTATACTGGCAAATAATTTAACAACCCCTCTGTCATTTCTCCAGTCAAAGTTTGACTTTCAATCAAGGGCGGGTATTTTTATTTCTGGGAAGGGCACCTTTTTCGGTTCTCAATAATATTTCCACGTTTTGAAGGAAGTTTCTGCTTGTAAAGAACAATATTTGGAGAACGGCACAACACTAATGGTGGCGGATTCGTTTTTTGGAAATAAACTTGTAAGAAACTATAACTATACTAAATCCTGTTATTTTACCAACTCGAATCTTTATTTGATATGTACTGTTATGGAACCTGCATCCACAGTATGCACACAAATAGCAGTTAGAGAAATGGGGGGGGGGGGAGGGGCACGTGCCCCCGTGCCCTTTAAATCCGCTACTTCTTTAATAATGATGCAATATAAAACGCATAATTGCTGCCTCTAATTAAGGGTTTATATTTCTGGTCAGGCTTTACATTAAAAATTACATTATTGCGTTATTTATTATATACTAGCTTTTGCCTACGGCTTCGCCCGCGTGAATTTCCCACGGAAACTTTTTCCCGGGATGAAAGGTACCCTATGTCCTTCTCCGTACTTCCAGCTATGTGTATGCGAAATTTTAGGAAGATTGGTGCAGTAGATAAAGCGTGAAGAGGTCACAAACAAACAAACAAACCAACAAACAAACTCACTTTCGCATTTATAATATTAGTTAGGATTAGGATTATTTATATTTTAAGTATCATTATTATACAGTATAGTAATTCAATGAGTATAGCCTATTTTTGATTCCCCTAAGTTTTTGTCGCCGTATATTTACTTCCCAAATAAGTCACTTGGCCTTATAATTTATTATTTCTAATACTCACAAATACTAATTAATATTTCCCACAAAACAATTAAGCATAAAAGTGCAACGCCTAATCATTCGTTCTGCGAAATGCTTTAATAATAAGTCTAATATCTTGGTCTAATGGCCTAATAATTAATTATCTATTTCTAATATTCATAAATACTAATTAATATTTCGCACAAAACAGTCGTGTAACACTAATCATTTTTGTGCAGCAAAATAGCTTCACAAACGATTCATACTTTGGTTGACATGCAGCATGCAAGCAAGCATTCATCATGCAAGCAAGCAGTGCAGCATACAAATATTTCTAGGTGGATCCACCAGAAGACTCTGGTTCCGCGCGAAGGAATAATACTTACTCTAGTATAGGGCAAAGTTGAAACCGTGGGGTCGTGGTCTAAGTCGGATCTGTAGCTTATGAAGATTTTAAGGAATTATTATCGGTAGTGCATTAGATATGACCAACAAGTTATAATTTGTCTCAAACAAAGTTATAGGAGGTTATGGTTATGTGTAAAAAATTAAAAGCCAAACAATTTTAGATCATCAGTCTAATAATAAAGATTCAAAATTTGCATGTAATAATAAAATTGTTACCTAGGCTAAATTATTATTGTGCAAAAATAACAATTAGGTGAGACAATAATTTGAATTTCAAGTTTAGGCCAAGAGTGAGAGTGGAAACAAAAATTTAAGCGAAACAAAGGGCACCCGTAAAAGAAATATAGACAGCGAGGATCCAGGATTGTTTTCTGGGGGGGGATCCACAATGACCGTGGCGGACTGCACGTTGGGGGGGCAACAAATTGCCGCCTGCCTTGAAACGAATCTAAAGACTTGCTCTTACTATGCCACTGCATGAAAAAATGGGCAAGAAAAAATTCTGTTATTTATTTATTTGATATGTACTGTTATGAGATTACTACTCTCCAGTTGGTACACAAAAAACAGTCTGGAGCATGTTTCCGGTTATTTCTTAATTTGATATGCACTGTATCATGCACAGTAGGTACACAAAAAGCAGTGCACGGGGCAGGGGGCTTGGCGTGCCCCACGTCCCCCCTCCAGTCGATACTGTAGGTATATTATATTTGAAATAGTAAGTCATAAATACCTACTCGTAGTACGAAGGAAATCATAATCTCTTTCGTATTTACACATCTATATCTGGGTTGTGGTTTCACTTACTCTAACTAACGACTGAGCAAATGAAGCCTTGCAGTTGGTTCATTTGAGTCCTTTTGAAGCTAATGCAGGTTAGCAGTCAGATGGCGCCGGTATAACTTTAAAGCATCCGTAGGTTTGCTTTTAGCCTCGATCTTTGATTTAACCTGGGCGTAAGTAATATGTTTTAATGGAGTTAGAAGATAGGGAATATCGACTGTACGTGTTTATCCCACAGACATATAATACATTAAAAAAAAATGTTTCTGTGGTTTGTGTAAGCCAACATATGTATACAAATTGATGTTCTGTAAATTGTACGAATACACCTACGCATAAGTATTAAGTATTCTTTATTCCTAAAAAATGGTACTCGTAAGTCTTCTTGAGCGGGTGATTATTTGAAGATGCGCATTTTGGCCTATTAAAAGAGACGTGAAATAATTGCTCAAATAACGTTCTTTATATGTTAAGGCGTTCTTTGATACCTATCCATATAATATTCTTCGGAAGGGGACATAAAAACTCTTTTGGATTTTTCAGTTTAAGCTATTATTTTTTTATGCGAACAGTAATGATATATTTACACAAATGGTAATTATGTTCAAAAACGGTAAAGAAGAAAAATATGAAATGGTAAGTAGATTTCAAGAAAAAACAAATAAAACAATTGAAAATCAGGTTTATTGGCTTTAGGTGTCGCTCGTTCAAATTTACCCTCAAAATAACCACCGAACTGAAACTCGCTCGAAATGTCGACCCTCAGAATTCCAATACTTGGCAACCCGCATTGGGAGCAGTGCCTTCCAAAATGGAGCTCTTTTGCGAAGGGGTTTCTTGGCAGAGAACACATAGACTTGTGTCTTCTTGGGGTTGTATTGGACTAGGTTTAGACCAATTTCGAGACTCGCGCAAGAGACACATAACGTCCGACTGTCATTGTTGGCACAAACCTCCTCAGTAGCCTCACAAGAAGATTAGCATGTCCATTATATAAGTCATCTCGGTACTGTCTGCATATCAATGCATGTTGCTGATTTGCAACTTTATGTCTTTGAAATATCTGGAGAATGAACAGTGTGGGTGACAGGAAGCAACCTTGGGGACGCCTTAGCATTCACAGAGTTTAAATTCCAGAGCATGATCCATTTATAGATACCTTTGTGCTACGTTCTCCGGAGAAAGCTGTCTAACCATGCGCACAATCTCTCCGGGAAGCCCGTACGAAAGTAATTTGGAGAGACTGACGCCTTTGCCACACCCAATCAAAGGCCTAGCAACGTTCAAACTAAAGGCCACAGCTGCCCTTACACTCAGTTGCCTCAGCCCAACGATGTGTTAGATAAACAAGAATCACCAGTTGAGCAGCCGCGACGGAATCCATATTGGCAATCACTTACGAAGCTGTTGATCCTCAAGATACCTAGAATGCTGATTAATAAATGGCTGCAATGATTTCGTATAGTATGGAGGTAATGGCAATGAGCCTGTGGTTCGACGGATCCAGGCGATCTCCCTTTTAGGGATCGGGTGCACAAGGGCCGATCTCAAGATTTCGGGACAATATCTGAGGAGAAGGAAGCCGAAACAACCGCGTCAAAACCGATGCCAGCTCAAGGCACATGTTTTTAGCACGACAATGGGATACCATCAGGACCGCACGACTTATTGATGTCCAGGGAACGGAGTACTTTTGCCCGCAGTACTTTGCACGAAGCGAACGTCAGGCATAGAAGCACAACACTTTCTGGGGTGTTTCTATGGTCATCAAGGATGAAGTTCGCCGCGAAAACAGAGGACAGTAGGTCAACTTTGTCTCTCAGGGAGCAAAAGAGGTCGTTAACCCTGCGTAGGTGGGAGCGATGGCCGACAGAAGTTACCCTGGACAACTGGCGAGAGACCAAAACACATAACTTCTAAAAAGGATGGCGGATTGTATCTGCCAACTCACCGATGAACTAGGCCTTAGCAGCAGCCATTTGCTTTTTGTAGGACCTGGAGGCGGAGGTTATGCGCTCTGCAACCCAGGCTTGAATGACAAACGACGCCCCAAGACGAAAAAACCCCCAAACCGGGCTTCGACCCTTCACCAGCAGGCGCACCAAAATTTGGAATAGATAATTCCACCCCCTGCAGTATCGTAAACATCGGCGACAGCGTCAGCACAGGCGCTGGGATCCATCCAGCGCAAAACAAACCATCACCTGCCAACCGTGCCATACGCAGCAAGAACCAGTAACTGGTAAGAGTACGACACGAGTAATAGGCATGATACTCCTTACTAGGCAGTGATCAGAAGAGCCAAGAGGCGCAACAACGATCGCAATGCGTGCTCAGGATACGGGGTTAGCAGGAAGTCCAACAATGACCAATCACATTCTACTCGCAGCCAGATGATAGAGCAGATCCCTGCCATCTGGATTCACTGGGCGATGACAGCAAATCCTCACCAAAGTACACGCACACTCCCGGCTTGTGGTGCACAAAGTTGTGTTCCAGATTTATAAACCGGGTATAACAGATGCGAAGTGTCGAGCTGAGGAGGATATTTTCGTCTCAGTGAGAAAGAAGAGCAGGTCGAGCCTTGCCGTCTCCGGGTGATGGTGAAGCGGCGTTAAGATTGGAATGGGAGTCCCTAATATTAGTGAAGTCTATAGAGAGCGTGAATGGGATGCCAGTACTTTATCGCTAGAGAAAATGAGCGGCACTGTGCCTTCCCAGAATACATGGGGCAGCCTGAGCTTATAGGCTCAGGGAGGGATTCTCCAGTACTGGTAGTAGTTGTTCTTTTAGTTCCGCTGGCATATTTGATCGTCATCATAACTGAAAACGTATTAAAATAACATAAAGGTAGACGTAAATAAAATTAAAATGTAATTCCTCATCACCGCCCACGTGTTAGCTAATTACCATTCGTAAAAAGTGAATGGTATAAAATGGTAAATAGCAAAAGTGGTAATTAGAAATTTAGATGTTCTGTTCATTTTGATCACGTTCCGTACTACTTACTATTTTGAAAGTACAAATGCTTAAACCCAAACCACTTTAATGCCTGTAATAAACCTAATAATGCAATGTTATACATCTACTTACCATTAAACGCAAAACCTGTAAAGTAGAACTTGAAAAAAACAAAATCGAATTCGGAGACTTTGATCACAAGAATATTCCACACTAAAGCATTATTGTCGTTTGCTCCGCTCGATCAACTTGAGCAACGCTGCAATCTACCCGACCAAAGTATTAAAGAGTTGAGTAAGCGCAAGTTAATTAGAAGCAAAGAAATTAAAGGTGACAACGTTCTCGAACAGTAGTAGTGTGTAATGCTGGGACATTTTTAAACCACATTTTAAACTATTATAGCTTCATCCTTTTGAGTATTTTTATTTTAACGTAGACTTAACAACAACGATTTGTTTAAAGAATTTATTGTATAAAAGTACGAATATATGATACAACTAGAGAAATTAAATATTTTGTGTCAAAATCCGGGGAAAGGGACATGAATGGTAATGTGAATTTCGACATGCAATTGAAAAATACTAACAAAATCTACTTAATTTAACATTAGTAGAATAACTGCCCCTGATAAAATAGATAAGGAGTCCACCACAAAGCTAGCAAAACTAAAAAATATGAAATTTAAACACTTCTTTTGTCTGGAATGACAATTTGCATTTGCATCGTTTTTAAATAATCACCCAGGCCATATTATGGATTAGCCTAAGACTGGTGGATGATAATGCATGGTTTCGAAAAAATATATTTTGATCACGAATTACATTCCATAGCAGGTTGATCGCATGATTCAACATAGAAAAAAAGCACCATTGTACTCTGAAACATAGCTAAATTTAAGTGGTATGTGAATGTATCAAATTAAAATAAATTTACTAAAATTAATGTAGGCGTCTAACTGTAACGTCCACGAAATCGAAACATCCATATTATTTAGATAAAATTTGATAAATCAGCTCATTTTGGTCTGGTGAGCAGGGTAATCCAACACTCATTGTACATCGAACGCAGACGCCATTAAATACTTCTGCGCAATTAAGGCGGGTGTAACTCATCCGGCGACCGGAAATTAACCGGATCCAGAGACGCGATTTCGCAGAAGGAACGATGAAAGGTGGAGTAAGGCATGACCGAGTGGTATCCAGAGACGAAAAGCGAAGCGTGAACATCCGGCTGCTAGGTGGGTCGACGATGTAAGGAGAATATTGCTGGCAAGAACTGGATTGGAAGTGGCCCCAGAATAGAAGATTGGCGTAGACAGAAGGAGGCTTATACCCAGCAGTGGGTGGCAGAAAGCTGACGATGATGATGATGATGAATGTGTCTTATAAGTTATTCCTGTATAGGAATAACTTATAAAATTACAATCAAAAAGTATTTTCTTGTGATCATGTCAATATTTATTTGTAGACCCATAGCGATGGGACCACGGTGATTTCAGGTTCTAATGAATTAGAATTAAGGTATTGTTTATTTACTGTCACTCGATGACTCGACTTCAATCGGTTGAAACTAGACATCATTAAAAACTGATGAGTACATGATCGGCCGAATCCTATACCATCATTCTCTGCATCTGACTGTACATAATATTTTCCAAACTCAAGCTCAAAATCTTTATTGCATGATAAGGTACATAATGGTCATGTAACAAATAAAAAATCAAGTCCTTCAACAATAACCCTTTCGGTGCACACCAATAAATACTTATTGGAACATTTTGTAGGTACCAATAATAATATCTATACCTACATTGACCTACATCTAAAGAATTATTATAAACTACATTTTTACATGCAATAGGTACTTAGGTACTATCTAGTTTCAAATACTCATTTATGTTCTGTCTCTTTGTTGTTTTAATTTATGTTCTCAGTACTTTAGCAATCTGGTGCTCGCTGAAAATTAATTTTATTTGAACAAGACGAATACTGAGTCCATCCCGCTCCGATATTCCTCGTTGACATAGTAACGTGGATTGTGTAAACAATTTTGTGTATTTAATTAGCAAACGAAAACGAATCTGCTACTCTCTGAACTCTTAGATATAACAATATTTTGAGTAAACAAAAAACTTAATTACCGTTGACCTTATTACATATTGATTTTCTGGAAGTTATTACTACTAGAGGTGCGTTTTCAACTGAGTGAATAAACAAGTGCTTAATTACCATTGGAATACTTGCAGGTACTTGGTACTTAATACACTGTTTCTGAAGTTTCTACTAAAGTGCGTTTTAACTTAGTTCCTTTTTCGTCATGTTGGCAGTAAAATTTATTATCTTACTAGCTTTTGCCCGCGGCTTCGCCCGCGTGAATTTCCCACGGGAACAGTGCTTTTTCCCGGGATAAAAAGTAGCCTATGTGCTATTCCAGGTCATTATCTACCTCTGTACCAAATTTCATCGAAATCCGTCCAGTAGATTTTGCGTGATTGAGTAACAAACATCCTCACAAACTCACATCCAAACTTTCGCATTTATAATATTAGTATGGATGGATTTATAATTTCCTAGATTAACAAATCATCGGTAAGTACAGTGGGTCACATGGAAAATATAGGTATCACTTTTTATAGTGGATCATATTTCACGTGGTATACTATTCTAGGTGGCTTTTCACAGCCATGATTATTGTCAAAGGCGACTATATGAACGTCCTGAGCCAAGGATCATAGGAAGCCGCAGGAACAACTAGCTTATAGTAATAATATTAGTTTAACTTTCAACATGACGCCAGAAGAACTTTAAGATGAAACGCACTCTACCATAATATACCTAAGTATAAAAAGAAATAAGATTCAAAATTAAATACATATATTGTTTTAACTAAGTAACTACCTATCCGTTTTTGATGCGCACGGTGTACCTACTTAATAATTTGCTTCAATTAACAGGTTACAGAATAACAAATAATAGGTTACAAATGTTGCCGTGGATGTCGGCGTCATTTAATTGTTACTACAACACGCAAACTGGTTTTCAGCTGTTTTATTTGTCAGCATTAAGGTCATGGGAATTTCGTTACTGAGTAATAAAAAATATAATCATTAATAATTAATTAATTAGTAATTTAATTATACGTTTAATACAATTCCAATATTTAATTAGTTTAGGTCGCATCCGTCTTTATATATATTTATTAATTTATAAATAAAATGAAATGATCGACTGATGTATTAATTAATTAAAATGTGTCAATTGTTTAAAAATTTGCATGCCAGTGATGGTATAACATGTTGTTCTTCTATGTTATATATTTTAAAAACCCTATGTACCATGTTATTGCATAATCCTACCTACTAAATTTTACCCATGGGTAAAAATTTGTATTAATATTTATATGCAAGTCCTATAAGTAGTTAAACTATCTGTGCACTCTACTACGCACTAAATGTTATAGGAATCCGTGAAGAGAAAATACGGGCTATTTTCAAATTGCTTCGAGAAATGATCATTAGGCCAAATCATAGAGGTTAGAAATAATAAATTAGACATATATTTTGTGTTAACCAAAGTAATACATTTAAGCATGACGTAGGTTCCTCTTAAATTATAGTATGAATATATAAATCTGATATAAATTATGGTTACATGACAAAATAAGCTGGGCGCACACTAATTTCACCCGGATATCAACCAACGTAACGCCGAGTGCATACTAGTGGCGGTCTAATGGCTTCCATTACGCTAGCCACCTGCGCTAATGGTACAGAAATATTTAATTGATGAGCGTTGCACAGATTTCCCGACGTTTTTCATCCATTCTACCTATTTATACTTTGTTGTTTCGCTGTTGGTATTTGGTGAAAATGAATTTCTCTTTTAAATTCGTTATAAATTCTATTGACTGCGACACACAAACAGATTTTTTTATATTTTGATCAGAAACCCTATTATTAATATAGAATTGATAGGTACAATTAGATCAAAATGTTGAGTAGGTTTCTTTTTATTTTATTGTTATTAAGGCACGTATCTTTTCTTGAAAAATACGACATGACAATTAGCAAAAAAATGCATTATTCACTGAAAAATCTATGCATCGCATATTGTATCAATATTTATGTACTATTAGTGCATGTCAAGTATAATGTACAAGTCATTAGCTGCCATTGTACCTACCTACACGCGGCCTTATGTTGCGTTGATATCCGGGTTCAATTAGTGTGCGCCCAGCATTATTATGCGTACCGTATCGTACTATATACGTTGGAAGCAAATATCCGGATAACACTGGAATTACTAGTAACCAACTTCCATTTTGAATTGAAACAAATATCAATCACTTTGCAAAACTTTAGATATTTGAAACATACTTATCTAAATGATGAAATAAATGGCGTCAATTATAAATTCCATGTTATGTTCCCTCCGCTCAGCATGAAAAAAAATACCACCATCAATGCTACGTACCTAACTATTTTAAAATGGCCCCTTTTGATGTTTGAAAAATAAATTTGAATTTAGAGACATTAATGAAATTATAGGAATTCAATCCGCAGCACATAGTATTGGTGTTTTAGACTTTGAATTTGAATTAGAAATACAAAACGAAGGTTCAAAAAAATTCCAACCTTCCCTTACTACCAATTCCTAAGTGAAATATCTCAATCCGTTATCACGTCTATATTTTCCTCCGTTGCAATAATCAAAATCAAAATAGGTACTTTTTACGTTTGACGTTTACAAATTGAATAGGTCGAGTAAGCCGCAGCCGCCTGCAAATTGAAACATAACTCTAATACATAGTCTATAGGTATCGATCAATCCGATGTCGTAGAATCTGAAGATCTTTGTGTATGGTTTAGCAGTTGCGAACTAGCATGCGAGTTGCGAGATGAGTTTATGCAGACGAGTAGCTGCAGTAGTAGCCGTAGGTATCTGACGAGTTACTCGCTTGTGCGAGTTACTACATTATTTTTGAAATTAACTACTTTCAAATGTCCAAATCTGTCTCTTTGTAATATATGCTGTCTATTTAGATCAACGTAGATAATGCATTTGTAAATAATCAAATTTCAAATAAGATACCAAACAAATATCAACTAATATACCTATAGTATTTAGGATAACATAAAATAAAACTTGAACAAAGAGTTGATACAGATTTTTAAGAACCGAATACCGAATAGTGACGATTTTTCACAATTTTGACGAGTTTTTATTTTATTGGAGCAAAACGACAGGTCTTTTTGTAAATTAAAAAAAGGTGTAGGTTTTATGAAACATGGAATTTATAAGTGATAACACCGGTGAGAGTTTCAATCGAAAAAAAGTGCAAGAAATTATCTAGTCAAAATTAAAAGACGGACTGACATTTTTTTAAACCATCCTACATATATTCACATATTTAGTAAAGTCGTAAAAGTAAAAGTTTTAAAATAAACAATTAGGTAAACGCCGTTTTTTCCTACTTGTCCTATTATGTAAACAATCTTAACATGTCTTTGTTGTCTTGTGATTTAACAACAATATAAATTAAAATAGACTTTTTAGGAAATTACTTTCGTGGTTAATGAATGTTTTACTTTAGAATGTTTAGGTTTGAACTAATGTTTGATCTATTTTCAATAAAATTCAATAAAAAGTACTGTGAAGATTGTTTACATGATAGGACATGTAAGAAAAAACGGAGTTTAGGTAGTTTGTCTTACGAACATGAATCCTGAAAAGTCCCCATAAATCAGTGTGTTAGCACTATAAAATGTCAGAGGGGATAAATTGCAGAAATCTCAACGAGCCTGGGCTGGATCCAACTCTGGGGGTCTAAAACATTCCATCCATTTCTCACTTCCTAAATATTTAAAAATGAACCATATATGCGGTTTTGTAAGGCTCATTTTTAAATACTTAGGAAATGATAAATGGATCATATTCCGATTCATCAATGTGTCTGTTTTAGACTCCTGGATTCCTTTCA
Organism: Ephestia elutella; assembly: GCA_018467065.1. Classification (NCBI taxonomy): domain Eukaryota; kingdom Metazoa; phylum Arthropoda; class Insecta; order Lepidoptera; family Pyralidae; genus Ephestia; species Ephestia elutella. The sequence goes on from CM031585.1 coordinate 11,875,286, forward strand.
CTTCATCGATTTAACGAAAGAATCCGGAGTATCTATTGTGTCCCGTTGTTATTAGTGTTTTTTTAGGTCAGTTGATGCAATCAATTTTGAGAGCTGCATAGTCGTGAAGTGGATGTTTGTTATCTAGATACTTTCATATTTTTAAAATAAACAAATTCCTCAGGAAAATAGTAAAGGAATTTTTAATTTCAAGATATTTTCTGTTAGAGTTACTCGTGCTTTTTAAGATCTTTACGTCGCGTCGTCGTGGAGAGAAGAAAATTTTCTAGCAACATTTTCACAGCCCTCTACGCTACACATTTATCAGATAACAAAAGGCATTTAGGAGATTTTAGAAATTCATACCGGGATTCGAGTCTATTAACCCTCTCTATGAAAAGAGGAAAGAGAAAACGGGATATAAGTAAATAATGAACATGTACAGGACCTATTTCTACAACACAGAAAAATTGTATCACTTAAAAGTCATTCAGATATACCTATTGAACACGTCTCAGGAAATTGGAAAATCCATTTCTGAATATCCCCATAGGTAAGTAGTAAAGCTTTGTGTAAGCTCGTCGGCAACGATTGGAAATAAATTATCAGCGACTAGTTTTGCCCCGCATTTTTAGGTTTTATTCCGATTCGTAATTCGTACATAGTCGATTAATTTCTCGTCAGGAATAAACTTTAAATCTGTGCTATTTCATACATATTTCAACATTAGCATTATTCATTTTTCACAGAACTCTAATGGGAATAAGTACATGGTATTTACTAAAATTTAAACGCAATCTTTTTAAAAATCTTATTGCTTTAATGCTTGTAAGAATATCTTTCAGAGACGTTCTACTCGAACAATTATCAAAACTTAGTCATAATTTTTTTTATAACATATTTGCTCGTAGAGTGTCACTTATTTCACCAATTTCAATATTGTATTGTATCTCATTACGCACTTGTGCGTTATTGTAAAGTAAAACGCACGCTCCGTCTAAAAACGAACGATACTTTTTTTAATCTTAGCAAAGAGTTTTTATGTCAGAAAAGTGGTCAACATTTTATGAATAAAATTTACTTTAAGAGATAAAAATAAATAAAAAATTAATTCTTTAAATTAATTTTGACAATAAATATTACAACCATTTATCTGTAACAAAACACAAAAATATTAATTTACTTTATTAGTAATACTGGCTGTTTTTTGTGCATTTGCCTTAAAAAAACGCGCTAATGCGCGCCCATCGCTAATTTGTGAACAAGTAAAATTTTACCGCGCGCTTTTTCTTTGGTGTTGTCGTTTTCCAAGTTTTTTTTTCAATATTTCCTCGCAAATATGTTATAAAACGTCGTATGACATACGTGAGCTTTGAAAATTACAGCCTCTGCCTTTCTTGTAGCAATATCGCCTCGGCTGTAATTTTCAGCTTACCGCACTTATATCACAATGTACTATTTTGGAGGAAGGAACAAATTGTTTATTTACTGCAATATTTATAAAAAATAATATTACATCTATTTTAACGACAATTATTTTAGAATAAAAAAGAACTAAAATCCTAGCTAACATTTTAAATGCGAAAATGAGTTTGTTTGCTACTTCTTCACGCTTTATCTTCTGAACCAATCTTCCTGAAATTTCGCATACACATAGTTTGTAGTACTAAGGACCGTGGGAAATTAACGCGAGAGATGTCACGGGCAAAAGCTAGTAAGTAAATAAATAATCTGACCCATAAAGTTTTGAAAAAAGTAAGGATGCCCGAAACGATCTAGCCCTATCTGTGCCCTAATCGTTTTAATTTTTTTGAGCGGATGAGCGAGTGCGCGCTGCAATCCTCGTTTGCCTATTTTTCTTTGCCTATTTTTTATCTGTGGTTATTAATTGATTTGCCAACCGAAAAGTCTTTGTAGATGCGATTTAAAGTGATTTACCGGGAGATACGTTCTCCTATTTTGTTTATTTGTACTTGCTGTGCACACATTTCCGTATGATTAATTTTCAACATGTACCTACAACAGTAGTTAGATGTAGTCACATCCGTTGCAAATTCGTCTCTATTACCTATTACCATAAAGGTCTATGCGAAGTAACTTAAAGTTCAGTTGACTGTACCTATTAACCGTATATTGACAGTGAGTGTAAATAAATATGATTGACTTAGTTTCCGTAGTAATATTGTATGAAAACGTTGTATGCTCGGAGTATCGTACTTACTATGAATCTGAATATGAAGGAAATATTAACATTGACAGATTTTTTTTCTTTGTTCTTTAGGTTAAGAACCACAGGCGTTAAACGGATGGATCTTGTCATAAGTTGAGGATATCAGTATCAGCATCCATCCGAATCAGTAGCGGAATTAGGGGGGGGGGGCACGGGGGCACGTGCCCCCCCAGACTGCTTTTTTGTGTACCTTCTGTGGAGGGTGATTCCATGACAGTGCATATCAAATTAAGAAATAACAGGACTAGTGATGTGCCGTTTCCGAAATTTCCAAAGAAACAGCGGAAAGTTTCTTGGAAATTTCACGAAAATAACGGGAAGTTTTCCTAAAAACCCGAGAAGTTTCTGAGAACTTTCGGAAATTATCAAGGGAAGAAATGTTCGGGAACAGGAAATTTCCCGGCAGCACATCGCTAGGCTCCGACGAATGTCGATTTGTTTTGCACCCCCCCCCCCCCACAACATTCATCTTGTGCCCCCCCCAGAAAAAAATCCTGGATCCGCCATTGATCCGAATCGATTCATCTTAAAATTCTTAATATGAACTAATGAACTAAACTACAAAGTACAAAAATGTCTCTCTCCCTCCGCCTGCTTTTAACTCCTCTTAAACCACACGGAGCGGTGGTGGCCGAGTGGTAGGGCGCCCGCCTGTGGCTGCAAAGGGCCAAGGTTCGAATCCTGCCCGTGCTCCATGAGTTTGCTCATGTACCTATGTTGCCATCACTTGCTTCCGGTGAAGGAAAACATTGTGAGGAAACCTGCACTCTGGTTGATGATTTATCAACCAGTGTGTGAAATGGAGAAGGCAATGGCAAACCACTCCATTAAAATTGCCAAGATAGTCGTTGTGTATGTTTCATTCCATATAATGACAACGACCCTCAGTCATGAGGAATACGACTAAAGAGAGAAACCACACTACGGATTTCGATGCGGGTTTCACTATTAGATAGGAAATTTCTTGAGGAAGGTGCTAAACTGGGTCGCTTTCCCACTAATATTAAAAATGCAAAAGTTTGAATGTGAGCGAGTGTGTGAGGATGTTCGTTACTCAATCACGCAAAATCTACTGCCGTATTCCCATGAAATTTGCTATACAGATAACCGAGAATAGTAGGTTTCTTACCAGTTCTATTATGTAAGCAATCTTACTATGTCTTTTATGATTTTACAACAATATAAATTAAAATAGAATTTTTAGGAAATTACTTTCGTGGTTAATAAATGTTTTACTTTAGAATGTTTAGGTTTGAACTAATATTTGATTTATTTTCAACAAAATTCAACAAAAAGTACTGTGAAGATTGTTTACATGATAGGACTGGTAAGGATAAATGGAGTTAGGTTACTTTTATCCCGAAATTTCCACGGAAGCGGAGTCCCGGGGCGAAGCGAGTATAAAATAATATTGACACTGTACTTCTGTACACTGTACGTAAAGCATATCTTGAACACATTTGCCCATGTTCAAAATTGTACAGAATAATAGGAAAAGCAGTTTCACAACAAAGAGTAATTTTTAAAAATATAATGCACCTTCTGCTTTTGTAGGCTGAGAACAGTCATACAATACAGGTAGTGCCCATTCTTTACCCGCTTCATGAATAAATATACATGCCTATGCCTTTATTCTTCCAAGATACTGTACAGCCAGCAACGCAAAAATAAACTTTTTATGTAGAGACTTCGGTGCTCGTCATATTTAGGCGACTGTACTATCCGTTATTTTCTCTAAACAAGATCACTTCAACATAGAACTCGAACGTGAATAAATTTTCAGTCATAAAAAGTAAGAGTGAAATATATTTAAAAAAAAATTTGGTAGGTAGGTACTCAAAAAGATTAGTCGATGAAGGTGTCAAATCAAAAGTGCAAACTCTCGAACGGATGGATACGATTTTTTTAAAGTTATCAATGAGTATGCCATTTCATCAGTTGTTTCATTCCATCTTAGTATAGTGGTGTAGTTGGTCAAAATGCCTATGTAAATGTAAAAGTCCTCTGATCGATTCCCACGTGTTGTTGACAATAGTAGCACTTATTTTTGTACATAATCCTGCAGGTTTGTTGAGCACATTTATTTTTTATGCCGTTGTGAAAGTTTTTAAAAGTTAACCTACCTACTTAAAAGTTAAAAAGTTAACTAAAAATCTAATTAAGCTGAGCGCACAGAAAAGGCTACAAGATACGATAATTACAAGTCTAATAGTTTAAAAGCAACTCCATGTTTATTTAATTTTATCCATTAAGCATTTTCTTGGTGGTTGCTCCAGACGGACTTACGTTAAATTTTTAATGCAAGAAACGCGACTCCCGGACCGCAGTAATGGGAGAGTAAATATCGCCGTGCTCCTTATGAATGAATAATATATTATCGACCGGTCATAGAATGCTGCAAATATAACCGTGGGGAATTCGCTGACGCGGGTCTGCTTTGGGAGAATTGAATACTTCGTTCTACCGGCTCCACTACGCGAAGCACCGCAAATTCCTCGAATGATTTTATGATAAATCCCGCTTTGTCCGACTTTATTATAATGAAATAAGACGAGGTTTTGCTATTCACTGAGTAGATTCACTAGATCAGGGCTAGAATATTTGGTTGGGGGAACTATTCAGCAATTTTGAGATCGATGAACAGAGTCCTTACCGAGCTTTTCTATTTCAAGGACTCGAGCTTAATTGATGAAAAACGATAAAAAAATATATACCTAAATCCCGTTTCGTTCAATTTTATATATTGGATTAGAAAAAGACAATTTATTTCTCCGAGATTCTATCTATCAAAACTTGGTTAGAGGTCAGTCTCAGGGCAGAGAGACTACAAAAATACAGGGATGGAAAAGAATAACATACATACCTCTACGTATATGGATAATAACATAGTTATTCGTATACGTAATGGAACGTTAGTAGGTATGTTTTGTTGGCTTCGTATTTAACCAGGGTTATTTGAACACGCTAAATAAAATGAACATTGTATTCACCGCACTGTTAATTGTGTAAAAGTGTTTGATTGCCCTCGCAACGTCAAACGTTCGTGCATCGAATTGGAAGCTTTTTAACAGGTAAAGTCAATGGGAGGATCACTGAGCGGATTTTGATAGAATCTAGTAAATCGATCTGTTTATTCCAACCACAGGAGAGGAGCCTCTTGGCGCAGCTGAAGTTGGATAAATTTACTTAGTTTGAGTTCAACTAATATAATAAGTAGGTAGGTAACTACTTTGAGGATTCCCCTCGAATTCCATGGGAATTCATCAGATCTTAACTTTGATATAGTAAGACTTTTCATGATCCACAACTGCCAGAGAAATCGGAGAACTAGTCAAATTAACCTTTAAATTCTGACGAAATATTCCTACGCATAAAGTACCTGATTTATCATCATCACCTTAGCCACAAAAAGTCCACTGCTGGACATAGTCCTCTCCAATAGACATTCACATAGACGGATTGGAAGTGTGCCGTATCTTCCTGAGATTTTGACGGTATACCGATGTAGGTAGTTGCTGGGTGCTAGATATATAAAACGACTAAAATATTAATAAAAATAAAAGTATATATTTCAAATACGAGGAATAAATATGTTTATTTTTGGATTTTTGAGCAACGCAGATGCAATTAGTACTAAAGTACTTTCATATAGAAATAAGATATGGTGAAAAAAATCCATGCGAGCAGGACTCGTATAGATATGTGTTAGGTGACGCATGCCACCGCATTAGCGTTTCAATAGAAATCGGATATGGTGAAGATTTTCGATGTGCAGGATTGAAATGCGATAGCTCAGTTGGAAGAGCAAGGTCGTATAAAGGTCGCGGGTTCAAGTCCTGCTCGCATGGAATTTTTTCACCATATCTTATTTCTATATGAAAGTACTTTAATAAATATGTTCAAAAAAACATGATGCTACCTGAAACATAAAACTTAACCCTTCAAAGTGATTTTAAATTATTTAGGAAGCACTTTGTGTCCGGTGTGCATCGGTGTAGGTACTCGTATGTGTATCGCTCTGGTGCAATAATAGAGAAATTTCACGTTATATTAAACTCTTTGAGATTCAATCGGCCGACGCGACGTGCGCTATGGACTGGACCGACGCGAATAAATATTCGCCTCATAAATATTTATTTAACTTTAAGCTGAGTTTCCGTAATGCATAGTCGCGTTTAAACTATTTTTTTGTCTACTTAGTTATGTAAAAGTCTAATTGATACGACTTATCTCCAGTTACGTGTCATTTATTGTTGTTGTATGCCAGGGGGAATCGATTCTGATCCTCACGGATAAAGAAACCAAAAAAATGCTCGATTCTGATTCGACTTTTATTTTTTGTTCTTAACCATTTCATTGTGGTTACTCGATCATAAACACAACATGTTATATTATATTTATATTTGTTTCTTATTTTTTTTTATTTTTGACTGTACACAATCTAGTGTATGTATAGAGTTAATAAATAGCCCCTCTGGGATGTTAGGCGACCAAGACTGTTTCATGAGTTTCTTTCGGCATTTCTTCTCAGCAGTGGTCGTTCCGAAATGCTAGTAGCTTTGAGGCATAATGTATTATGGTAAATTATTAGTTTTCGACGTGAAAAAGAGCCTTCTTTGAAGGCCAAGTTTCAATAAAAAAAATTGACTTGACTTTGTTGCCAACTTTAATTATAAGTACGTAAAATAAAGAAAAATTAGAATATATACTTGCCGCGGCCGCGGGCGCAGTTGCTGTTTTTACGGATGTTCCATTGATGCATTGGTGCTTTAATGGTTTATCTCTAGTTATGCCTAGTTACGTAATATTTAAATAATTGCAGATCCGCGATCCATTCTGATAAAACAGTCAAATGTATCATTTGATAAGTCGGGATTGGTCCTGACTTGATTGGACGTTGGACACTTCAATCAACAATGTCCAAGTGTATAGTGGAAACTCCCCTTAAAACTGACTGTAATGTCCGGGAAACTATTACTATAATAAAACCCTTGTAAATAGTCGCATAACTTTACAGAAAATGTTATACTTTTAATATAGCTGCTTTCTCGGGAATTTAGAATTAAAAATAACTTTTCGTGAGTGCTTAATTATGAGATGTAGTGAATAATAAACGTTCATTCAAACTTTCACATTAATATATAAGTAAAATCATGCAAGTAACTGTATACAATGGGTAGTATTTTCAATTTAGTTTCCTCGGAAAACAAAACGTTTTACCTCGTATAATTCTGCTTGGAAACCATAAAAGTTGCTAGTTCCCGGCAATTTCATTACAATCCCGTATTTGCTAACTTGATTTTCAAATATTTGTTCAATCCCCGGTTATAATGTGAGTTTTGCGAACTGCGGACCAATCAAAAACGTGCCAAGTTCTCAGAGGTTTCTTGAAAAAAATGCACGGTAAGCGGTTTTATTAATGGGAAAAAGGGCTGAATGAATCACAGACACTGCTTTTTGTTGTTAAAAACGCCTTGACTGATAACTAATTTAAAACCCCGTTAGTATGAGCAGTCCCATGCAAATTACCTTATTAGAATAGAACCCGGGTTATATCCTGTCCATTGTGCTATCTGTGGGTTGGGAGATTGTGTTCCAATGTTTGGATAGGACAGAGCGTCTTGCCGCTCTCGTCAAATATTTGAAACTGTTGATGACAAAATGCTTGTGTCACTCGAGTGTCCCATCTTCCTATCGCAATTCAGTGGCGTGATGTAAATTCACATTTTTTGTTTGAGGAATTGATTGAAAATAATATGATGATAATGATGATCTCTTTTATCTGAGCGTTTTCCCGGTTGCATCCTCAGCGTACTCGTCGGAGCCCACAGAACATATAAAAGAGGTTAGAAAGGAGTTGTGGGCGGGGCCGGCGCGCCAAGCATGCGAGCGACCGCTCGTATCTTTACAAAAACACGTGACCGCGCCGTTTAGTCGCTCGCGAACTCTAGCGGAGTAAGTATTGCGAAGCGCTGCTACAAAATTGTACGAAAATGCCTTCATGTGCGGTAATTACTAGTCGAGCGAGAAGCCAAGAGCTTAATATAAACAAAGGATGCGTTTCTTATCATCGGTAAGTAAAAAAACCTCTAGTAAATACGATATTTTAGTCAAAATCTTTCAAAGGTCATTAAAATATTTTTTTTTCTCCAAAAAATATACATTGCTGTCTGCATGCGTTTGTTATTTTTGCAACGTCAAACTTACCGCGTAGTGGAGTCAAGGAGTGCGCGGCAACAACGTGGCATTAGCTCTAGTGCTGGGCGTAGTGAGAGACGATATTTATCGATATCGTCTTTCAAAGTCATATATTTATAAATGTTATAAATTAATGTTAATGTGGAAAGACTAAATTAAGTAATGCGAATAATTATTATTATAACAAGCTTTTATTTAACTTGCAATATATGTATGTATGTATGTTTGTCCGGGTGGAATCTTGCAACTGAATTTTAAAAACCAGTTATCTTTTGAAACTGTTATACGTCAGTACACGAATAGATTGAAAGATTTAAAAAAAATATTTTAGTCGCGAAAATATTACGGCATTTTGTTGGCAGTACATTGTTTGATGACATATCATTTCATCAATTTGGTGAATTCCCAACATCGAACCATGTAACGGATCTAACTAAAGTGGTTATTGAGAAATATTTAAATATTCGCTTACACTTTTTACTAAAAAATTCTTTAGAAAAACAAACCAAGCGACAACTTCTTAATCGACCGAGCGAGCGCAGCGAGCGAAGCGTCTCAGTTTCCACTAGCCGAAAATTCTTTTGTCTGTCCGGATGTTATCGCCTACAGGTCGCATTTCTGAACCGATTCTCATGAAATTTTGTAAGCAGGTTCGGTAATTTTATAGAATTTTTTAGTCGAGCCAGTTTTTCGAAATTTTAAAAAATGGCCGAAATATATAAAAAAAACCTCATATCTCAGCTATTTAAAAAATAATTCAAAAATATCATTAGACATTTCTGTTATTCTTATTAAGACGCATTTTTTTTGTTTGAACAACATAGTAAAATTAAATAAAACCGCTATAAATCCATATGTTATAAATTCTCATACGATAGTTCACAAAAAAATCAATAGATGGCGCAGCAAAGCTTTTAATACTCGCAAAATCGCTAATACGTTTACAAGAGTGACTTGATTTATTTATTAAATAAAATTAAATGGTTCTAAAAATCATATGGCTTTTTTTTTGTCTTGCTTGGCTTTGAATTGTGTGTATTTATTTGGTTAATGGTATTGTATTGTGGATTGCTTTGCATGGTAGAATTATCTTGAACACTTGAAATAAATCTGATATCAAAAAACTTCTTTGTATGATTAGAATCCTATTATAAAAAAAAGTAATATATATATTATCTACATACCTACTAATCAGAGAGATTCGATTTCAAATTGAACTTTCTTTTTGAACTTTAATTTTGTTGTGCAAATAACATATATACTTACATATAACCAATAGGTACCATGCATTTCTGACGACTGACGACCTCCGTGGCCTAATGGGTTCGAACCCCGGTCGGGTCAAGATGGAAAATAATCTTTTTCAGATTGACGTGGGTTTTGGATATTTATCTATATGTATTTGTTAAAAAACATAGTATTGTTAAATTAGCATCCCGTAAAGTCTTGAAATTACGTTGGGGCTAACTCAATATGTGTGATTTGTCCGTCTATATTTATTATTATATTATTATTTATATTATTTGAGGCAAAAAAGGCAGGTTTCAGTATTTTTTTAGTGGTATTGACCAACCACAAGAACATGTTTGGGCTTATGGGTAAAATATGAGAACTTTTTACTTTCTTTCCAGCATTGGTAGGTTGGTTTCAAAACTCTTTTTAGCCAGGGACACGGTAAAATATCGGTTATTTCGTGGAAGGGCTCGCGAGGTCTACTGTTCTCACAGAACCACTAGTAAATATATCTTGTTACAAGGTCAATAAATATAATATTGTAAGAAATGTAATTTGTTTTATTTTCCATTTTACTATATCACTTTTGTATGTAACAGTATTGTTGTTTGAATTATGTTATTGTTTAATAACAAAATTTAATATCGATAATTAAGTCATTTAAAGTTTAGTCAAGCACTAGCGTAGTTTACAAACACAATCACACTAATTGTACATCGATTGCGTTCTTGCGTATGATTGGTTCAGTTTGAAATTGCGAGATGACGTGGCGCTATGATTGGCTAGATTGGAAATTGCAAGAGTGTGCGAAGCTTCGTACTCATTATGGCAAATGTGTGGTAACGGTGAAAGGTGGGGCGGATTAGGCGACACTGGTTCTCATAGAAACGGCGCATTATAGCCATTCTAACCTCTTTTATATGTTCTGTGGTCGGAGCCCAGAGTCCGCTTTCTGCTTTTTCTTCTCCACTTCACACGATCTTCGGCATCCTTGGTTGTGAGACCATTGGCACGCAACGTCCTCCTTGACGACATGAAGCCAGCTCTCTTGGGTTTCCCATAGGTGGTCCTATAGGTAGCTATATCTTAAAAACTATGTTCAGCTATTTCGCGTGACTTCTGCAGTGGAAATCTGTAACTTCCACTTTACTGTTCAAAAATAATGTCGTTAACGTTGAGGCTAATTTAAGTAACAATTCTTATTCCTGATGAGATTCACTATTTTCAAATCAGTAGACTTTTTTTCCAGATGTCATTGTAGGCATGTATTGGGGCCAACATTGTAATAGTTTTCCTAATGTGCTCCAAATAGGATGATGCGGGAAGTCAAAGTCAAAGTCAAATTTTTTTATTGAAACTTGGCCTTCAAAGAAGGCTCTTTTTCACGTCGATAACTAATTATTTAATCATAATATTTTATGTCTCAAAGCTACAAACTACTAGCATTTCGGAACGACCACTGCTGAGAAGAAATGCCGAAAGAAACTCATGAAACAGTCTTGGTCGCCTAGCATGCCAGAGGGGCTATTCATTAACTTTATACATACACTAGATTGTGTACAGTCAAAAATAAAATAAAATATAAGTAAAAAAAAAATAATAATAATATAATAAAACATGTTATGTTTGTGATCAAGTAACCACAATGAATTGGTTAAGAACAAAAAATAAAAATAAAATTCGAATCAGGATCGAAGCAGGATCCCCTGGCAACACCCGTTCATGGGAAATGATGATGATAAAAAAATCAAAATCCTCTAATCACTGGTAGTTCACTGCAGTTCATAGAACTCTATAGACATCCATATAGATCGTAGAAATTGTATAAGAGGGACAAAATGACTCAACCACAGTATGACTCCGACGCGCAAAATAAATCGAGATCTAATGAAATTGGACGCGAAATGTAAATTACAAGGGTTCCTTTATTTAACTGAAGGTAACTAGTTTTGTTTGTCTAGGCGTATTTGAGGAGGATCACAAATTTTTACCCAGGGACCAGTTCCGGATATAAATGTGATTTGTTCAGGTGAAACTAAAAAAAGATTTCGTGTTTAACTTTGATTTCGCTTCCATAAAAAAGGGTTTTGTTTGAATGAACCTTTACCTAAAAATACTGTACAAAATCTGTTGCTTGAATAAAATGTTCATCTATTTTCTGATATATTCAATTTGACAGGTTTTCAAATATTGTGTGGGCTTATCAATTTTAATACAAATGTGTTAATGTGCAATATATTTAATGTTTTAATATATAACACGCTATGTAGTTTATCATACCAATAAATTTATACAACCTTTCCATGTACCGACATTCAAAAACAGACCAATCAACCAAAATTCATTGCAAATTTGCCACTATTAATACGACATAGAGGTTATTTTTGCAGGAAAATATTAGGTAGAGTATCATCATGCCAGATAAATGCATAGATTCGTCTTTAATCTTGATGTCTCCTGTTGCATTGTCACTGCATCTCTTATCATTCTGCCTTAGTTTAACTATATTTAGATTATTAGAGCAGATCGTCTGAACATACTTGTAATACTTACATGCTGACAGTCAAACTCATACAAACTACCTATATAATTTGAATCTATTACTTTATCTAAACACAAGAAACTATTTTATGTCCCTGATTTATTACTTTAAAATAAAATTTGGTGATTTTTTTATCCTATGCTATTTTTGTGTGATAATTTTTTTGAGAAAATTGAGAGAATTTTCTGTGTTTTGAAAGTACAACTTTATTATTTGACTGTCATCCAACAGTAAAATAATATTGAGTCCGGAAAAGAAGAAGAGATTTTTTTTTCTACTAAACCTAGTAGCTAAGAGAGAGTACCTAAATCTAATGATATAAGTAAAACTGTAACTTGGTACCTACTGCAAATATAAACATTTTTATTTTTTATTATTTATTATATAACTTCACGAGACGATGGTTATTGGTAAGAAGGTATAGGTGTATCTCTGACAAAAATAACTTATTTGTGAAGTTCCCCCGAACTTCAAAGAGCTAAGAAGTCACACATAAATAAATAATCAATATAAATATGAAATGAAGCCATGATAACAAGAATATTGAATTTGAAACAAGTAGTGTCGAGTTACCTATGAATTTTCGAAAGAGAGATTTGCATTTCAAAGATAATATCAGTCGCAATGCGAAGTGATAGTCTTAGAGGAAATGTTCCAATTCTTGAACCTCCATATTTCATTTTCACTGTATAAAACATAGTTTATATGTTTTATACAGTGAAAATGACATACACGTATTCGTATTTTATTCCATAATGTCATAGAAATAAGGTTCAAAAATTGCTGTTTTTTTTTTTACAAAAAATGCGACTTGTATCTCGTATTGTTAGAATTTCGTCGTTGATTTTACTAGAATACGTAAGCGACGTTGAAATATCTAGGGAACTGTACCCTCCGGTCATATCGCTATTTCTTTTTTATTGCCCATTTTTTTGAATAAAAGCTATTTCAGTTTCAGACTTATCTTTACTTTGTTACATTTTATTAAAAAGTAATTACGTTAATTAATTTTTAAAATGGGTAGGCATTTTTAAAGCCTATTTTGGGGTTTTATATAGAGTATTCTTGTCTTAAAATTATAACTGTTTATTGCTTTACTTATTTTTTAAAATATACACACTATACCCACTTTGGATTTATGTGAGTTTGTGTATTTTTAGGGTTCCGTACCTCAAAATGCAAAAACGGCACCCTTATACGAGTAGGGTTAACTTATCGTCCGTCTGTCTGACTGTTAAGAAGTCAAGAAGCTTTTATAAGGTACTCATGCAAAATCCACTGTAAGGATTTCAATGTTCAGTACACGGGTAGAATATACCTAACCTGGAATAACACATGGGCTAGTACCTATATGTATATGTATAACCATGATTTTTTACTTAGTCAAGTAAAATACTTGCCTACAATATTTCAATTTGAATATCGTCCCCTGGGCTCTGATTTCCATGACAAAGACTCTAAGTAACACTCCAAGGCTTCGCCGATGCGCTCCACTGTCTGATACATTCGTTGGAAGCGCCTGGGTTACCTTATCCATCAAATTTATGAATTTCAAATTGCTGTGTTCTGTATAAAGCACTCAATTATTAATCCTAATATTACTGTTGAGTATATTGTACCTTTTGCTTTGTGGGTCAATCTACACCAAAAGTTAAATAATGAGTTAAAATGGACTCTATCCAATCCATTGTGTACCCAAAAGTGAAATAAAGTCGAACACAAAATTTACTAGAATTTTTAAGACATGTCTCTGCAAACTATAGATATTAGGAGGACTCAAAATGCAAAGCAATTTTAAACAAAATATCTAAAGGAAATAAATAGCATACAAGCGTCGAGAAAAATCAGCTTTGTGCTGCGAACGCCCTGAAAATCCTTTTTGAATCGAAATATCAAAGACGGGCCAGGGAGCAAATTGGACAAATTTTCCGGCTTTTAAGGAATCCCCGTCCTGAAGTGTCACTAACGGGAGAAAAGTGGGAAAAATGTTTTCTTACGGCTCGATAACTCTGACCTACCTTTTGATCCTTATCTACGAAACATGAGATAGTAATTAAGATTAATTTGTATTGCCAGTTTCTTCTAACGCCGCGTTTTGTAGCAGTTTTTTGTTGGGAACTAGATCTCTTTTTTAATTAGGCAAATGGCTGTTTTGCAAGATCTTAAAAATGTAAATGCGGGCGCTGGAATTACATGGAAGAAATGGAGAAATTTTATATATTTATTCACTAGCTTTTAAACGCTAGTTTATTCATTTTAAAGTGTGCTTCAGGACAGGACCTATTTATTTTTGGGATAAAAAGTCTTAGGTCTGCCGTACCCTTAAGGTATCATGTTCATGTTGAAGTGTTAAAAAGAAATAAATAGACTCACTTTGGCAATTTTAAAATTTTAAAAATAGTAAGATAAAGGATTACCTAGTTACTTTTACGAAAGAAAATGTGAGAATTTGTTACTTAATATTTTTCACTTAATAGGCACGTGTCAATGCTTTTGTTATCTTGAAATTTAATTAGGTGAGTTCATGTGCTGTTGACTATACCTACTCTTCCTTGTTTTGGAAGAAATTAGTTTTTCACATAGTATGAAATAATATTGGTTCATCTAACAGAAGATGAATTTTGAAAGTTTAACTAAACAATGTTCGCATTGAGGAGAACTCAATATTGTCAAGTATAAAGCTATTATGTCTGTTCGACTCACTGAACAATGGAAATGGACAAACGCGCATAATATGCGTTTGCAGGTAGAACTGTTTTCGTTTGGTTTGCAACATATTAGCATTAAACTGTCAATTCATGCGATAATTTAACGTTGAAATGTCCACGTTTGATAATTCTAATTTAAACAAGCTGTTATTAGATGACATCGATTTGTTGAAATAATAGCTAAATTTAGCAACAGCTGTGTGCAGGTACATTAAAGCCGAACGTCCACCCGGTAGCTTCGCGTAGCTGAGCAAGTTTTACATTACAGAAATCTGTTTAAAGAAAAATATTCAATTTCGTAGTCCAAATAAAAGAGATGTAATGTGTGATGAAATGTTCCTTTTGGACCCTTGACACCATCGGCTTGCACAATACTGGTAGGGTGTGGCGTACTAGCGGAGCTTGTTCCCGGCCACCCGCACTGAGCTGTGACTCATTACATTGAGATCCGTCTCGGCGTACGGTCGGGTGCCTGAGTGCGAGCAGTCGCCACTCATAGTTAATATCAAGTTGTTCTGTATCAACTTCTATCCATATTAATGTTAGTCTAGGAATACGGGGGAACACCAGTTATGAGGCCGTGGTGTACCTCATGCGCGGGACGAGGGGCGCATGACGATTGCCGTATACCTAATATCAGCCAGTACGGCACATGTCGACAAGGATGGGATTTTGTAAGTTTATTTTTATCATTCTTATACTCAAAAAAAAAAAAAAAAAAGAAGAAGGTATATTCAATTTAATTTTATGATCCTATCGCTGGGCTACCGCCTGCGTTAGAATTAGATACTTATTCGAGGGTAGAATCCTCAAAGATAAAAAATAATATTAATATATCGTATACTATTATTAGCCATCTCATTAATCAATAATTCAGTCAAAGGATACAAAATGACCTTGTTGGCTTTAGTCCTATAGACACCTCAAAAGTAAATCAACAACAATACTTTTCTATATAAATATTAATTTCAATATTTTCCTGCCTCTATCGCTTGGTCATAGTTGCCGTGATAGTTATGAATATTACCCTCATTTGAAAAAAAAATATATATGAAAGAAAATGTTTAGTACTGAACAATGAAAGACAAATACAGATTGTATGTATATTTCACGTAATATTTAATGACTCGAATGATGAGCGGCACCTAGCTGTTGTATGACCTAGCTATTGTAGCTTGCCGCTTAATACAATGTAAGTTATTCTGTTAACAATGGTTTTTTCAGTACATTTAAAATATGAATGCATATTTTGGTTTCCTTATGTGGAAACTTCAGGTTAAAACGTAAATACAGTGATACGAATCTTGAGGTCATCGGCTGGACCGGCAGGACACAAGACGGAATATCATATTACCCACTAATTGATTGATTATTTTGCTGAGGGCGAAGTATATAACTCAATTACTTTTAATTTAACTTCGATTGTCCATTTAACGATTTACCATAAAAATGTTTGAAGCTCGATGTCGTGTCACTTGACAGATACAGCGAATTTTCAAATTTTCATCTTCTAAAGTATGGATTACCTTTGCTATTTTCAGAATAGAAAAAAAAAACCTGTTATTTTATTGAAAATAAAAATATTTATTTCGTCACCACAATCAATCAATCAGTTAAAACTTCGTCTTTAAAGTTAATACTTAGACGGTATTATTTAATATAAATGCAACCAGGGATTGTGGTCGGTTAATACCCGAACTAGAAAAATCCTGTGTCCCTGGTTCCAAACCAGAATGAATATTATTAACTGATAGTTAATCGATGGTGTACTATTTACAGGTAAACATTGTGTTAGCCATATAAAATGTATATTTGAATATCGTGTTGAAAAAAAATGCAACAGAATTTGAACTAAGAGTATATTAAAATAGAAATAGGTATTTAAACAATACAAAGACGCAAATCAATTTAAGAAGGAACTATGGGTAATCAGCCTTGATATGAGTCTCAAAATATAAGAATCCTTTGAACCAAATAGTTCGAACTTGGCTAGTCTTGTAAACAAACTACCTGCCGAGATGCAATAAAATCCACAAAAAGAAGAATTTTTTTTACAATTATTAAAATAATTCATCTGGTTTCAAAGTATATAATGTTTAACCAGTATAATTGATGGTTAAACAAACTTACCTTAATGAAGTTTGACCATAATTATACAAGACGTTGCTTCCGAAGATATTTATTCAATCAATTCACTATGCAGCTCGCTCTGCTATGTACTAGGCATGACACAATTTTTAGGACCTAGGGATAAAATAAAATAAGTCCAAAATTTACATCCGACTCTCGTCCCACCCTTACCTGTCACCGGCGGAGGCGCCATACTTCATTCCTTTAGAACAAAATTTCGAAATGTGGCGCTTGGGATATCGCGTAATATGTATTTAACATATTGATTGGGACGGGCGGGTTATAAATATCTTCGGAAGCAACGTCTTGTATAATTATGGTCAAACTTCATTAAGGTAAGTTTGTTTAACCATCAATTATACTACGACGTTGCTTCCTCGATATTTATTCAATCAATTCACTATGCAGATGTTTAGAACCATTGCGAAATTTGCAAGATTTTTATTTTTATATCATTATAATAATATTAATTATTATTATTCTTTAATGTGAGCTATTAAAAGTGGATCCTTAGATACTTTGATATAGGATGGTTAATTACATGAATAAATACAAATGTAGTTGCATCTACGATTATCTTCCAAAAAGATATTAGTAATAAACAAAAAAAAAAAATACGAAATTTAAGAAAAAATTCTTCGAGTAGGCTATGTGATGCAATGCCATTACGGTTTTTTCATTTTGTAATGCAAAATGGTGAAAAATATTAAAGCTTATCAAATACAATGTTTAAGTTCTGTAGGATACAGACTTTGGTTGCTAGCCTTGATATTTTGGGAGAAAAAGAAGTTAACAAGAAACAGATTAAAAGTTCTATGAGTATACCTTATGGGACAATAATTAACATAACCAAATTAACACTATCATAGTTATTTCCTGTGAGACAGGATATTTTAACAGGCTTATTTGGGAATAGGATATGTTAACTTTAATACGTAAATATTTACTAAGAGAGATGTGATGAATGAACATTTTTTAGTCTGCAATAGCAAACTCAACGCAGGCAGAGGTGCTTGCTCAGAGTTAATTTTACGAATAGCGACTAGAATTTTGACTACCTAATGTTAGAAATCTTTATTGTATTGATTATGAACATACACTTCTAGATGGTTAATGTGTCGAGTTGAAAGGACACTATACTAATTCAGGATTCTTTCTATAAGTACTCGAGGAATATCTTCACCTGACAAATATACGTATATTAGTTTGCAAGAGAAAAAACATGAATATGCAAATTTGAGGTCGGTACATTTCTGCTGAAATATACTGTTTATATAAACTACACTGTTTTTATAGACTGTACTTAGCCGAATATATAGGTGAATTGGCTACAGTCATAGAGTATAAACTATAGGTAGTATTAGGTACCTACCCACAGTACGATGATTTTAATATAACTTTTTGTTATGAGTACGTACTCGTATGCACGAGCCTTTAGTTAGAACTATTAACGAAATACTGAATTCAACAAACGAAATTCAAGTGTACTTTCTGTACAAGCTTATTATGTTTCCAGTAACAAATACATATTATAAAGAAAATAGTTATGATGCTTAGTTTTCCAAAAGAAGAATCTAAAAGTTCTGTAACGTATAGGCAAAGGCCGTGTAATGACAAGAGAGTCTTTAATTGTGATTAGATTCTCGATAATAGATTACTTCCTTGTTCCAAATGGTAACTTACTCGCGCAAGTCGTTGCAGATGACCTTGGCTAGGAGTTATTTGTAATAAATACAGAGTAGCTGTAGAAAGAAAAGGTCCATATTATACTACTTTACGTCTTCTTTTTTTTTTTATTGATCAAAAAATTTGCATCCAAATCACTAAGATAGATATCTATAATTATGCATCCAGTTGTTGAATTAAATTTGCGGAGGAAATTGAATTATTAATAGAATGATGGGGATATTAGTTCCAAAGATTCGAGTTTACGTAGAGTATTCAACACATTTACGATCAGAAAAAATCCATTGCCATATTGGCTATTTGAATAAATCCCCATAGACAGAAACTAAAAAACAACATACTGAGTATCTAATATTGTTCAGTACTTGCTTGCTCAAGCTAGAGCTAAGGGCTAATGTCTAGTTCTTAAGAAACAAGTGCTTTGTTATCTTACTTTAATTTGCCCAAAAAGAAAGCACTGCTCTTACTGGCTTAAGGCACTTATATTCCATTTATAAGGTGCTTTAGAGCGTTGCTGTTGTACAACTATAGTGAGCGTAGAAGCCGGTTAATTGGATTGATAAGCTTGATCATATGTAAGTATTGAAATAAAGTATGTAATAATAAGTAAGTACATAATCTCAGTTTGTATTAGGTATCATTACTTTGGATGGATTGGATGCAATCTGCAAAAAAATCAGTCAAGAAGCTGAATCTTTATGTATTATAATCTTTATGTATAAAACTTTATGTAGGTATGTGTTCTTTATGTATAAAGATACATGGGCAACTGTCAGTGAAGCGAGTTGCTAATTATAAAAAGATAAAGAGACCGGTATCGGATATTGACCCGATATTGGGTGGTTCCGGAGTCACCCGGACTGACAATGAAAATATTTCATTATACAAACTTTTAGGAAAAAATTGATCGCCGGAACAGTTTATTTAAAATACTGTCAAATTTGACGCCATACTCAATAGTGACATAGAATACCTGTTTAATATATGAAATATAAAGGCAATAACTGATTGATCGATTGATCAGTCGATTTATTAAAAGTATTGAATAAATGTACCAGACGTGTATATTGTAAATTATCTAAATTATGTATATTTGGCGAATAATCATCTCGATTGATGAGTGGATTTCCTTTCCTCAGTTTACCGAACTCCGTTTCCCAGCTTTCTCTTGGGCTCTATCTGCTCCCCAATGTTTAGATATTTGGTATGAGTACATACCTGTTATGATGACCAGCAATGGTCAGCGATTTTCATCAGTCCTGATGTTCAAACATTTATAACAACAGATACATACAGATAATCTGTCACTACCAAGAGTTGAGACTCGAAGTCCGTGTTTAGCTGAAATGAACAGAGCTGAGTTAATACTGACAGTGCATGGTTATAACATCATTATAGTTCCAAGAACTTACGCAGCCAGAAAAAATAATACTTGACTGTATCAGTCTAGTAAAGTTTTAATAAGTATGAGATACTTAAAGGGTGTTCGAAATGTATAGTAAGATACACACTTTTGTTACATGGTTATCATCTGATAATATTACTATTTGCATAGTTATACTTCGGATATTAGTTTATCTACTATAGCTTGGGAGTTCTATTGCGTATATCTGGCTGATAATGTGTATATTTGGCCACAATCGCATTGTAGTTCTGTTTATGCTAATAAAAGTGTGTATAAAATAAGTAAGTAAGTAAAAATACTTATAAACCAGACTACGATCGCGTCGTAGTTCTAATGGGTAATAATGTGTATACCTGACTACAATCGCGTTGTAGTTACATAAGGTAATAATCATCATCATCATCTCGAGTCGAAATGGCAAAAATTAGACTTATTAAAATTACATGTGCACACGCGACTACAATCGCATTGTAATTCTGTATGTGCTTGACTATAGTGTAAAACCCTGATTACAATCGCATTGTAATTCTAAGGGTAAATGTGTATCCCTGACTACAATCGCATTGTAGTTCTATTGGGCAGTGCACACGCGACTACAATCGCATTGTAGTTCTATATGTGCTGTTATATAGGTGTAGTATATAAACTAGACTACGATTATATCGTAGTCATATTGGGTAATACTTTACTTTGCGCGAAGATTTTGTAGTTAGGCCTCTTGATTGGGCCCATTTTGCGTAAGGAAACTGGGCAGCTGCATATCTTCTGCGTTGTTGTTGTTCTTCTATCGGACTTTATGTGCTTGACTATAGTCGCTCTGATTACAATCGCATTGTAATTCTAACCCCGTCTACAATCGCATTGTAGATCTATTGGGTCGGAGCACACGTGACTACAATCGCATTGTAATTCTGTATGTGCTTGACTATAGTGTAAAACCCTGATTACAATCGCATTGTAATTCTAACCCCGTCTACAATCGCATTGTAGATCTATTGGGTCGGAGCACACGTGACTACAATCGCATTGTAATTCTGTATGTGCTTAGCACAGTCCACACGTAGATCACTCGTAGTCCGCCCGTAGATCACTCGTAGTCCACCCGTAGTCCACCCGTAGAGTACCCGTAGATCGCCTGTAGACTCCTCGTTGACTACCCGTAGACCAACCGCCATCATCATAGCTATTTTAATGTCCCCAATATTGGGGCACTGTCCTTCCCATGGATGGGTAAGGAGGATTAGGGCACCAAGTGGGCCCAATGGGGTTTTGATGGGTTTTTAAGACTGTGAATACAGCTGAGACAGACCCATCCAGTCACTAACGAAGTAACGTTAAAATCGAAAAAAATCGAATGCGTACAAAATAGGTACGTACGTTTTTATCACAATAAACAATTAAGCAATTGACGTAACGGATAAAAGTTTAATTTTAAATGTTGCAATGATGACAGCTTATGCTTGGCTAAAATCTTGTTTACACAATTATTCCAGGGTCTTCAGTATAGAATTGGACCCAGACTTATTCTGAACATACTTGTTATATCGTAGTTCAATATGATTAATCTTTCATCAACAAATAACCCAATTGGGCCTTGCGTTTAACTTTTAACGACGGTCAGAACAATCAAGGAATAAGAAGAAAATTATCAATACATATGTAGATTCGTGTTTTGCCACGAAAAAATGTTTTTACAAATGTAAGACTTAAACATGTGACGCATATTATGGTTACGATTCATGTAAAATCGCAACTCAGGACGCGAGATACTATTCGCGATATTGTATTATGCAACATCATGCACAGACAATTCCTAGATAAAAGGAAGGTAGGTGCATAGTTGGGTCAGCGGAGAAAAAATAAAATTCAATTGGTCTAACGACCGTTGTTTGTTGAGTTTATGATTAAATGTTATCAAAGTACCCGCAGGGGCACACAGGTGTGATGTAAAATCACGATTACGTACGAGTAATAGTAGCCAATGCAACATAAATACGTAGTTATCTAACATTTTGTTAGGCATTATAACTTTTTCAAAGTATCGTTAATATTCAAACCAGATATTCAGGTAATGAAAAAATACTTACATTTTTTGTTGTTTACGAGTGAAATGAATTTAAAGTACGTCATTTTCCACTGACACTGAGGTTATAAATTAATTTAAAGATATTCCAGATACTTGGAATATAAAGAAAATAAAAATATTGTTGTAGTGTGTGTGTTGCCATGCCCGCACACAAAAAGCGAATGAAGTATGGCGCCTCCGCCGGTGACAGGTAAGGGTGGGACGAGAGTCGGATGTAAATTTTGGACTTATTTTATTTTATCCCTAGGTCCTAAAAATTGTGTCATGCCTAGTACATAGCAGAGCGAGCTGCATAGTGAATTGATTGAATAAATATCGAGGAAGCAACGTCGTAGTATAATTTCAGCTTATGATTGACCGTAACACTTATAATGTGTCCAGTATACAATTTACATTACTGAATGTTTGTTTGAGACTTGTTCACTGTATTTCTTCTCTGTGATTCCAATGTTCGAGGAGCTAGGACTGGTTTATGTAATACGGCGGCCCATCACGGCTTTGCACGGGTATCCTATGTTTTGCATTGCATATAAGGGTAACCTTTGTTATTCAAAAATAATGTATCTTTCTTGTATGTTAACACCTGAGTAGCTGATGCTGATAAGATAATAAATAAATAGATGCTGCTGAGATAAAAGCAAATGTATTCGAAAATACTTAAATGCTAATGAGTACACGAACGCGATGCGATGATGTGCGAAGGTGAATCGTAAACTGATTGATAGATAGACAAAAATATGCATTCGTGTAATAATGCTTACCGGGCGATTTGTATGTGCGGTGAAACCGTACAATTCTGATGAAATAAGAAATTTCAAATTGATCCAGTGATTAAGATTTTCATTACAGTATAACAAAAACAACAAATCTTCAATTTTTGTAATATGAGTTTGGAAGTGTAAGAAATGTACTGTAAGTGTATTGTACACTATAATGTAATGTATATTCAATAAGAAATAAGTAAAATAAATAGAAATACCTAAAGTAACCAATAGTGCTGCCTGAAAATTGACGAATTTGAGTACGAGTACCAAAAAATAAATGCAGGAATGAGTACTTAGCATAGGTACTTAAACACAATATGTAAAATATGTCGATAAGTATATACATGTACAAAGTTTAAGCCACTAGGAAACCAATATTCTATAGATTAATAGATTTTTATGTACCTACTTAACTCAATTATGCATTTACAGTCTACTCTGTAAAATACAATGGTATTTTATTTAGAGGAATTTCATATTTTCTCAATGGTGAAAACGTGAATTAAATTTATTGCGAACGATTTTAGTATGATCGTTCGGTCCTGATAAATACAGTAACTGGTTTATACCTAACGATTTTGATACTTTTCAATATCATAACTACTTTAATTAACGAAGGCACACTCGGTTGTTTATATACGAGTACGTTTACATTAATTTACATCACAATTGTACAACAATGAGCAAGTAGGTGTAGGTACTACACATGCATGGACAAAGTACACTAATTGTTCTTTAATGCACTAAATACCATGATATATGATGAAAAAACAAACTATCTATAGTTTAGTTTTGTTTGTTTGTAAACTCTTTATACATAATGAAACAAAAAGAGAGACGTACAATGGCGGACTTATCCCAAAAAGGGATTTCTTCCAGTCAACCAAGTGTTTGAAAGAAATAAGAAATTAAAATTTCCAATTGTAAATGTGTAGATAGAGGTTATTTTCTATAGATCATTGACGGATTAAATAAAAAATGATCACTAGAGTTGTCACGACAACACAGTTAAAATATTTAAGATCATTGTATCAAATCAATGTTACTTGTACTATTGATAAATTAAATTACTCGAGCTTGGCAATTAAATTGCGAGAAATCAGCATTAAATTGCTAAAGTTACCTTTATAAACCAAAGTATAATTTTAAATAAATCAATATTATAGATATTTAAGTAAATACTAATGTGCTATGGAATAATGTTCTTCCAACCAGGTATTGAAGTTTATATTTATTGATAATATACAATACGTGAGTTTTGTGAGGAAAAAAATATGTGTAAGGACAATGATGACCTCTGTGTGTGGTCCCGGGATAAATTCTCGGTCAGGTCAAATTATCTTTTTGAATCGACCTGGGTCTAGTAGTGTGCCATCCTACACACAAGCGACTGTTAACAGCAATAATCCACAAAAGTGGACAATAAAACAATGTGTAAGGACAATAAAGACAGCCTCCTTGTGTGGTCCCGGGTTAATTTCTCGGTCGGGTCAAATGATTTTTTTCAATCAACCTGAGTCTAGTGGTATGCTATCCTACAAAAAAAAGAGAATTACTGTTAACAGCTAATTCGTAAAGAGTAACGACAATAACGGATAAAGTAACGGCTGTTATAAATTTAACAGCTATTCCACAAAGGTAGAAAAGTAATGATTGTGGTGTAGCAGCTACGAGTATAAAACTATTGGAAAGACGTCCAATGTCAGCAAATCCATGTTGTTGGGTTGTTATTTAAAAAATAAATGTGTTAGAAAAATATTGTAGGTACATGTATATGTCTGACAGCTATCTTGGTGATGACCAATGTTAGCAAATTAATGTTGTTGCATTGTAATATAATATATGTATAGTAGAGAAAATATACACATAGATTACTAAAAACTCGAATTACATGCTGAACATGCATGCTATAGGCAAGTTACAAAAAGCTCGTTGCCAAATTGAGTTTGGTGGAGAAATACGGAATAGTCACTTCTCAATAAGTACAATGAATATGTATTGTTATAAACAATAATAGGAATATTACATATAATTTATTAATATAATTATTGTAATAAAGAAAAATTAATCACTTTAAAAACTAAAATAAAACTAAAAAAAAAAATATGTTATACAGTCATGACAAGATGTTGCTCAGAAGAGTGACAGTATTGCCAAGTTGATTAGAAATGCTGATCCTTGGATAAAATTTGATTAATTAATTATTAGTTGTTTTTAAACAGATTTAGCTTGTAAACAACGCATCATGATTTGTTGATAGCAAATCCTTATCTGTATAGTATTTTATAGAGATGATCTATAGGCTGATCCGGCTATATGTAGATCCATAATTTCCTTCCTGTCCAAAATAACTAACAATATTTCTGACATTTCTTTAAAGTTTTGACACATTGTAACAGTTGTCAGTGTTCATTTTCCAACTGTAGTAATTATTACAGAATACTATTTCTACAAACATCAAACCTGGTAGTCGAATCTAAAATACTTGAAAAAAAAAATGATGAAACCACATATAAATAAATACAATGATACGTGGTTATTATTACAATTCGGTTAACTGAAAACCTAGTATCGACCTCTGACATCATGGGGATGAATTTATAGTACGAAAGACATAAGAAGAAAAAAAAAAAGGAAAAGTGGCCGATGTTGGGAAAGTGGATATGTTGACTGATAATTTAAACTTTGTTGGTTATGATGAGATTGAAATCTGTGAAACTAAATGACTTATGGTAAAGGAAATGTCGCAGAATATTTTAATGATCCCGATTTGCGAGATGAGAATCGAAATTTATTGATGCAGATATTTATATGATTCCTATGAGATTGTTCGCGTTCTTTATACGTCATGTAAAAACATATCAAAATAAAAAATAGAAAACATGTCATGTCAGAATAACATAATAGGGACCAATACTGTAATGAGTTTCTTTCGGCGTTTCTTCTCAGCAGTGGTCGTTCCGAAACGCTGGCAGTTTGCAGATTTTGGAATTGTGATGCTGTATAATTTGAAATTTGATGTAAAGGGTTACTTTTGATTTTGATTTCATACTAGTGGTCACTAAATTTATTGACAACCTTTGTCTGTATTAAAATCATTAAAAGAAGGGAGGGATGTGGCGTACTAGCGGAGCTTGTTCCCGGCCACCCGCACTGAGCTGTGACTCATTACATTGAGATCCGTCTCGGCGTACGGTCGGGTGCCTGAGTGCGAGCAGTCGCCACTCATAGTTAATATCAAGTTGTTCTGTATCAACTTCTATCCATATTAATGTTAGTCTAGGAATACGGGGGAACACCAGTTATGAGGCCGTGGTGTACCTCATGCGCGGGACGAGGGGCGCATGACGATTGCCGTATACCTAATATCAGCCAGTACGGCACAGGGTATTTAAGGGTATTCTTGTTAAGGGTAAAAGTGATGATGACAGGAAAGGAAACATAAGGATTACAGGATGGAAAGATAAGGCACATTGCTCCGAAAATTATTATGAGTAAAAAATATTCTTCGCAGAGTTAGGAACACCTAAATAATTTTTACTGCACTAAAAGATGATTTGTGGCTAAGTTCTAGACGAATAAAATTTAAAAGTTTAGATGTGTATGTTGACTTAATCACGACTCCACCACTATAATATGCAGATACTATAGGTGAAAAATAGTATACCTGTAGCTTGGAATAGAACCCGCAATAGGACATTGGATGCTCTAATCTTTTCCCAAAATCTCCATTGGACTAAGGCATAGATAGAATCTAATAACTTATACAAAACCGAAAAATTCCAACAATAACTTTAAACGAATAAAACGTACCTACATCTTATAAAAATAAAAAAAGAAAGAAAAAGCAAAGTAAAAAAAAGTGTAAGTGAATAAAGTGTAAGTAAGCTCTCGGTCGCTTGCAAGTCATTATCGAGCCCTTAATAAAGTCAATAATTCAATATTACAATTCTTTTGATATTGGATCGAAGCAATCAATTTATGAAAATAGTCTCGTCTCCCCTGGGAATAGATTAACATATTTTTTCTGTAAATAGCCGTGGAATATTCAGATATCCCTCCAATTTCACTCTGGAAGATACTCTATTGAAATTCACTTCGATATTGAATATTGTTATCGGACGGTTGTTGACACTAATGCATATTTATAAGTTTTGTTCCAATATCTAAATCTAGTTGCGCCCGCTCTCACGGGATTTTTTGAAATCCATACTAAATATAAATGCGAAATTATGCCTGTCTTTCTGTTACGCTTTCACGGCTGGACCGAAATTTGGCATGAACATATTTAAAGACCCATGGTCTAACAAAGGCTACCTGTTTTTTAAAATGGGACTAAAATGTTGGTATGGTTAGTATAAAAACTTTGCAAGATACCTTTTGCCGCGAGTGAAGCCGCGGGCAACAGCTAGTAGTAGCTTATAATTATCTTCAGGTATTAAAGAATTTTAATTCAACCTTTTTTAACAGTTTCAAAAGTGTATAATTTGTAAATGATTAAACTTTTATTAAATTAATGGATTCAAAAGTTGCAAACCAACATGAATCCAACCAAAGTCTCGTCTCGTAATCATTCAATAAGTACAAGTAATTATGGTCGAAGCTAAGAGAACCTTAAACAAAGTGAATTTAAAAAAGTTTTTCACGTTAAACAGTTAATTTTAACCTTTACAAAAGTTTGCGAAACGAAGTCTTAAGGAACTCGTAATTTTTTTTAACTTTTATTATTTAGTGAATCATTTTACTTACAGAAGTATTTTAGAGTCTAATTTCTTGGTACTTATCAAATAAGTTAATCACAAACATACAAGACCTTA
Source organism: Ephestia elutella (assembly GCA_018467065.1). Lineage (NCBI taxonomy): Eukaryota > Metazoa > Arthropoda > Insecta > Lepidoptera > Pyralidae > Ephestia > Ephestia elutella. The sequence goes on from CM031585.1 coordinate 11,903,064, forward strand.
CAAATTTTCGTCAAAAGAGTATCTATCACTGAATCTTTACGTAAGTATTTTGTTCAGAAAATGTTCAACCGTTTCAAAAGAGGCTTACCATGCACAATACGGTTACTTACAAGTACCATTCAATTTGCTCAAGTTGACAATACTTGTAAAAGGAAGGGTACAGAATAACCTAAGTAAAGTTAGTTTTGTTTTGTCGCAAAATAGCCAGAAAACGGAAAAAATAACGTACGTGTGTGTGCCGTGCCGTATGCTTAGCTTTTGCATTTGTGTGATGATTTGCGAGGTTTAATAGGGAGTAGGTTCCAATCACAAGCATTGCCCGACACGTACCACTGAATCTGTAGATCAATCTAAAAGCGAAAAAAGAAGATTTTTTCGCTTTATTTTGACACAAACAGTATCATTACAAATATTGTTAAATTAATATTATGAACTACAAACTAGTAGTGCCGGAATGATCTGATTACACACAATGTAAGGACTCATTTTGACGTCCTACGGCAAGGTTACGTGCCCCTCCGTCGCACGTAACTGTACATCACAATCAGACATCCTGATGTTCCACCAATGATGTTCAATCAGTATATCCGGACACACGTCCGTCCACCACAACGTATCGTAACAGAATGCGCAGTGCGCACTGACACAACCCCACACTCATGTTGCTAAGTTTAATCAGAACGGACTGTACTGACAATATGAATTAATTTTTGACTGGGTCACCATCAAAGTTTTTTGTACAGTTGTGACTGTGTGACTAAATAAGATTCCTATTCAATATCAGCGTATTCAATGGAATATGGTATCTCTTATTCAATGTAATACGCGAAACAGTCCTGTTAACGTTGTACTCTTTTCAGATCAAAGCGATACCTAGTTGTTTCGTGATATTTTCTCGATTGACATCCACTTACATAGCGTGTAAAAAACCGATACAAATTACATTTAAAACCATGATTGGCTATATTTGCAAAACGTATGTAATTATTAATTTAATTAAATATCAGTTAAACTGAAAATAGTTAAATTAAAAACATCAAAAGCTCTTATCTAGTAACTACATAAAGTAACACTTATTTAACCCCTCTTATAATCCGCAGCATAATTTTCATATATTTTAACTCCGAGGCGTTTCATAAGATATAATAACTGGGGATTACATGGAATAGGCGGATAATTTTCTAATGTCACGGGATCTACTCGAATTTCGAAGGATGAACTTGTATCTACCTGTTGCTCCGAAGTTAGGGCTTAAAGCTAAAAGCCACAGCTTACGTAAGTAGTTATATAATACACGGGACCAGGTGTCGTCTACTGTGGCGTTAGTTGAGAACTAAGCTGAATTAATTTTGGCTAACCTTCTTATAAGATTAATATTTAACCTGTTAGTTTGTATGCCTTTCTTTTATTTTTAAACATAAGAGCAAACGAACGGTTATGATATGTGATCACCGCTGCCCATTGCCCTTGGACAACTGCAACACCAGGGGTATTACAAGACTGTTGCCAGTTTTTCCTGATGTTTTTACTCATGTGGAATACTTATAATTATGAAGTGTCATCCTGAAGATAGTTTTACTTACATTTAAACTATTATTAAACCTTCAGTATTTTATAATAAAGAATGTTTAAGTAAGTGACTTGAAAGGGTGACAAAATATACACAGAAATGTGTACATAAGTCGAAACCAGCTTTCAAAGAACCAAAACATTTAGTTGAAACTAACCCTCGCCTCACACGCGCTCCCTTACACGACTGAAAGCCTACAAAACGTAATTTCTAAGAGCTTTTATATAACCCATTTTTCCTTTGTGCTAAAAACGTGGGTGCGCGCCCTTTAACTTGTAAATTAAGTAATAAGTGGTCTGCGACTCAAAATATTGTGTGTATAGAAGGACTACCCGTAAAAAAGGTACTTTACATAATAAAATTTGCAAAAAAAGAGATTCTGTTCTTTTGTTAAAAAGAGAGTACTACTTTGTTTTTAACAAAAGAACAGTATCTCTTTTTTTCATAGTATACCATCGAGATATTATGTACTAACGCACTAGTTGTATTTCGATGTAGTATACTCTGTTTTCAACCGACTTCCCAAAAAAGGAGGAGGTTATATGTTTCGATGTATGTATGTTTTTTTTTTATGTATGTTCGCCGAATTCGAAAAATTCCGTGGAATTTCGACAAGTTTTGACATTTCAAATCAAACTGACATAAAACGTTTCGATTTCTTAAATTTTGGCCAGTGAAAAATAAGTTTAAGTTTTCATGACAACAAAAATGCGCTAAGTGCACTAAAAATGATAAAATAAAAAAAAATTCCCAAAAAAATGAACCGACTTCCATTGTAAAACTTAAAATCATGAAATAACTTAATAGGCAGATTAATCAAAAAGAAAAATGAATTGGCATGCTACCTACTGAATGAGGCGAAGTCGGTGCCAAATTAAAAATTAAATCATCTAAATTAACATTAGAATCATGTATACTTAATTAAAATGCCTAATATCCTTGCTCCTTGCACTTGGCACCGACTTCACCTCATTCAGTAGGTAGCATGCCAATACATTTTTCTTTTTTATTAATCTGCCTATTAAGTTATTTCATGATTTTAAGTTTTACAATGGAAGTCGGTTCATTTTTTTGGGATTTTTTTTTTATTAAATGTCGTATCGTAACTAATCCCATATGAACAGTTGTGATAAATTGGTTTTATCTTTTAGATTGATTTTTATTTGAATATTTGGTTATATAAGATTTAAAAAAAAAAATTACAATTTTGCTAATTTAAGACACAGATAATGAGGGAAACGTCATTCTAGGCACCATACATTGCAGCAGTATATTAATATTTAATTAAAAAAATGTTTCAAATACAAAAACTTACAATTACTAAAAAATATCTTGATTTTTCCAGTAAGCATTCGCATGAGAATTAAAACTATCTTTTGATAGTATATATATTTTCAAAAATAGCATTGGTTTCTACTTTATCTTTTCCTTATTTTGCATCTCCGGGCCTAAGTAAAGTAACACATATGCTCTCTTTCGTGTTATGTTATGTGGCTTACAAAGATATAAATATATAGAAATAAAATATATACGGTAAGAAAGTTTTCTTTTGCTGATCCGACAAAGTATAAAATGTCGTAATGAATCGGCAACGATGTGCAATTGATCGTCTTATGAAGATTTTAGAAAAAACTAAAACTAAATACGTAAACCATTTTTGATGAACAATTGATCGGTTGTTATTATAGTGGAAATTTTATCCACGATAACTCTCGAATCGTTGTCCCCGTAGACATAATGGTTGTTGTTAATTATGGTTTATGGTTGTCCCAAAGACAGAAAAATAATTCTATGATTTTTTTCTAACTTTATGGTCCAATCTTGATTAAAATGCTAAACTGCTTAGAGTAAAATAGTAAAGACCAAAGATTGAAGATGCTAAACTGCTTAGAGTAAAATAGTAAAGACCAATTTTCTTTTTGAACTTCTTTTTGAACTTTTCAATAATCTGCACGATATTTTTCGTTTAAATGAGGCCCTAAGCAGCCGTATTCTATGGCTGAGGCCCTAAGTATCTATTTTTATACTATTAGGTTTGGAACGTACATATACGTAGTGCTAGGGATTCTGGTACATGTCCGGACAGATTGTCAATTAACTTCCGGTTAATAGCGGCAGTTATCACTGCTTGTCAATCAAATACATATCTTAAGATATATACATATATATCTTAAGACTATAGTTACTGGGTTAGATAGTTGCTTAATAACAAAATTAGTTCAAAAACTAAAACCCAACTACTGCACCCTAAAAAGCACGAAACAAGGAAAGCCGTGGTCGTATGTTATTGTTTTAGGTATTATTAGGATAGAAAACATACGACCATGCGGCTTTCCTTGTTTCGTGCTTTTTAGGGTGCAGTAGTTGGGTTTTAGTTTTTGAACTAATTTTTTTTTAAATTATTTTGGCGATACTATTTCGTGATCAAGTAAAGGGCAGATCATATTTTTTTTACAAAAAAAAAGAATCCTATTACTACTTATTAAACAAGCAAAACCGCAAGCAAAAGCTAATAATATATATATTTTTGAAATGTGCTAACTAAGCCCTTTCATTTGATACCACACACGGCATAATTAAAATTTTTTTTAGTTTATAACTTTATGTCCCCTAGAGGGCGCTGTTTCATATATAAGATGACGTCACATAGCCTATAACCAGCGGACAAACAAGACGCTTCTAACGACACCTCATTTGTCCAATTCTGATAAGTAGTTTAGTAGTTATGAGGAACAGATGAAAATACATACATACATACTTACTTACATACATACATACCGGTCAAAATCATAACCCTCCTTTTCGCTTCGCCGTAGTCGGGTAATAAGTTCCTTTTCGCTTCGCCTTAGTGGGGTAAAAATTTATGATTATTTCGAAGCGTAGATTTTTATTACAGCTATATTCTATTTGAAAATGTTAGGCATTATGTAAGTATTTTTTTTTTATTAAAGATGGGTTTGCTCTTGACCACAATCTTGTCCGAGGACAGAAATGAGGTCTACGATGTGGCGAGCTTACCCAGAAGCAGCCTATTCACTCTGGTTTTAAAGAGAGTCAGGTTGTATGTGCTCGGGAACACAGACGCAGGCAGGGAGTTCCACTGCTTCGCTGTGCGCATTAAAAACGATGACGAAAAGCGCTTGGTGCGTGCGGGGGGAATATTGACCAAGAACGGATGATAGCCCGCAGTGCGTCTGGTTGTCCGATTGAAGAAAGGGGCAGGTGGTATGAGCTCATGCAGCTCGTGAGCACACTCGCCGAAGTACAATACTGAATGATATACTAAAATACAGATGAAAGATCTAACCTACATTACATTAGAAACTTGATGTAAGAGGATTAATTCCTGCAATCTAATGAACACATAGTCCGTAGATATAAACTGCATAATAATATGTAGGTACTATAGATCTACTTAAAAAGTATAAATTCTTTCCAAGACATGATAGATCGCACAACGACTGTAGAAATAAAGACGCAAGAAAATAATATCTGGAAGAGAAAGGATATCTTCTTATATAAAAGTCTAGCCTTATTCCACTGTCAGAAGTTAGAGCAAACTTGAAAGTGGAGCCATTCATCTCAACGACATTTTAAGTGCTTAAGTAGCCATAACGGATGGCCAAATCATGTTTAATTTTAAGTAAGAAAACAGAAAATTGTTACTCCTGTTACAATAAGCCGCTTGTAGGTGAATTTTCCCGCCTTTTGCTTCTAGATGCAAAGAATACGGACTTAAAAAGAATTTGAGCTTATACAATTTCTTGCCACGGTAGAACGCTGTTAGAATAAAAGTAGAACAATTTCGCAGTTGCAATTTGTAACAGTCAAAGAAAAATTTCAGTGAAATGATAAACCTCTCGTTTGTCATGTTTATACATTTCTTATATCAGAAAACTAATGATTCAAAAGCTAAACTTCATTTTTGAAAATACACCTTTAAACTTTTTCAAGCCAAAATTAATTACGGAATTGTATTAAGCATTTATTAAAAATCTCAAAGCTACAAACTACTAGCATTTTGGACCGACCATTGCTGAGAAGAAAAAATGATAGCCTATCAAGTTGAAGCGGTGGTGGCAGAGTGGTTAAGGCGCCCGCCTGTGGGTGCAAAGGTCCCAGGTTTGAATCCTGCCCGTGTTACATGAGTTTGTATATCAATCTGACTCATGTACCTATGTTAGTTTTCATCGACCACCACTTGCTTCTGGTGAAGGAAAACATCGTGAGGAAACCTGCACTCTGGTTAATGATTATCAGCTAGTGTGTGAAATGAAGAAGGCAATGGCAAACCACTCCATTAACATTGCCAAGAGAGTCGTTGTGTGTTTCATTCCATATAATGACCACGACCCTCAGTCATCTATACATATAATAAAACAGTAAAAATATTTTGTCTGTACATTTAATATTTTTGACTGAAATGGATAGAGGGAGACCTAAAAAGAACAATAGAAAGCAAAAAAATTTTTTTGGAATTTCTTGTCTGTCTGTCTGTCTGTCTGTCTGTCTGTCTGTCTGTCTGTCTGTCTGTCTGTCTGTATGTATGTACGCGTTTCACGCAAAAACTACTGGACGGATTTGAATGAAACTTTTTTTGTTGTATAGCTATTAAGCCTGGGCAACATATAGGCTATAATTCATTTTGAAAACTGGAACACCTGATGAAGAACCATAACGGAACAGCTAAACTATAAGTAATATAGAAATGGTGCCTTAACAAAAATCGTTCAACCTGATGAGCATTTTCTACTGACGTATAAAAATTGAAGATCTGGAACATCTGATGAAAAGCTTCAAGAGACCTGCTACACTATAACATATATGGAAATGGCGCCTTAGCAAAAATCGTTCATTCTGATGAGCATTTTCTGCTGACGTATAAAAATTGAAGATCTGGAACATCTGATGAAAGCTCCAAGAGACCAGCTACACTATAACATATATGGAAATGGCGCCTTAGCAAAAACAGTTCGACCTGATGAGCATTTTCTGCTGACGTATAAAAATTGAAGATCTGGAACATCTGATAAATAACTTCAAGAGAACAGCTACACTAGCGCCTTAGCATAACTTGGTTAATCTGATGGGCATTTTCTGTAGACGTATAAAAATGGAAGATTGGACCACAGGAAAGAGTTCGGAACACAAAAAGACTTTTCATCTAAGCCAAAGTCACGCGGGCGAAGCCGCGAGCGACAGCTAGTGACGAAATACGACTAAAGAGAGAGAGATCAAGTTTGGAGCTTTGGTTATTTTGTGTCAATGGTTCGTGATCCTATGTATTTTGAAAGGTACATACATAAAGCCAATAGTCTCGGTTATTACCGCTAGATGGCGGTCGTTAAGTTGAATATCTTTGGGCAGCTTGGAACGTCTGCCAACTATCATGCAAAAGAAATTAGCAGAACTATCAAGTTAAACCAAAGTGTGTGCTTATTTGTTTGGAAGATAGTAACAGTTGACACCTATTCCTATCACCCTCTTTGTCTAATTCTTATATTTTCTCGTAAAAATAGTACAGGAACTCTGACACAAGCTTTTTGCTTAAAAGAGTTCCCCGGCCTTCTAGTACTTGGAACAAATAGCATTTTTATTTTATTTATTTACTAGCTTTGTGAATTTCCCACGGGAACCGTGCCTTTTCCCGGAATAAAAGGTACCTTATGTCCTTCTCCGTACTTCTAACTATGTATATGCGAAATTTCAGGAAGATTGGTTCAGTAGATAAAGCGTGAAGAGGTAACAAACAAACAAACCAACAAACAAACAAACTCACTTTCACAGTTAGGATTAGGATTAGGATTTATCATATCATAATTCATCTATCTCACCTTAATCCACTGCCTTGAGTGCATATGATAAAAAGGTTTTTAAAAAAATAAGGAAACGGAGTTTCACTTTTAAATAGGGATGCTATTTAAGAATGAAACTGTTGGTAATATGTATACTTAAATTTGCACGAGAATAGTTCCAATATTAGTCTTAGTTCCTACTCAGTCAACAGTCGCTCAGTGGCCCGCACAAGTTTGCGTAATTAAGTTATGGTACCTGCTGAAATATTTAGTCCACAGTTATGAGAAATAATGTTTGAAGTACTTCAAACAGCATTTACATTTCTTCGGTTAGTTTTATTTTTGATTTTTCATAAATATAATATTTTCAACCGACTTTAAAATAAGAGGTCGTTCTCAAGTCAGCTGTATTTTTTTTACATTCATTACAGATTCAAGCGTGCCTTCTTTAATGTTTCTTTCGTTGTATTTGACATTACATGCGCACACTTAATTCTAACTTGTAAAAACATTAACCTTAAATTAAAATACAAAAACTTTGATGATCAAATATCAGATAATTTGTATAAAAGTTCTGTTAAAAACTAACCGGACGTTGAAATAACGTTATAGTCTATAAACCGTTAAGTTGTTAGTCTAATTCGTCTGATCTAATTTGTTTGGAATCCAGTCCAAATTCTAGAAGCTCAAATTGGACTAAATGAAACAAATTTCAGGGACGTTAAATAAAAATTTCCTGTAACATTTTTACGAAGGACATAAACTGAGAATAAGGACAGTTCAAGTTACAGAATAATTAATAGGCGCAGGTGCAGAAGCAACGAGTCACTAATTGCAGTGCAGCTTTTTTCCTTGTAAATGTATTTACCAACCCTGAAAAAGAGAGGATGGGGTACAGAAGGCCTTTCATTTTTTGGGGAGTAATAATAGGTAATGAAATTGTGCCATTTGATTAACATAAATTCAAGAGTTTTACAATCCAGAGAAGATATAATTGAGAAGAGTGTGCGAAAAAAACTGTTTTTTTAAATATACCTAAGTATATTATGTGGGCAGCGCAGGACCGGTCGTTATGGAAATCCTTGGGGGAGGCCTTTGTCCAGCAGTGGACGTCTTTCGGCTGAGAAAGAGAGAGAGAGAGATATTATAGCGCGACGAAGAAAAAAAAGGTCACTGTAATTGCACCATGTCAATAGGCTGTAGCTACTTTCCATGTTATATACTATTTATATAATATACATATGCTATGTAGATATACTATACATATCTGTAATTTTTACTTATTTAATATACTAAGCTGTAGTCCTAACATTTCGGATGTAATTAGAGATTTTTGAAATCGAATAAGTAGTGGCGGTATTTTAATATCTATTCAATTTGAAATGGACGTAGTTATGCAAACCAGATCCAACACCAAAATATAGAATGTTGGGAAATTGACATTTTACTTTGGGACCTAATATTTAAATATAAGGAAGGTTTATTGAATAAGCTAATAAGAAATATCATAGATAATACTTAAAAGTACACGGTCAAAATTCTATTACAGCGATTGAACAGTAAAATGTCTGAATTTTCATGAAAAACATTGAATGGATCCTGTTTGCAGTAAGTTAGTTTGCAGTTTTTTCTTAATTGCCTATATACCATGTACTGTGAAACAATTGATTTTGTTTTATACATTGATGCAATGCTATGATATTAAGACAATATAATAAAGAGGCATCGGCGAATTACAAATGGCTTTATTTTTAATCAAAAATTTAACAAATGTTTCAAAATGCTTTGTTAAAAGAATAATATCTAAAAGCTTTTGTAGACATTCTCGAAGAATGTCTAAAAAGCTTTCAGATATTATTCTTCTGGTTCATCTAATTCAATCTCGAAGTCCGGCACTCCCGAAAAACCGTCGACATCATCAACAATCCTGTCATCTCCAGTAAAATTCTTATAAACATTGTGTACATCTGTACATCGTTTGGAATAATATGTAAAATACTTCTTATGTCTTTCAGTTTTACACTGAGTATGGGCTTTTCATTAGATTTATCGACTGCTATTTTCCTATTTGTAATAATGTTTTCTAATTTTGAACAAGAAAGAAAATCTTCTTTAGTCATTCTTGTCACATGCATGGGTTTATTCTTCTTGCAATTTTTCATTATTTCTATGTAATCGTAATAAAAATTAAATCTTGTAGTGTATAAAGTCTCTGCTGTAATTTTAAAGCACATTCTATCTTCCCAAAGTCAGTGTCATTAGGCAAAAAGCTATGCCCTGATTCTGAGATCTTACTGAGAAGCTTAAGCCTGATGTTAGACACCTAATACTTTGTAGTGATTTGGCTGGTAGGCAGAATGGTAATATAAATGCTATGCGATCATCCGACTTTGCAACAGATAAGTATTAGATTTTTAGAATCAGGGCATAGCTTTTAACCTAATGACACTGACTTTGGGAGGATAGAATATACTTTAAAATTACAACAGAGACTTTATACACTACAAGATTACATAGAAATAATAAAAAATTGCAAGAAGAATAAACCCATGCATGTGACAAAATTGACTAAAGAAGATTTTCTTTCATGTTACAAATTAGAAAACATTATTACAAGTAAGAAAATAGCAGTCTATAAATCGAAAATTTCATGGCTTAAAACTAAGGAACTAGTTCTTAAAAAGGAATTTATATGAGAACAAAAGAAGCAGATTTTAAGGAGCTCAACATACAGAAAGAATACCCGTGGTAGACAACCAATTATGTCCAAGAACCGAATGGATTCACTTTGGCCTAATGGAAAGCCCATACCCAGTGTAAAACTGGAAGACATAAGAAGTCTTTTACATGTTATTCCAAACGATGTACACAATTTCTATAAGAATTTGACTAGAGATGACAGGATTGTTGATGATGTCGACGGTTTTTCGGGAGCGCCGGACTTCGAGTTTGAATTAGATGAACCCGAAGAATAATATCTGAAAGCTTTTTAGACATTCTCCGAGAATGACTGCAAAAGCTTTCAGATATTATTCTTTAATATTATTCTTTTAACAAAGCATTTTGAAACTTTGGTTAAATTTATGATTAAAAATAAAGCCATTTGTAATTCGTCGATGCCTCTTCATTATATTGTCTTAATATCAAAGCATTGCATCAATGTATAAAACAAAATCAATTGTTTCACAGTACATGGTATATAGGCAATTAAGAAAAAACTGCAAACTAACTTAATGCAAACAGGATCCATTCAATGTTTTCCATGAAAATTCAGACATTTTACTGTTTAATCGCTGTAACAGAATTTTGACCGTGTACTTTTAAGTATTATCTATGATATTACTTATTAGCGTATTTAATAAACTTTCCTTATATTTAAATATTAAGTCCCAAAGTAAAACATCAATTTCCCAACATTCTATATTTTTGTGTTGGATCTGGTTTGCATAACTACGTCAAACGTTACATAGACGAGATCCAAACCGCATGTTTCGTAAGAACTGTATTCATTCAAAACGAAACAAAGAACCATGTGTAATGGATCTTATTCAAAATATGCAATTGTGAGTATATATATTATGCAAATAAGATCCAATCGGCATGATCCTCATAAAATCACAATTTCATAATTAAATATAGAACCAAGTGACATGGATTTAGTTTTATGTTTATTTCCTGAAAATCACGCTGCTTGAATCTTTTCTTACGTTCCAAATATGTTGTTTTAAGATGGTATCTTTGAAAATAATACATTTTTAGACCAATGAAACACTGGAGACACTGGTCTTTTTTTCCATAGACGTAAGGCCTATTTTTGAATAATTTTGTGTACAGAACTCAATTTTGGCCAAGGTGTGGGTTGGATCTGGTTTGCATAACTACGTCCAAATAATCAAAATAAAACTAAAATCGACCACACAAATCATGAGTACAAGAGTAGCGATCTAAGTAATGAAAAAGATTTGTCAAAATATTTTATGTCGAGCTCAATAATATAAAAGCATGACAAATTATGACAAGTAACATAACTCAGGTCTGAAGTCGTTTGCTCGTTATATCGAGAAAATGTCGACTCTTTGAGTAAACAAATATCAAACTTATTGGAGACAACGTAGCGCTACGAGCTCAGAGAATAATGAACTCGCCCTAGAAACTGATTTCTTCATAGTGTACAAGAAAATATTATTTTTAGTCTTTGAATCTTGAGCTGAGCGTTAGTCTAGATAATCTTGAGTCCTGAATCGTTAGATGGACAACAATGAATAGATGTTTGTTATTTAGGTATTGAAAACTAAAATAAATTATTATTATTTATTTATTTATTTATTTATAAAAAAAAAAAAAAATATAAATAAATATATATATATATGTCCGTATATATTTATAAATAAATATATACGGACAAATCACACAGATTGAGTTAGCCCCAAAGTAAGTTCGAGACTTGTGTTATGGGATACTAACTCAACGATACTATATTTTATAACAAATCTCTCTCTCAGCCGAAAGACGTCCACTGCTGGACAAAGGCCTCCCCCAAGGATTTCCATAACGACCGGTCCTGCGCTGCCCGCATCCATGCGCATCCCGCGACCTTCACCAGGTCGTCGGTCCACCGAGTGGGAGGCCTGCCAACACTACGTTTTCCGGTTCGTGGTCGCCACTCGAGAACTTTTCTGCCCCAACGGCTATCTGTTCTACGAGCTATGTGCCCCGCCCACTGCCACTTAAGTTTCGCGATTCTGCGGGCTATGTCGGTTACTTTAGTTCTCCTACGGATCTCCTCATTTCTGATTCGATCACGCAGAGAAACTCCGAGCATAGCGCGCTCCATCGCCCTTTGGGTGACCTTGAGCCTTCTTATGAGGCCCATAGTAAGCGACCACGTCTCTGTTCCGTATGTCATTACTGGCAACACACACTGGTCAAAGACCTTAGTCTTGAGACACTGCGGTATTTTGGACGAGAAGATATCGCGAAGCTTCCCGAACGCTGCCCAGCCGAGTTGGATTCGACGGTTGACCTCTTTCTCAAAGTTGGACTTACCTAACTGAACTGTTTGTCCCAGGTATACATAATTGTCAACAACTTCGAGTGTAGAGTCTCCAACCTTCAGAGGAGTGGGTGCGACACGGATATTAAACATAATTTTCGTCTTGTCCATGTTCATTTTTAGACCCACTTGTTGAGAGGCTCTACAGAGGTCATCGAGCATTGTGCCTAGGTCTTCCAAGGTCTCAGCCATGACTACGATATCGTCAGCGAATCGAAGGTGAGTGAGGTACTCGCCGTTGATATTGATGCCGAGTCCGCTCCAGTCCAGAAGCTTGAAAACATCTTCCAGGGCGGCGGTGAACAGTTTCGGAGATATCACGTCTCCCTGTCTCACCCCTCGCTGCAACTGGATAGGTTTGGAGCCTTGATCCTGGAGACGGACCGACATGGTGGCGTTTTCGTACAAACACTTCAGCGCTTCGATATATCGATAGTCAATTTGGCACCGTTGGAGAGACTGTAGCACAGCCCAGGTCTCGATCGAATCGAAGGCTTTCTCGTAGTCCACAAACGCCAAGCATAATGGCTGATTATACTCCTCAGTCTTCTGTATAATCTGCCGCAGCGTATGTATGTGGTCTACGGTACTAAAGCCTTTTCGGAAACCGGCTTGTTCGGGAGGCTGGAAGTCGTCAAACCTGCGAGCGAGACGATTCGTAATGACTCTCGAAAACAGTTTGTAGACATGGCTCAGAAGTGAGATAGGCCTATAATTCTTCAATAGGGTTTTGTCACCTTTTTTGAAGAAAAGTACCACCACACTTCTGTGCCATGCCTTAGGCGTTTGTCCCTCGAGTATGACGGAATCAAATAGCTTCTGAAGAGCTTTTAATACCGGCGTTCCACCTGCTTTCAGAAGCTCAGCCGTGATTCCATCATCACCCGGTGCCTTATTGTTTTTTAACTGTTTGAGAGCCATTCTAATCTCATATAGGCTGACGTCCGGGATATCTTCGGTGTAGTGTCGGGTCAATCTGGCTCTTGGATCTTTAGCCAGATTACTGACAGGTGTGCGTACGCTGGTGTATAATTGTCCGTAGAACTTCTCAACCTCTTCCAACAGCTCTGGCTTCGACGAAATGATTCTGCCATCCTCTGTCTTCAGCTTGGTCAGTTGGCTTTGACCAACAGACAGATCCCTTGCAAACACTTTTGAGCCCTTATTTCGCTTGATCGCCTCTTCAATACGGTCAGTATTGAATTGGCGTAAATCACGAGTCAAGGACTTGGAGATCTGTCTGTTTAGACGGCGATACTGAGCAGCATCGTCAGAGGACTGCAGAACCAAGTTTCGTCTTTCTTCCATGAGTTTGTTGGTGAGGTCCGAGATCTTTTTGGTTCCTTTTGAACGGCGGGTTTTGAAAGCCTTAGACCTAGCTGTTTGGACAATTTGCACAAACCTGTCATTATAATCGTCCAGATTTTCGCAGTCTCCCAGGCATTCGAAGCGATTCTGCAATTCGAGCTGAAAGCTCTCGGGGTTTTGGAGCTGGATAGGCGCTGGTCGGAGCGTAGACTTCATCAGTCGACACCTTTCGAGTTTTATTCTAAGATTCAATGTGCCTCTTACCAATCGGTGATCGCTTCCTGTTTTTACGGCATTGATCACAGAGACATCATTGAATATGTGCCTCTTCGTCGACAAGATGAAGTCAATCTCATTTTTTGTAACGCCATTAGGATGCAACCATGTCCACTTTCGCTGTTTTGGCTTTTTGAAGAAGGAGTTCATCATAAAGAGGCCCTCCTTCTCCATAAAGCCGGCCAGCAGATGACCACGTGCATTCCTCCTTCCATATCCAAAATTCCCCACCCTCAGCTCATCATCGCTTCGTTTGCCCAGTTTCGCGTTAAAGTCCCCCATCACAACGGTATAGTGGGCCTGGGAGCTATGTATGGCTCTAGAAATATCCTCATACATAGTCTCTACCTCGTCGTCGGAGCGATATGAGGGCGGTGCGTATACTTGTATTACCTTCAACGAATACCGTTTGGTAATTCTGAGTACAAGGTACGCTACCCTCGCCGAAACACTCTCGACCTGGACCACGTTGTTGACGAGGGACCTGTGGACGATAAACCCGACACCACCCTGGGACAGTTGGTCGCCCTCCCGGAAATAGAGCAGGTTTCCGGACTTGAGGATCATGGTGTCCTCCCCCTCTCTTCGGACTTCACATAATCCTACAATATCCCATCGTAACCTGCTCAATTCTTCCTCCAGTTCAGCGAGCTTCTCGTCGGTCCGCAGTGTGCACGTGTTATAAGTTGCCAGGGCCAAAGGTCGTCGGGGTTGGTAGCCTGGCATCTGCCGGGGATTCTTAGCACCCCTGCCCCGCCGTTACCGTGACCGCTACCAGAGTCCGGGATAGCGGGGCCGCCGGGGACTAGGGGCCGTGTTATGGGTGTATCAACCATAGGGGGGTTTTGCCGTAATCGCCACGCTTGGCAGGCGGGTTGGCGATCGCAGTGTGATGTCACAGTACGCGGAAAGATGCTGCTGCCCATCCTCCGGTGTTTTAGATCCCTTAGTCGCCTCTTACGACACCCACGGGAAGAGATGGGTTGGTGCTATTCTAGGGCCACACCACAGGCCATTTAATTAATTTATAACAAATACATATATAGATAAACATCCAAGACCCGGGTCAATCTGAAAAAGATCATTTTCCATCTTGACCCGACCGGGGATCGAACCCGGGACCTCCGGTGTGGCAGTCCGGCGTGATGACCGTTGGGCCACGGAGGTCGTCTAACTACTTTCTTATTTTCGTTTACTTAAAAGGAGAAATGAAAATATTTTTTTGATAAATAACATAGTACTAATTTAAAACCTGTTTAAACATCTGAAATAGGTACTTAGTTTTACAACGCCATTAGAATTCTTGGGGTGCCCACGCATTGCCAACAATTCGGGACAACATTCATTAATACCAGGCAATTTGACCTCATTTATTCAACACCAAGCAAAATTGTGTCGTGTAAGGTGAAGATTTACGATGAAGTCATTACGTTTTATGGACCATAATTGATAGAGATAACATCTGGGAACCACTGAAATTGCAAAGTGGGGTTTCAAGCACATTGAACTCAAAGACGCGCATTAGTGAAAAGAAAAATTGCCTATATTACCATAAACGACTTGAGCCTTAGTTATTAATTACGGAATTTTATAGAGTACCGACACGCGAGCCCTTTCATGTTTTACACAAATATTATTCTTGTTTTGGCTCCGTAATATTGGGTAATTTTCACGAGGCGTACTGAAATAGAAGGCCGGTAAACTTCCAAAATTCAAACATTTACTCACCTAATTACGCTTGAATATTATGACATAATTTTGGTGAAGTCACACCCTTTAGATCACATCAAACCCTATTTATATTTAATATTTAAAAAACAAAATCAACCGAGTAACACTGAGTGTCGGTCACCTCTTTCTTCATGTCTCGTTTTTCAGTTATTATTAACTTAAAAAAATACATTGTTAGTACCTATCAATCATAGCTGTTATACACCTACTTACGCCTTTTTTCCATGGGGGTTGGCAGAGACTAGCGATTTCCACTTGCTACGATCCTTACAGATATCTTTCGCTTCCTTCACACTCATCACTCTCTTCATACATATAAAAGGTTTTCCTCGTAACCTACCTAAAGACATTTGGCATGACTTAACAACTACCGCCACAACTATACATAACTATTAAAACCCATTGCATAATACGAAGGGCGCCGATGTTAAATAATTCCCTAGCTACGCACTCCAATTTAATATCCTTGTTGTTTTCGTGTCACACGGCGCGACTTCCATCAAACTTGCGTCCCCTAAGTGCTAATATATTTATGGGCAGGTAACAACTTGGCGAGAGCTACAACATTAATAGCGTCTTGCTTAGGCAAGTTTATACGAGTACACTTGCCCAACTTATGATTAATCACATCTAGCCCGCAAACAAGAAGTGTTTGAATTTCGCCGATTAGCCGTTGGTCGAAGTCGCTTTGGGCTTGCGGTTTGATTCTTCATGGTAAGAGATAAAAACAGGTTAAAGAAGTATTTATTCTCATAAGTAAACAATTCACTTACACGAGAACTTAGTTTTTATTTTATTTTGTTTAATACACATAGTTTAGGGTGATCTATTGAGTAACTGTAAAATTTACTTTGAAAATAACGGATTAGTTTGTCAATGCGTACTCGTAGCTAAGAGCTATATTGTACTTTTTTCTTCAATCGAAGTGGGTTGGTAATACACCCGTGTCAAATTTTAAAGGTCATCCCTAAGCACAGTAATACCAACAACATTTCACTCAACACTTTTATTATACACAGATTTTCTAAAATTAAACTCTATTCCGGTTCCCAGTGGATCCGTTCAGAGAGGGCAGCATGCCGAATTCATTGCTTTTATGTTGAGTTATGGTTTATCAGTAAACTATTTATTATATAAGTAGCTATTTATTAGATACATACATAAGTATATCAAAGTTTAAATGACACATTTCGCTGAAATTTCTTTTATCAAAGCTAAGAAAAGCCAATACCATCTAGAGAAAAGCTCGTTTCGAATAATCATAGATTCATAGGTCATCAACATACCTACCTACAATCAAAGAATGCGAAAATTATTTTAAAATAAAGTTGGAGTTGACACTATTTCGTGGCATTATTGTAACAAAATTACCTGTAAATTTGTAGAAATTTATCTAATCCCATCGATCTAGCCATGTGAGTACTTACATTTCAGCGTTTTGCAATATCCAGCTCTATCCAAAGACAATTGATACCAAATTTAAAATAGGCAAGTAATAAAACATTGTTAACATTGTTAACTTAAGTGGCAGTGGGCGGGGCACATAGCTCGTAGAACAGATAGCCGTTGGGGCAGAAAAGTTCTCGAGTGGCGACCACGAACCGGAAAACGTAGTGTTGGCAGGCCTCCCACTCGGTGGACCGACGACCTGGTGAAGGTCGCGGGATGCGCATGGATGCGGGCAGCGCAGGACCGGTTGTTATGGAAATCCTTGGGGGAGGCCTTTGTCCAGCAGTGGACGTCTTTCGGCTGAGAGAGAGAGAGAGAGAATAAAACATTGTTAAAACATGAAACCATGATTCGAAAAGAAAATATGTAACTTATTACGGAGTTAGGGAAGAGGCTATAAACATATCAACTTGTTACCTCATAAATGTCAGATATATGGGATCCTCTCGGCTTCAGTCAACAAGATTGGATAAGTTTATACTGCCTTACAAATTGTTTGGCGCGTACTAACCTTTCCGTCGATCCTTATTCGGCCTAGCAATTATCTTAATTTAGCCCCTCGTAAATACCACCACTAAGGAAGTTTTTACGTTCTAGATTTGTATAAGAAGATACTTTAGCTTTTTACTACACCCGCTGAAATATCATTTATACGGAATAACCTAAAGGTGAGTTGCAGTAAATTTTCGTATGCCATTGCAAGCTATTTAGTTAGTTTTAAATAGTATATTCAATATAGGCTCATCATTTATACTCATTTAATTTTTTTAAATGTCTTTCAAGTCTAATGAAAAGAAACAAAAAAATACAAAAAATCATGTAATTTTATTGTTTTACTTTTAAAATTTTATATAATTTTATTGACAGTCTGGTAATGTACCCCATTTCTTTTGTAAGTTTTATAAAAGATGGAAACTTTACTATAATTTCTTTCGGAAAAGACGATCATCTATAAACAGAAATAAGTCACAATCAAGATTTGAAATGTTCGCAAGCAGTTCGGTTATTATAGCAAATTTTCCAAGTACCTAACCTACCTCGGTAAAGTACGTCATACCTCTGACTCGAGTCGGCATAGCTTGAATTTGCAGCTCATCGCATATGCCAGGGATCTCAGTGCATGATTGATGTCAGGAATTGCAACTTGGAACGTGATAACAGACTTTAATTACTTTGGCCGTCCGGGAATGGTCAGATTATGGCACGTCCAGAGGTAATAATTGTTCTTCAAATTTACACAACTGCTGCCAAAAAATTGTAACGATATGAAATAATATAAAACGTAACGAATAATAATAATGACTTTTACTCTATTTAAAGAACAAAAAGTAGGTGAGGTTTCCAGATGATAACCATTTTAACTATGTTTTACCAATTTAAACAGAGGAAGAAATAAAATCCAGGGTTCTGTCTGTCGGTACATGCAATACCTAGTAATTTGGCTACTGCATTATTGGACGATGCCAAACATCTAATTAAACTTTGCAACTATATTTTGTCATTCATGACAAAACCCCTTATATTTAAAAAAATATTTCTGTGCAAAACCCCTCTATTAATAAAGATTTAAAAAAGATTAGGTTTCATTTATGAGGACACATCACTCAGGTTCCGATAGCCTTAAAGATAATCAAAATTAATAAAAAAATATCTCATATAATGTGCTTAAAAATTCTAATTCTCTTTAATTGCATTATTTTGGTTTTATTTATTTATTTATAATTTAATGCACCAAATTAAAAAAAAACATTATGTATACAAATGTACGTTTTCATTTAAAAGAATAGTCTGACCATGAGTCACCAACACCCATTTCTTTCGTCACAGCGTCCGTCACAGTACTTAACCGTAATATTCTCGCGTATGTAACATACCTATTGTAGTTAAGTATAGCAAGTGAATACTTAATTCCGTATCCGTATCCTTGACGCCCACAATTCCTCAGTTATCGAGTGTAGTAGTGATTTAGAGCGCTAAACATCAACATCTGTTTTGCATTTCTACATTCCCGAAATGAATATCCGTTCCCAATTACGCGTAGTAATACTCGTGATGCTAAGTGTAACGTGCGTTGCGGTGAGTGTGGCTGTTGTCCTAATAGCTTCGGTTTTACTAATAAACGTGCTAAATTATTTTGCTCTTAGTTGCCTTTATAATTGCAACTTTGGCCAAAATAATTTAGCAGATTTTGGTGTTTGGTGCGTGTGACATAAATTGTATTAATTTCAATATGTTTTGTTATGCGTTACTTTAAATAATTAAATTGAAGGTCTTCAGATAATGATTTGACAAACTTTTTATTTAGAATGTGAATAAATAAATTATGTGGAAATAATGAATTTGTGTAGGTATCTTGCTATTGCAAAAAATGTTACAAGTGAAGGTTGACTTTTTGAACTTCAGCCAAATTGTTACAATATATTCATAAAGAAAACAACACCAGCCATATCATATGGGAAATAACTTTCAAAAATATTTACGATGACTTCGACTTAGGTTATTCATAAGCTCATCGGTTAATTTGTTTGATAGAGTAATCAAAAAAATGATATAATTTCTTTAAGAAGCTGTTTAGTTGCATCATTCAAACCTGCCACGAATAAATCCTGTATACCTAAAGTAGCCTGGTCCTTGAAAATGTGGTTTCAGGCTAAAAATAAACTGGATTTAATGTAATTATTATTAAAAATCTTACTAAAAATAACCAGGTACTTAAAAAAACTTTATAGAGTTTTTATTTTTTTTTCAGAGAATTTTGGTTCGGCGAAATGCTGATTATTGTGAGTGAAACTCTATTTTTTATACTTTAATTTTTATTCATTTGATTAATAACACAAAGGTATCGTTAATTCGAAAAGGAATTACACAAAATCATAGATTTATCTTGTTTTTAGGGTTCCGAAGTAAACAAGGAACCCTTATAGTTTCGTCATGTCTGTCCGTCCGTCCGTCCGTCCGTCTGTCTGCGGCTAATCTCAGAGACTACTAGTACTAGAAAACTGTAATTTGGTAGAGATATACATATTTATTACGCAGAGCGAACTGTAGAATAAAATTAGGAAAAAAATTTTTTTTAGGGGGCCTCCCCTACACCCAAACTGGGGATTTTTTTTTCTCTCGATTATACTATCGTGTGGGGTATCATTTGATAGGTCTTTTAAAAATATTATGAGTGTCTGAAAAACATTTTTTGATTAAGGGATCCGTGTGCAAAATATTTAACTTTAAAGTGATAAATTTTGTTAGAGTCATGTCTCCCCCCCTCGAACAGGAAAATGGTGGAGGGTGGATACATGAAAAAAATTATAATAACTAGCAAATATAATTAATTTAAAAGGAAAATTATCACGGCTATGTAGACTTCACACGTTAATGAGTAATAGACGATAAACTTACAAAATTTCTTTTAGTATGAAAAATATTCGTAGGAACAATTTTCATTCTATATGATGGTATATACTTAGGTTATTTTCATTAGTTAGGTATATAAAAGTGGAAGTAAATATAAGTTCATGTGTCCGCATTTCTACAGGATAGGTACCTTCGGAACCCTACATTGCTCGTGGCCCGACACGCACTTGACCAATTATTCATTAATTTGGGTGTATACACGTTAGAGACTAATAAACATCCATACATATAAAAATACATTGATGCCATATGGACTTAAAAAATAATAAGATTATTTGTAAAAGTACATAATACAAAGAAAATAACTTTTTCTTTAAGTATATTTCATTTAAAAACGTTTAATACCTCCATACACGCATTCTGATTGTTCAAATTCCATGATATGAGATACTGTCTGTATAACACTGTCCTCACAAAAAGAGCATTTTGCGAATTTGAAACTGAAAATCAAAGTTCCTCTGAACACGCATACGTTGTCAAAATTTTTGCTCGTTTTCGTCACAATATTGGCGTCAAAGGAAAGTGAGTCTCACCGATTATTAAAACCATAAAAGTAGGAAGCGCGCGCCCCCTTCCGCAGCCCTTCCTAAGTACTCCTATGATTAAAATTATTTATTCATTTATGTACATGACAGTTTTTGTGACGAACATTAAGATAAAATAATCTGAAACAATATAATTCTGATGCATTATTTGTTTTTAATAGGCCTTACTTTTTTCAGTGATCGGGTCTACTTTCAATTTTGGTGAAAGGCAAGTGGAAGACTGCCTTTATTATCGTCAGGATTCACCCTGGCGATGCTACTCAGAACAAGTGGGCATTGACCCTGATTGGTAGATAGTTTAATAAAGACAATTAAGTATGAAAATAAAAAACTTACTTCTTCTTCACTTGGCTATGTAATTTATACACTCTAACTACTAATGATCTTTTTCTTAGCGAGTGTCAAGGTCAATTTGGTGAGTAAAAAAAGTTACTATTTTATGTTTTATAGAATAGTAGGCAAAATAGCATGCGAGTATGATAAATGTATATAAGTACTAGCTTTTGCCCGCGGCTTCGCCCGCGTGAATTTCCCACGGGATCAGTGCTTTTTCCCGGGATAAAAAGTAGCCTATGTGCTATTCCAGGTCATTATCTACCTCTGTACCAAATTTCATCGAAATCCGTCCAGTAGATTTTGCGTGATTGAGTAACAAACATCCTCACAAACTCACAAATTCACAAACTCACAAACTCACAAACTCACATCCAAACTTTCGCATTTATAATATTAGTATGGATAAACAAACTATTATTGTGTTATACTAGTTTTTGTCCGCGGCTTCGCCCGCGTGAATTTCCCATGAAAACAGTGCTTTTTTCCTATGCTCTTTTCAGTAGTTCTAACCTAGTTAGTTTATGTGTATGTAAAATTTCAAGAAAATTGGTTTAGTAGATAATGCGTGGAGAGGTAACAAACAAACAAACAAATGAACGAACAAACAAACTCACTTTCCCATGTATAATATTACTCGTAGTTGGGATTCAGGTTAAAAGAATTCCTTATTTAATTCAAATGTCATACAGCAAGACGAAATTAATTCCGACTTTCATAACCCAAAGCTAGACAGTTTAATGGAGTCTAGGTTTCATAAATTCTCTCAGTGCGATGTATCCGGTCGAATTATTATCTCTGGCCATTACTTGGTGCTGGGAATTCACCGTACGTGACTTTTAGTCTGTAGTCTGAAGATATGACGCCAGCAACGTCAGCTGAGGTTTGGGCTCTCTGGATTTGTCGACGTTATCATTTGAAGATGACTTATTAAAAAAAATGTCTATGGAACTGCTGAAGTGTGTGTGTGTGTTTTTGTATTAAATTTGGGAGGGTTTGAATCTGAAGTAGCGACTTTTACCTACACTCCGTTGAGAAGATTTTACTCAGTAAGTATACCGTAGTGTATAGTACCTCAATTCAACTCAAATACAAATATTTCAAGGACAGTGAAAGATGATACTGAATAATTTTTCAACATCCCTATTCTAGAACTCTATCAAAGGTACCTGCCTATTCATTCATGTCATAACTGGGTAAAATATTAAAAGATTTGTGGGTGGATCCGAATATATTCGAACATAGGAAGGCTTTTAAAGGACATAAATGGTTTAATAAATAGAAAATGGGATTTTCACGTCTGCGTTTGAGTTATATTTTAAAATTGAAATGAAATTGGCCTCCGATGCCTCCGAGGTGATAATTTATAAGACTTCAGATTAAAAATAGTGTTTACCATGTTGATTAAGGGATTATGAAATATTTTTTCGTTTTTCAGTGTCCAATCCAAACCCATTCAAGAGATTCATTATTATTTTTCAAAGCAATTAATTAAAAGTAAAATTAGTAATTAAGATTTATGATGGCACAAAGTATTTAGGTAGACAAATGGATTATCAACTTCTAGTCAAAAAATATCAAGTTGCTTAAATATGCAGCTGCAATTTTGGACCGCCAAAAAATTCCATTCATCGAAGCACTTGCTTTGAACATGCACACTGAAGAGGCTCCACCGCCGAGAAGCCGGTGGAAGGAAGACTTCTTGAATTTCTAGTATCTTGATTTGAAATTCAGCATTCAAATAAGTTTTTCAGGGTATGCATACTGCATACTTTTTATTTGATAACACAAATTAGCACTTTGAACCTCCGGTTATGTTAACATAAAATACATTTTCGCATTTCTCTCTTTAGTCATATTTCCTCATTGAGGGTCGTAGTCTTTATATGGAATGAAATACACACAACGACTCTCTTGGCAATTTTGATGGAGTGGTTTGCCATTGCCTTTTCCATTTCACACACTAGCTGATAATCATCAACCAGAGTGCAGGTTTCCTCACGATGTTTTCTTTCACCGGAAGCAAGTGGTAGTCAATGAAAACTGACATAGAGATAAACTAACATGAGTCAGATTGGTATACAAACTCATGTAGCACGGGCAGGATTCGAACCTGGGACCTTTGCGGCCACAGGCGGACATACCACTTGGCCACCACCGCTTCTACTGAAGGTCTCTGAGTAGCGCGTACGGACAGACAAACATTAACATGGTGAATAACCCTAATAATTATATTTTGAGAGTTATTTGCCGAAATTAATAAATTAATAAATTAAATGACTGAACTATATTATATTGAACATTTTTAATTAAAGACGACTATAAATTCAATGATGCGAGCTTCATTACGTAATAACAACATTATACCAACGTATGTACAAGCAAATTACTACGTAATGAGAAACTGCAATAATTAATTGGTACGTTCAAGTTATAGAATTGTATATTTAACAGTTTGAACCTGCGCAGCGTCTAAACTTTGCTATGCATAAGTTTTCCTTTACCTACGTTGGCCGAAGGTAAAGATTGGCCGGTCGGTAAATTAGTTGGCCGGTCGAGTTTCTGCTGCTTGCAAATTTTACAATGAAGTATTGACCACTAACTAACTATGAACATCGACTAACTCGCCGATAAGATCGATTTACTCGAGCTGAACTCTTTGGAATCGACTAACTTTGCGGAATACGGATCTTGATTTTATCTAAGTAATTTAAGATTTGTTTGAAATTAAACGTTTGGATTGAACTGTAAAGCTCGCTTGTTTCTCTAGAAAAGCAGACTCTAAAGTTACTATACCTATACTTGAATAAATGTAGAGAACCCAATATGCAAATGTAAACAATCACCAACTTAAAGCTAAGAAAACGAAGGTAGTATCCCAATAGCTTAAAAGTACATCAAATAAATAATAAACAAGTTCATATTTATCATATTTATGTAACAATTTATGATGCCGGGTACAAAAATATTTTAAATTATGCATTTCCGCAGCTATACTTTTCAATTCAAAAGCTCTACTTCCATTTCAGCCCATCAGATGTTTTCCATCAGGTAGGCCGCATGCCTGTTTGCACACTTAATAGTATAAAAATCATAGTGACCTGGTCATATTATTTAACTGATAAATTTCCGAGTTTACTTCCACTACACCTACATATATCTAACCTATTAACTAAAAAGTTTCCTGATCTAAATAAACCGCTGCTTAAACTTGTAAATTAAAAATAAGTGTACAAACTTCCGAACTATTTGTTCCCACACGGGCGGGAAAGCCGCGGTAACCAAGATAAAATACTTGAGAAGACTTCGTAAACAGATTTTGTTTCGAGATGTTGTTTCTTAATTGCAAATTCCTACGTAACGGACAGCATTCCCTTACGGGAGCGCCCTTAGCGACCCAATACGCAAGTTCAAGACGCGTGATCCCCACTGATCCGTGAGGATTGCCCCGCTCTTAATTAAAGTCCTGTACTGACATGGTGCGAACAGGACCCTATTTTTACACAAGTGCCCAAAAAAGAGTGTTATGTATTCAGGGTTTATGATTCTAAATGCCATGCCAGGTATATGCCATAGATGGTAGAGTTGTCCTTAGAATCCTTACGTTATTCCGGGTAATAAGGCTGTGACGTCTAGAACTGCAGTCATGCTTTTTGATTTTTTTAAGAGTTATTATGTAAATGTTAATTAAATACAATTACATTACTAACTTTCTAACGTTGTTATTATTATACCTAACCTGTATTCAGTATGTTGTGTTAGGCATTGCAACATCATTTGGCATACACTGGCTTAAGAGTGGTTTTAGACGATTGTTTTATGTATAACCAAATGGGTATCTAAATTTTGGCGTGCAATAAATGTTTGTTCCTTTATTTAACTGATATTATTACGGAATATTTAACTGTATCTAAATCTGTTCAATAAATTTACCGTGAAAGCAATGAAAGATTCAAATTTTCATAAAAGCATCCATCTTCGAGTTTTCTAGAGAGAGAGAGACATTTTAAGTAAATACTTAGGATCAAAGTAGAGTAAACTTTTCAGGGTAACTGCTTAATTAAATCATCAATACACGGTCTCAGGAGAGTCGTAGGCCACGTCCCTGTGATGTATCGCTGCTGGTGCAAATAATACAATAGTAATGTCTTTTATTTACTACTTTGCTTTGTGTATCCTTTGTTTCTTGTGATTCTGTGATCAGATCAGATCTTCTTGTCTTTCTGAATATCGAAGTTAGTGATTCGATATCCGGTTGGATCAAGATTGAAAATTATTTTCTGTAGGTGTATAAGTATATTTTGTCTTTTATTATTTGAAAATTTTAATTTGATTTTATTATCAACATTACGATAGGTTGCTGGAGGTAAATATTTGAGTTGGTAAAAAGAAAAGTTTATCAGGAAGTCTTTATTTTTAAAATATGATTAATACATTTTAGCGTCAAAATTATATTTTATGAAACACCTGAAAATAAAACTGATTTCACCTGAAAATTAAGGTTTGACGAACGTTCCGCAGAATAGTATCACGTCCTCATACAAAATATAATATGCGACGGGATGATCTACGTTGAAATAATATTCCCTCGGGTTTTCTAAAACAGCTGCAGCAAAAGCTATACCAAATGCTGAAAATATATGGATGAGATAAAAAAGGTAGCTTACTATGAAATACACATACAATGAGGACTAAATTCCGGTTTCAGACAAACAAAATAGAAATATCATCAATAATTTCATTATTCAACAAAGGTTCCTAAAAACAATATTAGTTGTTTATTTAAGAGGGCAAATGCAAATGGATGATCAGCTGTGAATATATACTCTTGACGAGGTGGATGGATTGATCTAGTTGAACCAACGACATCTGAAAATAAAATAAGAATAGGCAATTGCAGATTTCAATTGAAATTTTCCTGACTTTTTGCTGCATAGAAATTTTTTTATGTACCTCTATATGTCACTGATAAAAAAACCGGCCAAGTGCGAGTCATTTGATATTAATTTCAACATGATACCTTTAACCGTTCCTGAGAAAAAAAAGTTTGACAGACAGACGGATAGACGAACAACAAAGTGTTCTTATAAGGGTTCAGTTTTTGCCTTTTGAGGTACGGACCCCTAAAAATGTAGGTACTCACTTTAATCCGCTATTTCTGAAATGGTTTTTATGATTTCATTACATATTGGTTCGGAAATCAGTTTACGTACCATTCGCAGCCGCTGCTTCAGATCCTTCTTCATCAGCTGTAAAAGTAGCCTTTTCGATGGCATATGAGACGTATATTTCTTCATTAGATGTAATTAGCCCAGACAAACCAGAATTAGATGGATCGAAAATTCCAGTTACGCCTAACTGTACAATGACAAATATTTCATTAAATTTTATTATGATATTAAAATATAATTTTTTATAACATATCTAAATTAAGTACCTACCTGTTGTAAAATTTCCTTTAGGTCAATCGTCGAAGAAATGTCTATTTTGGGTAACGAAACCGATACAGTTTCTAAAGATAACCTGTTAATGGCATTGTTAAATACATTCTCTTCTCTAAGTCGGTCCAATAATGGAATTAATCCATCTACTTGGTTAGGCAGGAATGCTATCAATTTCATGTCTTCACCAATATATGGTAATTCCAAAACCTAAAATGATAAATATCTTAATACATTTATTCCACGTATGCTTGGATTTATGTGTCTGATATCAAATGATTAAAAAATCATACCTTAGCATCAATATCGGATATTTCAGCATACTTGAATTTAGACTTTACATGCATTGTCTTAACTTGTTTTATTACATCTTTAGTGACGAAGAAATCTTGGTCGTTAGTATTTTTCGGATCAAATTGCGTCTTCCATGTTCCCTAAAAATATTTTAAGTTTTAAAAATTACTATAATATGATATAGCTATTTAAAAAAGCATGTACCTAGTAACAAGTAAGTTACCTTGAAATATATAGCATTAGCTAAAATCAGTCGCGTGAAAGAAGTAATTGTATCTGGTGACACGAGGTTTTGAATTTTACCCTTCGTGATATCACTGACCTGAAAATGTGAAAAGAAAACTTATCAAAACAGGTGATAAATGGTTAAGGATCTTTAATTTTTGAACCATTTTATAAAGATGGAAATTCTGTTAGGTATCGTTATTTTCAACAAACTACATCGACTTAATTGAAGAAAAAACATTTTGAATTTTTAATATTAGATGAGTTATGACTAGTCGGGCGCCCTAGGTACCGCTGGAGCGATAAAGTTCTGAAAGACCTACAGAGCCTCAGAGCGGAAAACTGGCGAGAATTGGTGCAAGACCGCAAAAAATGGCGTCATCTCTTGTCGGAGGCCAAGATCCACTTCGGGTCGCTGCGCCGCAGTAGTAAGTAAGTAAGTAAGATGAGTCATATGATAAACTGGTTGTAGTATTACAAAAGAAGTAGTTACCCAATCATTAATTTTATTTGCTGCGTCATCGGGTTTGTTGACATTAATTGTTTCTGCTTTAGATTTAAATAACGCAGTGTCATCTTCGAATGCTCTCGTGAGTTGATAATCTTGGTTGACGTATACTTTTGCCCCTAAATCTAATGTATTGTTTTGTTCTGCATCTAACGCATCTAATAATTTAGGGAAACTGGAACGAATCTGCAATTTTTAGTAATTAATTAATGTATGTTTAGCAATGAATATATCCTTTTTCACCTATACGCTCATTAGTACCTGATCTTTATCCTGAAGGTTCAATACTTTTAACAGCTGAGTTAAAGATAATCCTGTGGCGTACAGAGCTAATTCAGCCAGCGGAATTAATACAGAAAATGGTGACATTATATGATTTTCACCAGGCTTACTCTTGACTCGTTGCTGAAATAGAAAATACAAAAATTATTATTTTATCCTTTAATCAAAAAATATATTTATTAAGTACAAATGTACTTACATAAAGAAAATTTCCAGAGAACACTGTATTTCCTTGTTCCAAATTATGAATTTGTTTGGTGTCAGGACAAGGTTGTTCAGGTATAGATTTTCCTGTAACAAATACATTTTTTTAATTTTAATAAGCGTTCAAGAACAAACCAACAAAAGTCAACAAGGAAACATAAGCATCCCATAATGATGATAACTACAAACACTAATCAAAATTTTATCGATTAGGTAACAATAAACCGGTAACATTCGGATAACTCTTTACTTTAAATTTGAAGTTATAGTACACAATATTCGACACATTTTGGTTTATCTAACATACCCATGTTAGATAAACCAAAATGTGTTGAATATAAAATTTCATTGTCATTTGAATATAAAATTGCCTTCAGAAAGATAATGTGAAATTAAAAATTTCATTTTTTTTTTGTAATTTATGTTAACATATAAAACATTTTAAAAATAGTTCAATTTAACTTTACATTAATCGTTAGTTATTATCTAAAAATAATAATTTTATTTAAAATTATATGTGTTAATAATGTCTTTGTTTTAGATAACAATGGTACGAATTAATTTGGTAGCTAACAAGTAAAAATGATACATTTTGTTTTGTGTATTTTCAAATGACTCTTAGCAAAAATAGTGAATTTTTAAAATTAATAAACAGGAGTTATAGGTATCAGTAAAGTGTTAAATAAAACAAAAATTAAATTGTAATAAAGTATTTTATTTACAGACAAATCATTTACTGTAGGAAAATTTTATAAATAGCACTACCTCAGTAAAAATAAAACTTTTTTCCAAAAAAGTGAACCGACTTCCATCATAAAACTTAAAATCAAGAAATAACAATAAAGAAAAATGTATTGGCATGCTACCTACTGATTGAGGTGAAGTCGGTGCCAAGTGCAGGAGTAAGGGTGTTACGTAATTGTTTAGCTAGGCATTTTATATACTCGTATATGTATACACGATTCTAATGTAAATTTAGATTATTTATTTTTTTCGGCACCGACTTCACCTCATTCAGTAGGTAGCATGCCAATACATTTTTCTTTATTGTTATTTCTTGATTTTAAGTTTTATGATGGAAGTCGGTTCACTTTTTTGGAAAAAAGTTTTATTTTATTATTTTTAGTGCGCCAACTGTTGAGACTTTTTATACAGATTTTTTTTCTTAATTTAGCTGTCAGAAAATCGCTCATTGTCCTATTATGTAAACAGTCTTACCATGTCTTTGTACTACTACACTAATTTTCTTTAATAAAAACTTAAACTTTTCTTCTGGCCGAAAATAAAGAATTAAGAATTCGAAACTTTTTATGTCAGTCTGATTTGAAATGTCAAACATGTCAAATTGTCTGTTATTTTTGGCACATAAATAGACCGAGAGCCCGCGACGACCAAACCTTCCTTATTTTAAAAATGCTGAATGTTTCTCTGCGTGGTATATACGGGTAAAAATATTAGCGACTAGGTATGAAGTTTGGATCTTAGTTGCTTATGCAGGTAATATGGCTAGCAAGGATGATGTTTATAGGTATAAAAAGCACCCTTGGGGCCTCCCAAAGTAACATTAAATTCAGATTTTGTAATAAAACAAATATAACTATAATTTAGTAAAGTAACTATGTCTGGCAGGGGTTTATATCTGCACCAATTGCCTGGTAATGGATGGCGTGATTTCTAATATTATTCTAAATAAAATCTTTAAAAAACTTTAAATTGAGGAAATTGAGCTACCACTTTATATGCTATTGCTACAAATTATCTGCCTATAAGTAATCATGATCCAACTTTTATAGTCGCTGATCGCTATATCTATGTTGGGGACATACACAGAAAATCTTGAGTTTTAATAAAATAAGAAAGGGCATGCTGTCGCGGGCTTTTGCTCTATAATGCAATGTTGATATTTTTATTATTTGTTAGGTATCTTTAAAATTACCGAACAGATTCGGACGTGGTTAAAATGGGACCAACTTGGGAATAAACCCTTTCAAATAAAAAAACAATTTTGGAAATCAGTCCACAATTGGCGGAGAAATCGGCGAACATACATAAAAAAAAACATACATACATCGAAACATATAACCTCCTCCTTTTTTGGGAAGTCGGTTGATAAGAGAACAATTCAATGAATAGGTAGATTAGTATTTTTACTAAAATGGAATAGAGGAAATTCATTCATAAAATAAAAAAAAATTACAAAAACATAATATATTTATTAAAGTAGATCAATGTATTTAATACGAATATACAAAAACAAACAATATAGTGCTATCAAATGTGTAATATTTTATTTTGGGAACAATAATTGTTTTCAAAATTGATATGGTTCAACTGATTTAAATCTTTGTTGTTAAATAATTCATTGCAGTAAGAATATAATTTTCACTATAAAATTACTCGTACAATAAAAAATATTCTCTTCTTTATAGTTAACTACGTAATCGTCACAGTACATATATATTTATATTTTTAGAAATCATCAGTCAAAATAATAAGTTGCTAGGAACATAGCAGCTTACATATGAGATCCTTACTATAAAGTAACACCAAAATATTTAAGAAAAAAAACTTAACTAAGGCCATAGAATAACTAATAGTACAAAAGAAAAAGTCCTCTATTTTAAATTTCGGAAAATTATATATGAAATTTAATAAAATTATAGCTGTTATTTATCAGTAATTTCGATTGAAGATCATTCTTATATATTTACTAAAAAATCAGTCATCACATTCACACTCGTCAGCACCAACACACTCTCCCTTAGAGTTCCTGTATTTGTTGTCCTCACATCTACATGCGGGTTTGCATGGAATGACAATTCCTATCCTATATTTAGGGCACGTGGTTTTATTTAAAAAATCTGTGCAGTTTTGGCCAGGGCACGGCGGGGGGCAGGAGGCGTAGATTTCATATTTAACATCGCAGGGAAACGGAGCTAAAAAAAAATTTTTTTTCAGTAAAAGATGATGTTTCAGACAATAGTAAAAAAACTATGCATTTATTAATATATTTTATGATCCTGATCCATATTTCCACCGACAAGAGCACAGCTCTTAAATAATAATAAGAAGAAATATATCAAATATGAGTCAGGATCATAAAATTAGATTAAAGATTCAAGAATTTTAAAAGAAACAGACGTAAATAGATTTTACTCCACAGCTTAGAGTTATGGGTCAGTGTAGCTGGTATTAGTACGATTCTACTAATTTTAAGTATTGAAAATGATGAAAAACTTTATATAAATGGAATTATACAAATAACTTACGACATTTTGAGGTCGCAATGCATTTTCCAGTAATTCGGTCTCGGTGGCTGTTGAATCCACAAATACACCTTGGTCTGGGACATTTTTTAGGCGTAGGGCATGTTTGCGGATCGTCGCGTGATTTGGGACAGTACTCGCCATCGCATTTAATCGGTGGACACTTTGAATAAACTTCGCCTTCGGGACACTCTGCAAAAATATTTGTTTATATGATTCTTGTGATAATAAAACATATCAAGTTGAAAGTCGGCTAAAAGCGCAATAAGGAGAATTAATACTTTATCTACTCACCATGATATATTTTTTTGAAAAATTAAACAGTCGTAGAGAGCACAGAATTTGGAATAATATAGAGATCATAGAATTTGTTGTATAGAGAGATTTTTGGATGACCTGGCACTTTGTAACATGGCAAAATAACCTTTAAAGAATTATATTAATTCAATTCAGTTAGTTTGAAAATTTATTTTTATGAAGAAGAAGCAGTAGTATTTATTGATATATTTGGTCGCGGTTCACCAAGAGTACCTATTTAAAAGCAAAATAAGCAGATTGAAATATCTGATGATAGTGAGAGATTCATTACCCGTGCATTCAGAGCTGTCAACGCAGATACCCTTAGAATTCCTGTAAAATCCTTTAAGGCATCGACACGCAGGCTTGCAAGGAACTACTATTCCGATTCTGAGCTTCGAACATTGAGTGTCTTCTAAAAAGTCGGTACAGTTTTCTCCTGGGCAACCCGCGGGACACGAATCGTATTCTTCATTAGGCCCGTCACAGGGGAATGGGGCTGAAAATAGTCATAATATTATACCTAAATTATAAAAACTAGTATTTATCGGATATAATTAAACTAGTTACTAGAACTAGTATATCATATGATGTTATACTTCGGATTCGGTGACTAGACTTTCAAGATTAATATTCTTTATCATTTGATATGCTTCTTTTCAAGTAGGTTGCAAGGTTAGTCAGCTAATCTCATGAAAAAGACAGAAGTATGGATAAGACGACCCACGAGAGGTTCTAACTGAGTAGCAAACGCATGATTTTTGTCCATTGGACATACGCCGGGCAAGTTTAGACATACTGCTTTAGATACCGCATGTTTGTTTGATAGTATGAAAACCGAGGGGCCATTATTTTCTACCTACGATGATGCCACACCAGTTATTTTAGTGATGGGCGCAACATAAACACGAATGAAGGCTAACTGAGTAGCAAACGCGTGATTGTTTGTCCATTGGACATACGCAGGGCACGCTTGGACATACTGCTTGCGGCATCAGGAGTATATCAAAATCTGTGGGTCCAGTCAAGGGTAAAGCCGAAATCAGATTATACTTACGACAGTCACTAGCCCGGACACATTTTCCAGTCTCTCTGTTTCTTTTATCCAGAAATCCACAGACGCATTTAGGTTTGCCGCACTGTTTGGTAGTTGGGCATGTGGGTGGGTCATTTCTTGAGCGAGGACAGTATTCAGAGTCACAATCTTTGCTGTAGACTGGTGGACAGTTGGAGAAGGTCTCACCTTCAGGGCATACTGCAACAGGATTTTTGAAAAACTTAATTATTGATTCGAAAATTAATTAAAAGGAAGAAAGGTTGGGGCTGGGGCTAAAATAGCTAGATGCTGTTATACAAAATTAGTGCAAATACATTCACATAATGTGCGGGAGTTTAGTAAACTTAATAACAGTAGGTATGTATAAATTCTACCATCATTATACTTTCAGTCAAAGAAACAACTAGGAATATTAGAAATTTGTAGGACTCTGATTCTAAATGATTTAAGAAATATATATTCATTCCGTATCATAGTATATTTTATGATACTGGGATTCATAAATAGAAAAATAAAATCTTACCGTCACATTTGTCTTCGGCTACGCAAGTATCATTAGAATTTCGAAGGTATCCCTTAGCGCACAGACACCCCTCAGTACAATGTGTCGGTTCTACTGCCGCGCAGCCAATCTCTTGTCCCTTTTCAGAGCAGTCTTGTATCCGACAGACACGTTCGATGCAGTCTGTCCATTCTTCGTTCACTCCACACGTCGGTTCTTAAAAATTTATGCATTGTAGAATTGTAGTACTTTCGTGTATTATCTACTTTCAAAAGATTTATAGTAAAATTATATTCGTTGAAGAAGAAAAAAAATAAGTAAGTGAACTTCATAATCCATGAAGATCCAGGGCTAAAATAAAATGGCTCAAAATCATTAACTAATAAATTTTGTTCATCTTTTGTTATGAGGTTTAACACTGACAACAGACTGGATCCGAGTATTCGATATTAATTTCAACTTGATACCTTTAAGCGTTCCTGAGAAAAAAAAGTTTGACAGACAGACGGACAGACGGACAACAAAGTGATCTTATAAGGGTTCCGTTTTTGCCATATGAGGTACCGAACCCTAAAAACATCAACAAATCACACAAATTACATACCTACACACATTCACAATGATTATTCTACATAGTCAATAACTCATAAATACTCACCATCACATTCGCATTCAGGAACGCAAATGCCTTTAGAATTTCTAAGGTTTCCCTCTGCGCACACGCAGCCCTTGGTACAAACGGGAGGCACGACAGCGGCGCAAGCAATCTCTTGTCCCTTTTGAGAACAATCTTGTATCCGACAGACACCTTCGATGCAATCGGTCGATACTTCATTTACTCCACACTTCGTTTTTTCTAAAAATTGCATGTAAGTATTGATTTGATATCACA
Organism: Ephestia elutella; assembly: GCA_018467065.1. Lineage (NCBI taxonomy): Eukaryota > Metazoa > Arthropoda > Insecta > Lepidoptera > Pyralidae > Ephestia > Ephestia elutella. The sequence continues at coordinate 11,937,503 of CM031585.1, forward strand.
ATTAGTAAAGAAATATACGACATCATCGTCGTATATTTCTTTTATTTACTGTATTGATACTGTTTTAGGTGAAAGAAAACTTGGAAGGAAATTTGTACAAGATACATAATTGATTTTTATAGTAGGTAGGTATAAAAGACTAGAAAAACCTTTTTTCTGAAAAAAAGATAAACTCACAATGTGACACTGAAATAACCACGTTTATTGCAAGAGAGAAAATGTATTGACACCTACTGCATAAATCGAAATCAGAATATAGGTCAGTGGGATTTTTTTTTTTTTTTTTTTAGCCTGGTGATGTGTCCCACTGCTGGGCAAAGGCCTCCCCTTTCTCCTTCCACAACTCTCTGTTGAGTGAAGCCCGCTTCCACTCCCGCAGATAACTTTCGATGTCATCCCGCCATCTCTTTCGCGGTCTTATGTCATCCCGCCATCTCTTTCGCGGTCAGTGGGATATAAAACTTTATTTTTAATATTGATTAAAAACATCAACAAATCACACAAATTACATACACACACATACACGCAATTACACAACTCACATTAAATTATTAATGCTATGTGTGGTATACGACCTTAAAATCTTACCTTCACATTCGCATTCGGCAACGCAGATACCTTTAGAATTTCTAAGGTATCCCTTAGCACAAATGCATCCTACAGTACATTTATCCGGTACAACTTGTATGCAAGAAATCTCTGTTCCCTTTTGAGAACAATCTTGTATCTGACATACACTTTCGAGGCATTTTGTCAAGACTTCATTTACTCCACACACCGGTGCTGAAAATAGCGCAGATTCAGTATGCAGTATGTGTGTTCAGTATGTAGTACAACCATTTCCACGAAGCAAATCAAACTATAGATGAGTTTTTATGTCTGTTTTAATCGTATTACTTTCAAAACTATGTTTTTACAACAAATTGTATCATATTGTTTATTTGTACGTCTTGATTATTGGTTAAAATAAAAAATATTTTTACTGTAAAAACGAAATAAATAAAATGAATAAATAAAATATTTGACTTACTTGTCTTACACTGGTCCTGAGGAACACATAATCCATTTGAATCTCTCAGGTAGCCTTTACGACAAACACACCCACCTTCACATTTGATAGGATCAATGCGAATTTTAATAAAATTTGGTACTAGAGTATAGCTGAATTAGCACAAAGGCTACTTTTAATCCCGAAATCACCACGGGAGCGAATAAAGTATTATACGTATATGTATTCAAATTTATTACACAAGCGATGCCATATACCATCGCCAGGTCATAATGGAGTAATTAACTAGTTTTATATATAGTTTCCATAAGTCACTTTGGATTTCATTCACTTTCAAAAATCGATGTTGATTTAGTTAATAACGAACTTACTGCAATCTTTAGGCAAGACGCATTTGTGAGTGTTGGTGTCGTAGTAATAGCCATCAATACAATCACAGCCGTTGAGGCTACACGCAGCAGAACAAGCGATGCCACCAGGGCTGTTGTAGTTGGAACAGAGTTTCCCACAGTTCGTGCCACAGCCTGGTCTTGCGTATGGGTCGCCTCCGCAGGATGCTGTTAAATAATATGAATTTGCTTTATTTATAATAGAAATAGCAAAACACCATCACACTACACTATACTACCATCACTACTAGCACTATCATCATCATCTATACCAGCATCGATCACTTGCTCACGTCGACGGAGACATTACATTTGCAAACAAAGATTGGTTCAGTAAGAGCAATATGAAAAATATGTCGTATAGGTACTCTAATTAGAAATTAACATGGTTAAATATAAAGCGACAATCAGAATTTATTTTAATCCCATGTATTTTAGGTACTGTTTCGTTATAAAATAAACGTAGGATATAACTATTTCAACGGGTGCTTGTGCTATATGCTATGCTCAAGAATTTGTAGTAAAATCTATAAAAACAAATTAATATTTTTTTACTTATCTAAGAATAGTATTTACTCATCGAAAATCTAATATAATACTTACGACATAGATCACCAGGAACACATATGCCTTTAGAATTCCTGAAGTAGCCATAGTTGCATACACAGCCTGGCTTACTTGGGCACCGACCAGGTGGATATCTTGGACAACTAATGGGGAATCCGACGTCCTTGCAAGTTTGTGCTACGCATTCTGCATTAGGACAGTCTGAACAACGTTCATTTTTTTTGCAACCACCTAAAAATAAAAAAAAAGAATTACTATAGATAATGGTGGTTCCCGTGTGGTTCCCGGGTTAGAATAGGACCACTCCATCTCATTCCATGGATGTCGTAAAAGGCGACTAAGGGAAATGCTTCCGATGGGCAGCAGCGTCGGAAGCTCACAAAGCCAAAAAAAAATCTGCGCTCGTCAACCCGCCTGCCAAGCGTGGTGAGTATGGCAAATCCCCCCAAAATCTTGGGGGAGACCTTTATCCAGCAGTGGATATTTTGCGGTTGTAATGATGACTATAGATAATGGACAGAGACTTAAAAGTAGATCTACACTAAACTTATGTGAGAAAACTTACAACATTCCTCCTTTGTAATACAGTCTCCTTTTTTATTGTAGAAGTATCCAGCTTTGCATCGACAAGCGCCTATACACTGAGCTGTACAGGAGTAACTTTTGCCAATACTGTCACACGTACCGGGAGAACAATTCGCACATTCCTGATACTCTTCATTAGGTTTGGTGCATTTGACTGTCAAAAAAAGAATTATATATTTAATTTCTAAAATTTTTTAAATTTATTTTTTCACATTACAAAAGATATTTTTATCATTACTATATTAAAAATATTATAGTGGATTCATTGACTGATGTGCTAAGTGCAAGATGGTATCTAAAATTGTCATGTTGGTCTAATTTCCAGTACATACCTAACTTACACTTTCAGTTCTAAATAATATTTCAACAAAACGTAAATGTTCTCTGAGAAGAAGGAAGATCTCAAAGATTTGTATGATAAAATAATATCAATGTAGGGATAAATATTTACATATAATCTTACCAGGTGTGCACTGATCAATAGGTATACAAATGTTATTATCATCGCGGGCATATCCATCTTCACAATAGCACCATTTATTACATTGGATATTTATTTCGGGGCAGTTAGTTCTGTTTTGTTTGTCTATTGTAGCACAAACATTGTCACATTGTGGTCCACAAGTGAAGAATTCGTGCTTTCCTTTACATTGCACTGAAATTTTAAATAACTAATAAAAAACTTTTTATAAAATAACTAATTTAGACCCATAAATAATTGATTTTTATGAAAAATGTTATCGTACACGTGTTTCTTGTCATAATCTTGTGTTAACCACCTAAATTTTAATGATTGTGGAAATTCATCTTTGTAATAGAGAAATATTAATTAAACGTGAAAAAAGAAGTCAAAAGTTAATAAATACGATGTTTGAACTCACAGCATTCATCCTTTGTGATACATTCTCCAATTTTGTTGTAGAAATATCCAGGTTTACAACGGCAAGCTCCTTTACATTTGGACGGATCTGATGGTTGTAGAGGGCAGTTATAGTTTTTACCAATACTTTCACAAGTTCCGGGAGAACAGTCTGGACATTGCACGTACTCTTCATTTGGCTTGTTGCATTGCTTTTCATCACCTATAAAACATACATTTCTAAAATTATACTTAATTTTTAACTATATTTTAAGTTTCTTTTGTAAATGGATATGTTGTCTAGATAAAATAAATAAAAAATACCTTCAGATAAAGTAACTATTATACTCACAGCACTCGTCCTCTGTGACACAAACGCCATCTTTATTGTAGTAGTATCCAGATTTACAACGACAAGCGCTTACGCACACAGCTGGGCAGGAGTAACTTTTGCCAATACTATCACAGGTACCGGGAGAACAGTTCGCACATTCCTGATACTCTTCATTAGGTTTGGTGCATTTGACTATTAATTAAAAAGCAAATTTTACACACCTAAATATCATTAATGCAATTTACTCAAACTTTGATGGATGTTAACAAGTTTCGGACCAAGAACAGTCTGGGCATAGCTAGTATTACTCTTCATTATAAGCTTGTTGTATTAATTTTCATAATAAAAATGATCATATTGTGATAAAGTGTAATACATGATATTAAAGTAACAGTTGATTACCTTCCTAATATAAAATAGGCACGTAAGTGTTTAATACCTGTGTTCATATAATCTGTACGATCTAGGTAAGTTTGTAGACAAGTCTAATATAGTATGGTGGTTAATAGAATCACCTATAGAGTCTCTTAGAAGAAATAGTTTAAGTGTTCGACATCTGAGCAATATAATGAAGATGCAAGATCGTTTCGTGATGTAAACGCATATAGACCAGTTAAGTACAGTTTTATTAAATGTCTTGAAGTAAAGATACTTACAAGGTTTGCACTGATCAATAGGTACACATATATTGTTCTCATCACGGGCATATCCGTCTTCACAGTAGCACTTCTCATTGCATTTGATATTTAGGATTGGGCATTTTGTTCTGTTTTGTACATGTATGGTAGCACAAACATTATCACATGCTGACCCACAAGAGTAAAACTCGTGTGGTCCATCACATTTCACTGAAAAATAAAAAAATATCGAATTATTGTCATCTACTTTCTTACAAGTTTAAAGTAATGATTAATATCTTCAGATAATATTCATTTATATGTAAAAAATATTAGACGTTTTGAGTTGGTTGTGGCTAATGAGAAAAAAAGAACTATGTTATTTGATCTTCATGAACCGGCAAAATTGAAGTAGGCCTAAGAAAAAAAGATGATGATGATACCAGACAATTACTTATGATAGCAGAAGATATAAGGAAAAACATAAAAAAACAGTTTAGACTCACAGCATTGATCCTTCGTGATACATTCTCCAATTTTGTTGTAGAAATATCCAGGTTTACACCGGCAAGCTCCTTTACATTTGGACGGATCTGCTGGTTCGAGAGGGCAGTGATAGATTTTACCAATACTTTCACAAGTTCCGGGAGAACAGTTTGGACATTGCACGTACTCTTCATTTGACTTGTTGCATTGCTTTTCATCACCTATGAAAACATACAGTTCTAAAATTATACGAAGGGTTATTAAACATATCTGTTATTGCTAAAAATAGTATGATTTTATTATTCTTAGTTGCAGAATATTGTTATAAAAATAAATATAATGTCGTACCAGGTTTGCACTGCACAGATATTATTTTATTACTCTCTCTCTCTCTCTCAGCCGAAAAATGACAAGGGCCTCCCCCATGGATTTCCACAACGACCAGTCCTGCGCTAGCCGATATTATTTTCACCTCGGGCAAATCCTTCTACACCATAACACTTCTCATTGCACTTTTTTATTTATAATGGGACAGTTAGTTCTGTTTTGTTTGTCAAGGGTAGCATAAACATTATCACATTTTGGTCCACAAAAGAAATATTCGTTTGGTCCATTACACTGCACTAAAGATTTTAAAAAGACCAATTGGTTTTAGTCATTCCTGTTGTGGCAAAAATGTTTTTAGCCTTCTCATCCTACCTATAATGTTGTCATAATGAGCAATATAATTGATCATTTCATGATGTAAACGCATATAGACTAGTTACAGTTTTATTATATGTCTTGTAGTAAGGATAATAATTTATAGTCTTACAAGGTTTGCACTCATCAATAGGTACACAGATATTGTTCTCATCGCGGGCATAACCGTCTTCACAGTAGCACATCTCATTGCATTTGATATTTAGGATTGGGCATTTTGTTCTGTTTTGTACATGCAGGGTAGCACAAACATTATCACATGCTGACCCACAAGAGTAAAACTCATGTGGTCCATCGCATTTCACTGAAAAATAAAAAAATACCGATTGTCATACAAGTTTAAAGTAATGATTTTGGTATATCTTTATATAAAATTATGTGTAAAAATTACTAGTCGGAGTTGTGGCTTCATAAACTGGCAAAATTGAAGTAGGCCTAAGAAAAAACGCACCAGATAAATGGAAACAGTTACTGATAATACTTAATACCAAAAGATATAAGGAAAAACATAAAAAAATAAGACTCACAGCATTCATCCTTCGTGATACATTCTCCAATTTTGTTGTAGAAGTATCCAGGTTTACAACGGCAAGCTCCTTTACATTTGGACGGATCTGCTGGCATAGCAGGGCAGCTGTAGCTTTGACCAATGCTTTCACAGGTTCCTGGATCACAGCTTGGGCATTGCACGTACTCTTCGTTTGATTTGTTGCATTGGTGTTCATCTGAAGAAAAAAAATGAAGCAAATGTCTCCTGATTTCAGTGCCCAAGACATATAACCCCTTTATAAATGGATATATACTGACCTGGGCACTCGTCTTCAGGAATACACTCCCCATTAGAATCTCTGAGATAGTTTTGTGCGCAAATGCATCCTTTGATGCAGAAGCCTTCAGCAATTAAAGGGCATGGGATAGGTTTCCCCTTTTGTGAACAATATTGAGCACTACAAGTTGCTTGTGTACAGTTTGAGAATACCTCGTTTTCTTTGCAGATTAGGTCTAAAAATACATTTGATAAAAGATTTATTGGAACACTACATCTAATGATGTATTTTTCTATCAATAAGTATTTAGCCTTTTTTATTTGCATTTTTTGCACAATATTGTAATTTGAATGATTTGAGTAGCAACATTTTAATCTTCTTGTTCCTAACTAACGTGTGTGAAAGGAAAATGAACCTACATGTACCTAGTGTACCAATACGTGTAGTAATTATTTTTTATTTTAAGTACTTATTTGTTGTATATAGAAGGTCTTTCTTTCTAATAGAGAATGAGTGTTTGAACGCTAGTTCAAACACACTCTATTAATCTCTATCTCTCTTATTCTCTAGTGCTAACTAGTATGTCAGATTTATTCAAACCGCCTAATCTGAAAGGGTTTTTCAATTACCGCCATCTAGCGCCATTAGTAAAATAAAGAGTCAGCTAGTGTACAGGTTTCCTCGCGATGTTTTTCTTCCGGAAGCAGGTGGTGCTCGTTGAAAGCTAGCTTCCACAAGTCAGATTGGTATATGAACTCATGAGGCATGAGTGGGATTTCAACCTGGATCCTTTCGACCACAAGCTTAACTATTCGACCACTTCACATTGAAAAAGCGCTTCAAATTAAAAAATTGAATCTATAAAACAAGGTCGTAATTTAAATTCTCCACCAGCTTTGTATTGTTCAAATAAGAAAATCAAGGAAACAATACAAAGAATAACGTATCTTCATAAAAAATATTTTTTACATTGCACCTGTTTAAAGACAATTAAGTTAATGTGATTGTTAGGATAACACCTGTATCACTAATGAAATGTGATCAAATTGCACATTATATTGATGTAAATTAGCTATGACACATATGGTGATATTTTTTCATGATTGTTGTTTGATAGATAGATAAGATAGATAAAGAACTTTATTTGTAGCCACAACAACACATACAGTTTCATACAACAAACAACGAAAAATAATCAAACGTAAAAATAAATGTGTGTTGCAGCAATACAAAAAGGTTGCAATACAAAATGTTTCATTGGTAATGCAATAATTTGTAAGAGCTAATTTAACTAGTCTCTTGGCGCACATCCTTTTATAATTACCTTACCAACATCATTTTGGTAAAGGAAGATGCAGTTCTAGGACTTCTAGGAGATTTATTTTGACAAATAAATAAGTCCCGCGTTTCCCTGTCCTCTTTGTTACTTCAGTTTCATTAACAAAGGCAATACTTCTGAAGGTACAATTGTGCAATGTAGAAATATATAATGGTCGTTAAATAAATCTCTTCAAAAATCAAATGTATGGTGGAACATATCAGCGTACTCAACTCGACCGACCGTAGAAACCATTCAATAAAAGAGAAATGACTAACAACAAACAAGCAGCATTATTACGCTTCTGAATCAAACATAACGTAAAAAAATTCTACAAATTATACAATAAGATGAAAATTAACAGGAAAACAATATCACATATCACAGAAAATATAATCCGATCGACCTAAACCTAACACGAGTCTAAAATAATTTGCCATAATTTATTCCCAACAGACTCGCACGATACATGTTCACCGAAGTATCTACTTACTATTAGGGCATTGTTCCTTAGGGATGCAGATACCCTCATAATTTCTGACGTAGTTATCTGAGCAGCGACAGCCAGGCTTGCAGTCAGGGTCTCCTAATTTGGGCGGGACTGCGCACAAAATCAGGGCCTCGTTTACGCCACATTCTCTTGGTGGACAAGGGGCTGGACATGCGTCATATTCTTCATTTGGGTTGTTACATTTTGCTGCGGTAATTACATCAAGCTATTAATTTTGTTGAAAAGTTACTTTTAAATTGCATGCAAAGCGATCAAAATATGAATGAATTCTTTAAATTGTAAAAAAAGTATATACTAAATTCATTTATATTAGGATTATTATCTCTGGTGCATTCGATTTTGATTCTTTTGAAAATTTTGGGCAATATTCGTCTTTTTACGTACGACAATTATCCCACTCCACGCAATTTCCTTGGTCATCCCTGAAGTAGCCATTGGCACATCGACAAGCTGGTGGAAGGCAGTCAGGGTCCCCAACAGTAGGCGGAGGTTTGCAGTCAATTAGACGATCGTCTATGCCACAAGTTCTGAACGGGCATTTCGCCGGGCATAGATCGTATACTTCATTTGGTCGAGTGCAATTTTTGTCTGGAATAGACATAGGGTCAATAAGTAAAAGTGACCCTTCATGGCTGCCATCAATAATAACTTCTCACAATATAAATGGCTTCATATGCATTTTTTGCATTTGAATTTTGAAACTTCCCGGCTTAGCTAAATAACGATCAAGTTTGAAATAGGAGGATATTTCGACGTCCCGGAATAATACCATACTAAGAAGAGGCACACATTCTTGAAAGTCAAAAATAAATCTTTTTAGTAGAATCTTATTAATATTTGTGATGTCGAGAAACTGAGTTACCATTAAGGTCACCAACAAAAAAGCTTTCCATGCAAGAGTTCTTGATAAAATGCTACTAATAATGACCCGAAGATGAGCCGAAGCATGATAGAAATGGCTAAAGCAACCTTTTGGTCCTGATGCTTGCTGAAATTTACAAAAATTTTTATCACGAACCCAAACTAATATTTATTTACTACTAGGGCAATCTTTCTTCAGAACGCAGATTCCTTTATCATTTCTGTAGTAGTTGTCCAAGCAGCGACATCCAGGTTTGCATTCAGGGTCTCCCGGTTTAGGCGGAACTGCACATCTAATAATACTCTCATATACATCACATCTTCTTGGTGGACAAGGAGCAGGGCACATATCAAACACTTCATTTGGGCCCTTACATTCTGCAGCAAATCAATAATCATATTTATTTGGAGTATTTTAGACAACCTCCATGGCGTAGTAGTCACCACGCCTGCCGCCATCTGGAGGCCCTGTGTATGATTATCAGCGAGGGAAAATAATTGTGCTTGTTTTCTCAGATATATTGCGTTTCTGGATGTGTTGTGCTCGTCTCTGTGTTTTTCTCCATCGGAACCACGATACAAGCTTAATACTTAATGTTGGCCATTTAACTTACAAAAAATATGATTGATACCTACCTATACTCTATCTGACTAGTAACTTTTTTTTTTTTTTCAATTTTGTTTACTTGTGCCATAATAAACTTACCTGTTTCGCTGCTGCGTATCTGGAAATACCCTAATCTATTGCAATTCATCGACTTACTTTTAAATTCTTAAAATTAAATGAACAGGCTTAAGTTTCTTTGCTTATAAGGCTTTGGAACCCTCCAAACTTCAAGTATTGCTTTACCAGCATTCTTGTCTTCAATTTGTAAACAAATAAAAAAAAACTTCATCGTACTACCAATCTTGCAGGTAAAATACTTAATGCCGCTACGGTTACAAACTGCGAGATTGCGTGCCTGGTTAATGCCTCAAATGCATGGTTGGCTGGACCGGGTCAAAATTTTCCTGAGACACCATATCATCCACTAACACCTTTAAATCACTTTTAGGGAGCAGGCGAAACTTTTGGTAGTAATCTAGGCCACCCACAGTTTGGGTATTGGCTCCAGGCCTAAACCTTGCCTGCACTCAAAACTTTCATAGACCCTTAGACACTCATGCCTTTTTAAAACTACCTACTTGAAAAAAAATCATGGCCATTTTATCGGGCAAATAAAATCTTTATTTTTTTCATTACAAGTACAGGCATTACAAAGTTGCATTAAGGGCACGTTCTATTGATAAGAAACAAGTTGAAAACGTTTATGCCACATAAGGTTGAAGACAGTATTCTTTACTATTGACTTAATTTCGATTATTTTTGATAACTATTGGATAATTAATATTTTGATGTCCCTTCTATTTGCAGTACTGACTTCTTTATCTGTTGTAACATAGTAGTTTTTAAACATGCTTCAAGGAAAGCATTGTGAGGAAACCTGCCCTGCCTCATGTAGATGATTCAGTATGTAAAACGGAGAATACAATGGCAAATTCAGTAAAAGAAAGGAAAAAAAAACTTACTTTTAGGAGTATCACAGTCACCGTCATTATTTTTTCCGGAAGATGAGGAAGAACTGCTACTACTGCTTGAACTTGATGAACTTGATGAAGATGAGCTGGATTCTGAAGATGATGATGAAAATGAAGAGTTCGATTCAGATCCTTCTCCAGAATGCAATTTTCCTGAAAATATAACAAAGTCACATTAACATTTCAAAGATTTATGATGTACTAGCTTCGCGGCTTCGCCCGCGTGAATTTCCCACGGGAACTGTGCCTTTTTCCGGGATGAAAGGTACCCTATGTCTTTCTCCGTACTTCTAACTATGTGTATGCAAAATTTCAAGAAGATTGGTTCAGTAGATGAAGCGTGAAGAGGTAACAAATAAACAAACAAATAAACAGACCAACTCACTTTCGCATTTGTAATATTAGTTAGGATTAGGATTGTATATCATTGTACTATGTAAGTTATTTATTCATGAGTGCATTTCTATAATTAAATTAAAAATTTCGATAAAAGCAGGACAGCACCCGGAAGAACTTCTAAGCACACACGATACACTACAATACGATTGAAAGATGAAACTAAACTTTATAAGTAAAAATTGAAAAGCAATAAATCATACCTTGTATCGCCACAATTAACAACACGTTGGCCATGAAGGCAACTAAAAAAGTGGTCTTCATCATTATCACCGGCAACCGCCTTCTAGTCTCATATCAAGGACATTTACCTCTTTTATACCACCGTATCGTGCACTTGTTGAAACAAAAATATAAAACAATGTGTACTTTTAAGTAATTTCAATGCGTTGTTTGTTCTAAAACAATATTATTCGGTGCGTCAGTATTGCTTGTATTGTTTTACTAAATAAATGTTTGGTTTCAAATTATAATATAAATATTGTTTTGCATCTAATTTATTATGGAAATTATTGACATTATATTGATTTATAAAATCTCTTGCATAGTAAATTTAATTAACCATAATTAAATAATTTTGAGTAGGTATACGGCGGTTTTGTGGACAGTCCTCACAGTTCTACACAACACAACTAAAATGTACGACTAGAATACAACTTAAGATCATAGTGTGACGTCAGAATATAATGATGATCGTACTGGGGGATTACCCAGAGCAGCGTGCGTGATGCGGCTCGTCATAATTTGCCAAGATCGACGAAATAAATTAATTTATAAAAATGTTCGCGACGAGACGCGATGTATATCCTATTAGACATAAAATCACCAGCATTTTTTTAATTTTACATATCCAAAATTGTTCAATTGGGAATGATGAATGATGAATCTATGAATGGGTACTATATAATTTTTAAGGTTTTAATTGATAAAATATACCAATTTCACATTTTTAAAAAGTTTTATTAAAGCAAGTATCACGTAAATAAATCACTACTACAATTATGTAGTAAGAAACAAAGTAATCCACGAAAATATAAAACGTGAAGTAGGTACAATTGTTTAAAACTATATATAATCACTACATAGTATAAAACAAAGTCGCTTTCTCTGTCCCTATGTCCCTTTGTATGCTTAAATCTTTGAAACTACGCAACGGATTTTCATGCGGTTTTCACTTATAGATAGAGTGATTCTTGAGGAAGGTTTTAGTGTATAATTTGTGTAGGTTTTGTGTATATTAGTTGAAATATGACGATAATTGTTAAGGAAGTCGGAAAAAAATTTGCCGCCCGGCAGCTTTCATCGAAAACGCTGTCCAATCCCTTAGAGATGTAACAAAACAATGTATGGAGGAATTGTGTATCTTTAATAGATCTACAAAAAAGTCCGCGATAGCATATATCTAGCTTTTATACTTCACCCACAGTAACTACTTTTATGTTTTAAAAATAATTAAAATCGTTAGATGTTTTTTTAACTGGTGATATTAATCACAATTTATTAATCCTTATCAAATTAAACAAGTCTATCGTCACAAGTACTTAATATACTTAATATTTGCTTTTTACTGCATGTAATTTGGATCAATAGTTTACGAAATACTACGAGTTATTTAAAAAACGGCAATCCGCCCCGAAATCACCTATACTAGCGCTAGCTAGCAAAGGCGCAAGGCGCAGTAATCTCTGAGCGGGCCGGGCGCGTTTTGGTATGTATTTATTTTAATAGGAGGTAATGACGTAAATATCATACAAAAACCGGTTAAGTACGAGTCAAACTTCCGTACACGCAAAGCATCTCACATTATAAGCTATCTTTGAAGCTATCACTAAAAGACCTACTAATCTCAAAAACAAACTTAACTTTGCAGTTCGATCTCTAAGACTCATACTGAATTCAGCGCAAAAATAAGTTTGTAACATTTTTTTTAGACTTCCAACAACATATTTATAATTTTGACGACCTCCGTGGCCCAACGGTCATCACGCCGGACTGCCACACCGGAGGTCCCGGGTTCGATCCCCGGTCGGGTCAAGATGGAAAATGATCTTTTCAGATTGACCCGGGTCTTGGATGTTTATCTATATATGTATTTGTTATAAAATATAGTATCGTTGAGACACATGTCTCGAACTTACTTTGGGGCTAACTCAATTTGTGATTTGTCCGTATATATTTATTTATTTAATTTTCTGATTTATTTCTGTGTAAGTAGTGTTAATTAATACGGTTGGTACACGGCTTTGCGCGTTCGGTCTAAACGGGGCGCGGCGCGGGAGTCTAAGCGGCGGCGGGCGGGGCTTATCTATAGCACGCCACGTACTCTCAGTAGCGGATATTAATTCTGTGGTAGCGATTAGCGGAGCGGTTTAGGTGGACGTATTCATGATCCCTTTTTGTTCTGAAAGTAGCACGAACTAAATAAAAATATATACCTTCGCGGCGAATTTCGTAATTTATACCAAGATTACAGGAAACATCCGAATAAGTTTTATGACACTAAAATGAGTGTGGAAACGTTTGACTACATTCTACAGCAGTAGAATGTAGTCAAGGGCGGATACAGGATTTTTTCTAGGGAGGGCACAAGGACAGAGGCGGACTATGCGTGTTGGGGGGCGGGACTGCAACAAATCGACGTCCGCCCTGATACTGTTGCCGCCCGCCTGCCGGGGTCTCACTACGCCACTGCAGAAGGAGCAGATGGGCAAAAAATCAAGAAATAAACCAGTGGCGTTGTCAAAGATCTTTCGACTTCTGTGTTACGCCGCTCGCCGCTCCCGCGCGCAGCTATCACTCGGAGCGGGAAAGTCGTGAACCGGCTGTTCTACCTTGCTTTTTGCCAATTTTCATAATTTTGATTGCTGCCTGAAATTGCAATATATGCGAAAATTCGCAATATTTACGGTAATACTCTTGATCGCGTTGACGTATAATTTTAATTATTTTTTTGCTGAAAGACACCGTGGATCTGATTATTCGTTATTAATTTCAACTTGACCTCATGAGAAAAAAAAGTTTGGCAGACAGACGGACAACAAAGTGATCTTATAAGAGTTCCGTTTTTGCCTTTTGAGGTACGGAACCCTAAAAAACAAATATTGTCCACCCGAGCGAAGCCGGGGCGGGCCGCTAGTAAAATGATAAAAAAACCATGAACTGAATCCTACTCCTACTAATATTATAAATGCGCAGCTAAATAAAAAATCATCGTGTTGGTACATTGATAAAACCGGAAATTCTAGTTTTGGCGCATAGTTGAATTCATTTATATTCTGCATACATACTAGAGAGAAAGGTTTTTCAACTGTTTGAAAATGTTAAATTTAATTCTCATTTATTGGTAATTTCAGTAGGAAAGTAAGTACATAATAATTTCATTTAGTAATGACGTGAGGTGACGTGGCCGTCTTCAGATGACAGGATAAATGTTGGTAGGTAAATTTAAACATTTATATCAGTTTCAAATGCGTGAATGCTGCATCTGATTAAATTAGCTTTAGAAAATTTTATTGCTAAAAATGGTTAATAAATAAGAAAAAAGTTTAAAAATACATGAATACTATTAGGGCAAATTTCAATAATAATATGGCTGAACTATTGTTTCATATGTAAATAAAAAAAAATATTTATTCAATTGTTTCAATATTGACATAATATGTAACACACCCCTTTTTTATCGAGGTGAAAATGCCTTCGCATACCGCTTCACTTTTCGACAGACGAGCAGTGAAGCGGCATGTGGGACTTGGACTCACCAAAAACACCTCGGTGCCTCTACGTGCGAATACCGAAGAGGTGGGAACGGTGGAATCACCAATCTTTCACACTCTCCAGACACGGCAGTGATCTTCAAAGGTCACTCTGCATTGAGTATAATTTACTCCGCCTGCCTTGTGTATTTATAGCCTCGTTTAAATTCGGGCGATGGACCGAGTACCAGGTCCATCGTCAACTATTATCAGCCTTTTCCTCCATCCCGGACTCCGACTGCGTATCCCTACTTTTGGCAAAGCTTCTTGTTGTCGCTCTGCCTAGTCTTTCTTAGACTGAATATATGTGCTGCCTTCCAACACCTTCCGCTGCCAACCATAGACTGTACTATAGTGGGCAGCGAAAGGTACACACTCATAACCGCGCGTAAATTATGAATGGTGTTCTCGCTCCCAGGCAGGACACTCCTCAAGCGTGTGCTGGCTGCGCTGTGTCACCGACCGAGGCAGTCACAATGATGATATTCAGTGGTCGGCTCTCTTCTGGCTATCAGATACAAGAACCTGCCAAAACAGCCATGCCCTGTGAGAATTTGTGTCAAGTGGTAGGTTAAACAGCCATTCTGCTGATCTAACCACTGGGAAAGAACTAGGTAGTCGGACGGCATCTACAGACATGTAACACACCACCTAATAACCGCCCGCCCAAATAATAGCTACTTACATGTTGTTCGGAAAAAAATGCAGGGTTAAAAAGGACCCTACATTGTTTTGTTTTTCCACATGATATCACGATCGTTGCAGCGGTGGTGGTACACGGCTAGGCTCTCGGCTTCTCGACATGTACCTCTGAATCTCTAGATTAATTCGACCACCAAGGAAACTGCTTCAAGGAAAACGTCGTGATGACATTTTGATCTATACTGAAAAGTTAACTAGTGTGCAGTTGCACTTTAGTTGATTTTTTAGTTCACTGTTGCGTAATACAGCTCGTCTGGGCTGACACCAGTAAGTATAATGATACCATTTGTACCTACTATTTGCGACATGACATGTAAGGTTTATTTTTGAATAGCTGCCTCACAGGATCCGCTTTCTTGATAATTTTGGGATATAAAGTACCATATGTCAGGTTTTACCCTGCAATTTATAAAAAAGAGTAAGATAATAAGTATAAAACATTCTCACAAAAAAGAGAAAAGTAGGAAAATTGCATGCCACAGTATCGAAACTACAACGAAGCCTTGAAAAGTTTTGATCAGTGTAACAGTGTAAGTATCATAGACATAGGAAAAAAATCATCAATTTCTGCTAGCTCAATGGTAATGGTATAAATTATTGTCATTATAATGTATGATATTCAAAATTCACTTGTTTAAACATAATAAATGACAGTAAAGTAAATTCACTGTGTGACAGTAAAAAAAACACCTTTTTTATTGTATAGTCCTTAAAAAAAGGTGTGTCAGGCCAGGCCGGAGCACCCCTAGAACGTAGTTTGCAGGAAGTGTGTACTGTACGGCCAGCAATTAACGACAGCATCCGAAATCCGCCAGTCAGAAATTCGGAACCGAACTCGGAAAGCTAGGCTTTCATCTATGATCTTCATCTTTATTGAATAGATCATAGATATATAAATATAAATATAAATATATACGGACAAATCACACAGATTGAGTTAGCCCCAAAGTAAGTTCGAGACTTGTGTTATAGGATACTAACTCAACGATACTATATTTATAGATGATCATTCGAAATCGAAATTATGGCCTCAATCTGATATGGCGTGAAAGAAGTCTTTATTATAATACTAGCTGTAGCCCGCGGCTTCGCTCGCGTGAGTTTCGCTTAGATGAAAAATCTTTTTGTGTTCCAAACTGTAGTAACCTAAACTCCAGTACTCAAAATTTCAGCCATTTGGTTATCCTGTGTCCCGCGGGAATATATGTTGAAGAACAGGAACAGATGTTCCAGATCTTCATTATTTATACGTCAGTATAAAATGCTCATCAGGTTGAACGACTTTTGCTAAGGCGCCATTTCCATATATGTAATAGAGTAGCTGGTCTCTTGGAGCTCTTCATCAGATGATCCTGATCTTCGATTTTTATACGTCAATAGAAAATGCTCGTCAGATTGATTAACTTTTGCAAAGGTACCATTTCCATATTTCTTATAGTTTAGCTGTTCTGTTAAGGTTCTTCATCAGGTGTTCCAGTTTTCAAACTCAATTATAGCCTATATATTGCCCAGGCTTATTAGCTATACAACAAAAAAAGTTTCATTCAAATTCGTCCAGTAGTTTTTGCGTGAAACGCGTACATACATACAGACAGACAGACAAGAAATTCCAAAAAAAATATTTTAGCTTTCTATTATTCTTTTTAGGTCTTCCTCTATCCATTTCAGTCAAAAATACTAAATGTACAGACAAAATATTTTTACTGTTTTATTATATGTATAGATTAGTTTGGAACTTTAAATCAAATTAAGTTCTATGAAGTGCAAGCTTAATTGCACCAAAATTCGAAAATTTTGTTAAGGTTAGTGTCAAAGTTATAGTTACGTTTACTTTTGTCATACTATTTGACAACCTGGTGCAAGTCATTTGCTTAACTGGTTCAGTTACAGTTACTCTCAAAATTAGACGGTGCAACCCAGCCTAAGCGCTACTGGTTATCATTGATGTAGTACAGAAAAATAAGAAAAATATCTGATGCACTAAATTTTGATGACTTCCGCCGGAAGCCTCGGGTTTGTTTCTATGGATTTCACAAATAATATTTGTCGGTTTTTTTGTTTGTTGACGTATTTATATTGATGAAATTTACGAGAGAAGGAGTAGACTAGCTATAATCATGCTAACGACATCAATCTGTATCAGTTCATTATTAAATCCTTATTATAATTTTGTTTTTCAAAGTATTTTAGATATAATAAAGGGATAAAGAAGTGATTTTATGTATGTATGTATATATATGTGTGTGTGTATGTATGTTTGTATGTATGTATGTATGTACCTATGTATGTATGTATATGTATGTATGTTTGTTAGATATTATGTTCTTTCTTATTACCTTTTATATACCTTTCAGCTTTCAAGAAAAGTTAAGTTCTTACTATTAGGTACTTATTTGTTTTTTTTTTTCTTGAAAGGGAAATTAAATTAGTCTATAAAAGCTGAACACAAAATAAAATGCAATAACGGGCACAATAAATGATAACAGAAAAAACAAGACCTATTAGTTTTTATTGTAAAAAATAAATTAGAAAGAGGTTAATTTCCCGCGTAGACTCCACAGAACAATGGGTTTCTGTTCAGCATCAGAAGGAACAAAAACGGATGATCAGCTCTCACCACTATTTGATTCAGTATCACTGATGTAGTCCCGACAACAATTGCTGAAAGAAAAAAAATAATTTAAATAATTTCAAATACCTAATAGTATATTCATTCTAGATTTCAATGTATGGAAAATTTGGCAAAATTATTTATCATGCTTTATTGTATCTGTGTTATGCCTATGTATGAGTACATTAAAAACACTATCTTCCCCCTCTCCCCGCCTTCGGCGTCACCCCTTCCCCCCTTGAAACGTGTATACTTGTATAGTTTTCCTATGAATTCAGAAAACTTGTAAAACGGGACACGTTTCAAGGGGGGAAGCGTTGACGCCGAAGGCGGGGGGAGGTGGGAGGGTAGGGTTTTTTAATGTACTCATATCCATACTAATATTATAAATGCGAAAGTTTGGATGTGAGTTTGTGAGTTTGTGAGTTTGTGAATTTGTGAGTTTGTGAGGATGTTTGTTACTCAATCACGCAAAATCTACTGGACGGATTTCGATGAAATTTGGTACAGAGGTAGATAATGACCTGGAATAGCACATAGGCTACTTTTTATCCCGGGAAAAAGCACTGTTCCCGTGGGAAATTCACGCGGGCGAAGCCGCGGGCAAAAGCTAGTGTACTCATATATAGGCATAACACAGATAAAATAAAGCATGATAAATAATTTTGCCGCGAAATAATCTAAAAGACTATAATGATTTAGTCAAAATTAGAATAATTTAGTTTTAACAAAGTTTGTAGCTAGAAGTAAAAAAAAGTGCAATTGTACCTCCATCTAGAGATATTTATTCCATCTTACTACTAAAAAAAATTTGAGTGGATTGGATAGTGATATTACTTATCTGTTTACTATCCATGTCAACTAACGATCAGTGCTCTAACTTTACCGTTTAACTTACCATTGGCTGCTGCCGCTTCAGTTCCAACTTCATTGACTCTAATGTTTGCTTTCTGAATAGCTCTAGTAACTGATAGTTTTTCATCGCTATCTAAAATCCCAGTTAGATCAGATTTTGACGAATCAAATATGTCTGTTATATTTAACTGGAAGAGAGAAATTTAAATAAGACTAAAAGAAATTGGTTAAAGTAGAAAAATAAATTTAAAATGAGATTTGTGTTTTATTTCATAGATACTAAAAAGATTTGTGTTTTATGTCATTAGATACGTTTTACCAACCTTTACAAGAATGTCAGTCAAGTCTATAGTCGAAGTGATGTTGTGGCGAGGTAAATATAACTCGCAAGTCGAATAAGATAGCGAGTCAAGTGCTTCATTTAATACATCAGTATTTTTTATTTTTTCAGCTACTGTAGTATAACCATCGATTTCATTGGGTAGAAAGATCACATAAGAAAAGTTGCCGCCTTTGTATGGTATCTCCAGTATCTATAAAAGAAAAAGTTGAAATTCGTTACCTTCAATAAAATTATTAAAAAAAAAAAAAAAATTACTTTGACAAATCAGTACATATGTTAATTAAAATTGTTTGATATAAATCTTACAATCATTGTACCATAACAAATTAATTACCTTAGCGTCAAGGCTGGAACTATCTGCAAATTGGAATGATCCCTTCCTGTACATCATTTCTACTGGAACAGTATCATCGTTAGTTATGTAGAAGTCGACTGTACTGGTATAATTTGGATTAAATTGAGTTTGCCAATTGCCCTGTAAATACAAAAAGAACGTAGGTGGAAATAACCAACAGTATATCTTATATCTATTACAATGTAGTATATAAGAACCTGATATATATTTATACCGGATAAATATATTGTTATAATCATCAACTATATATGTATATATGTATATATAGACATACATAATATATGTATCTGAACGGATGTAATAAACAAGATATCTTACCAAGAAATAAATCGCGTTGACCAAGACAAT
The DNA here is from genome assembly GCA_018467065.1 of Ephestia elutella. Lineage (NCBI taxonomy): Eukaryota > Metazoa > Arthropoda > Insecta > Lepidoptera > Pyralidae > Ephestia > Ephestia elutella. The sequence continues at coordinate 11,957,448 of CM031585.1, forward strand.
TCTTGTGTATTGACTGAACATACTAGGGGACACCAAATCTTGAATAAGACCTTTAGTTACTTCTTCTACCTGAAAGTTGAAATAAAAGAATACTGTACAAAGTATGTGCTGACTAGGATCTACAGCACTGGCTTGATTTTTATGACGTAATTATCAAGCATGGCGAGATAGTTTTAAAATTTGAGCCTTGAATTCAACAACGTTACCACAAATTTACAGTGATTTTTCATAGTCTGAGGGCTATTATTTATCTCACTCAGATATTTGTTTATCATTATTAAAGAATGAGGCAATGCTTGTAGCTTGTAATATGTTCTAGTTGAGTAGGTATTGTTTCAAATGTTGTAAAAAGAAAAATCTAGCCTAGTAACTTACCCAATCATTAATTGTATCTGCAGCCTTTTGAGTGTCACTGAAATCTAAAGTTTCAGCTTTAGAATCAAATACGTCTACTGAGTCATCTTCAAATGTTTTAGTTAGTACGGCATTATCATTAACGTATGTTTTTGCCGCCAAATCTAGTATGACTTCTTGTTGAGCTTGTACTGAGCTTATTAAAGCAGGAAAGACTTTTCGTATCTGTAATATGAATAATGGTTTAATGATCAACGCAACACTGTTCACTATATTTTAGCATAGAAGTTAACGCTCCCCAGTGACAATAACCTGTGTGTGCTAATTAGCCTTTTTTTAAACCCCTTTTATTAAGTAATATCAGTAAAATGATACTTTGTTTATTTTGAGGATAGCAATAAATGGGTATAAGAAAGATTAAAGTTAAAATCATGAAATGTACCTGGTCTTTAGTATTTAGGTTAAGTGCAGACATCAACTGATTGAAAGATTGTCCAGGACTCGTTGCCAGAGCTAATTGGGCCAAGGGAAACAATACTGAGAATGGAGACATCACTATACTCTTTCCTGAGTTGACCTTTATCACTTGCTGTAACAGAAAGATATTTTGTAACTTCGAGCAAGTTTACCGCCCTATGTTATAAAAAAAAAAAACGACGGGCAGATAACGTAAGAGAGTTCATTCGGAGCCTTAATATTCATGATGAAAGCTAAGATGTAAATATTACTTCAAAATATATGTAAATATGAATTTGGTAAAATAATAGACTCTATAATGCAGATGGGAGCGTGGACAATGAGAAAATACTTTAAAAAAATACATGCTCACATGCAAAAAGTCGAGTGTGAAGTCAATGTTGCCGGTTGTGAGGCAGTCTTGTGGATCGTCTTCCGTGCAGTATCCAGTTGTGTTCGTTGTTGTTTGAGCTGGAGGAAAAATAAGTTATTAGCATTATTAGTCATTTATATTCCGAGATATACATTATTGTTAATGATTTTTTTTCGAGCCAATTTTCTCTGATCTTGTCGTCAAAGTATTACTATTGTTTTACAATAAACCCTGTATAAATGTTGAGTACGTATGTTTGTTTACTAACAGCACTGATCTTCAGGGACGCAAGTTCCATTGTTGGCTCTAAGATAGCCTTTCTGGCAAATACATCCTTTTATGCATTCTTTAGGTCTAACACAAGGCACTTTTTTTCCACATTGCGAGCAGTTACGAGCGTCACAGCCTCCGTTGACACAATCCGAATAAACCTCATTTGTTTTGCATGTCGGCGCTAAAATAATTCAATTTTAATTTCAGAATTCTTTTTTTATATTTCACCCTGAATATTGAGTGGATTACTCTGGCTAGTTTGTGATAAATATATAAAAAAAATGAGAGCGAAATATTTAATGGGTACTTACTGCAATCCTTAGGTAAGACGCATTTTTTGGTGTTTGAATCATACACATAGTTGGGCTTGCAATCACATCCATTCAACTGACATATTAAAGGACAGACTACAGGTTTATTCTTATATGTAGCGCAAGTATTTCCACAATGTACTCCGCAACCAGATTTTGCATTTGGATCACCACCGCATGAGGCTATAAAAACAATTGTTACTTTATTATTAAATTAGATTTTTCATCGTCTTTGCTTGAGTGAATTATTATGATGATTCAGGGGAGTCTATATGGAGTCTACGTGAAAATTACAGGGAAAAAAAGTTTTAATGTCAATTATTTAGATGGTTCTAGCGGTTAGTTTGATTAGAGTTGTTATATTAGTATAGCTGGATAGTTAGGTAGTAGTGTTTTGATAAAAATACTTACGGCATTTATCTCTTGGTATACAAGTGCCATTATCAGCCCTAAGATATCCATCAACGCATAGGCATCCTTTTTTGCAGGTAGTAGGGTCTATCTTAGGACATGAGAAAGCTATGGGGAAACCGAGTTGGCTGCAATTTCTGACCGAACAGGCAGCGGCAGCATTGGTACAATTTGAGTACACTTCGTTTTCTTCACAAGATGGTGCTGTGATAATAGTTTTAGGAATAAAAAAAATATTAATACCTCTAGCATATAAGAAGATAGACAAAGAATAGATACACATGAGCAACATATAGGTACCTATAAAAATAAAAGTCAAAGTATTGATTTTGTGGCAAGATAGTAACCTGATTGAAGATGAAGGTGAAGTTACTCCCGAAGAGTATCTGTTTTAATAGATGGCAATAACTATGATACACTAACTTTATGAAATAAAAAATAAACTTACTGCAGTCTTTAGGGTTAACGCATTTGTTAATATTATCGTCAAAAACAAAGCCATCTTTGCAGTCACAAGCGTTCACTTTGCATATTCTAGGGCAGGGTTTTGGTTTGGTGGAACAATGTTTTCCGCAGTTAATGCCACATCCAGATCTTGCATTTGGATCACCTCCGCAAGATGCTAAAATGATTTAAAGGTTTTGACTGTACAAAATAAGGCAAAATCCTAAAATATAAGTCTGAAAATTACTGCAGTATCTAGAAATATTGTTGTAACAAGACATTTAGTAAAATGTAAAACAAACTTACGACACTTCGATTTCAGTATACAAGTTCCTTTATCATTTCTTAAATATCCTTCAGCACAAATGCATCCCGTCTTGCAAGATGCTGGGTTTAACTTCACGCAAGGAACTGGGTATCCTAACTGACTGCAGTTTCTGGCATCGCATCCACCGTTGGTGCAATTTGAAAATACTTCATTTATCGGACAGGTAGGTTTTGTTTCTAAAATAATAAATTATTATATTATTTATATTATTTTGAATTGCATGAATTAAATTTTTAACTTGAAATATAATTTAAAAATGAATAAGAATAATTATGTGTTTTGATGTGGATGATTAGCGTTTTATCTGAAATACTTTACATAAATAAACTCAATCTTTTTTACTGACAAATTAAAAATAATTTCCCTATATATATTAATCTCTGTTTATCGCAGTTATTCTGCTTTATACATTCAAAAAAGATATCTATCATTTCTTCTTCGCCAATAGGTTTTTTTAAATAAAATATTTTCAGTTAGTTATCTTTGAGCTGAGAATGAGGCAGACAACGGCCTAATTTACATTGTTATCCTACAAATTGTTAACACTTCTTTAAATATTGTGTTTATTTATTCAATGAGAAGGCCTTTAAACCTAAAGTGAAACTTGGCAAAGGAGGCACATGTTGTGGCAACCTCCTATTAGCTATTTCACTTTCTCAGGAAATAGTATCCTGCTATTAGTTGAAAGTTGTAGTACACACTTACCGCATTGATCGGGCTTGACACATTTTCCATTGTAGTTCAAGTAAAATCCATCTTTACAGTCGCACGCGTTGTTATAGCAAATTTCTATGCAAGCTTTAGGTTCTTCACCAATATCCGAGCAATGTCTGTTGCAGTACACTCCACAGCCAGCTTTCGCATTTTTATCACCACCACAAGATGCTGCAATAAAATTTTAAGATAATCCGAATCAGTCTACAGCTTCATTTTCAGATATAAAAGATTCACTTGAAATATTATCATCAACATCGTCACGACAATGCAACTCTTCCTTTGACTGCTAGCCCAAAAAAATGAAACTTGTTGTGCATAATTGAAACCGATGCCAAATGCTAATCCTAATCATTCATAACTACTTTTACTATGGGGTCAAACAAATCTACCCTGGGAAAAAAAAGATAAAGGGTAACAAAGTTAAAATGTGAATTTTTGTATCACATAATTAGATTTTTTTACTAGAATAGATTCATTTGAACCCATGCCCATAGTAAAAGTTGTCATGAATGATTAGGACTAGCGTTAAACCTATTTAAAACAAACAAAATATATGATATAAAAATCCACACTTTTACAAAGCCTTTGGTAACCTACTTTTGTTACCCTATGTATACCTTATTTTTTTCTTAGGATAGATTTGTTGGGCCCCATGTATGATTAGGACTAACGAAAAACCTGTTTAAGACAAACAAAACCTGGAATTAAGTAATATAAAAATCCACATTTTTTAAAAGATTTGTTACCCTATATCTTTTTTTCCCAGGGTAGATTTGTTTGGCCCCATAGTAAAAGTTGTTATGATTGATTAGGACTAGCGTTTGGCATCGGTCTCAATTATGCACAACGAGTTTCATTTTTTGGGCCAATTGGTTGCATTTTCCTTTACTGCAGAACTACCAAACAGATATGTTTTTGCTGTTGTTTCACATTATTTTCCAATATTTAGGTTGAGGATGAGATTTTATTATGTTTATCTGTATTTCCTACCTTATGATTTAATGTTAATTTTTTGTATATTTGACATAGGTACTTAATAAAAACTTACGGCATTCAGATTTCAGTATACAAGTTCCATTATCATGTCTTAGATAACCTTCGGCACAAACGCATCCTTTCGTGCAGGAATCTGGATCCAAATCGACGCAAGGCACTGGGTATCCTAGCTGACTGCAGTTTCTGGGATCGCATCCACTATTAGTGCAATTTGAAAACACCTCATTTTTCGGGCAGGTAGGTTTTGAATCTAAAATGTTAGTAAAACATGTTTAAAATTTGTAAACTCGAGTTATATCCTAGTAAGTACTGATAAGTAACTTTCTAGTAACTAATAAATGCATGATATTTTATAAAACAATGTCACTTACCACACTGATCTGGTTTTACACATTTTCCTTTGCTATTCAAATAGAAACCATCTTTGCAGTCACAAGAATTTGGGTAACAAATTAATATGCATGGCTTAGGTTTTTCGCTAATATCTGAGCAATGTTTATCACAGTATACTCCGCAACCAGACACTGCATTTTTGTCACCACCACAGGATGCTATTAATGAAGATAATAACAATAATAAAAAAAATGATTAAATATTATTCTTGAAAGACAAAATAGTTATTTTATAGATACGATAACTGTTGAAGATTCTCGTATTGATTGAATATATCTATTTTAATGCAATAACTTACGACACTCCGTTATAGGGATGCACACGCCTTTATCATTCCAGACATATCCATCATTGCATACGCATCCTGGTTTTCCTGGACAACTACCATCTTCAGCTAGTGCCGGACAGGCTATAGGAAATCCTACTTGAGAACAGTTCATTGGACGACATTGAGCAGCTGGACAGTCCACGAAAGTTTCGTTTGCTCCACATTTCTCTGCAAGAAAAAGTATGTAAATTTATGGTCTTGATCCGTCAAATAGATTGTCAAAAATTTTTTTTTATTAATAAAAGTTTTAATAGACATCATATTATGATCTATTTATCAATACCAATAATACAATATTAAACACGACAGTAATAAGTTTTTTTTATATATGTTTAATCATTTGCTTACTTGGATTGCCATTTCCGTTACCACCACCGTTTGAACAACCACCAGAATCTTCCGTTTCAGAAGAAGAAACACTTGATGATGATGATTCTGTCGAGAGAATATATTAACACAATTGATCAGATATTAAGATTATTAAGATAATCTTACGATTGGGGGGTGGGATTATAGTTTTGTCATAAAATACAAATTTATTTATTTATAATACTCACGACTGAAACTACTGCTGCTGCTTGATGATGATGACCCTGACCCGGATGATTTTGAGCCAGGTGACCCTAATAGTAAAATAAAATAATATTAGGTAGATAAAAATAAGTATTAAATAATGTATCATTATATATCGCATCAATTTAATGCTTTTAACATTTTCTAAGCACCTTTTCCTCAATCAATAAAAAAATCTCAAATTGTGAATTGGGCAAGGTCTGAACACAATGAGTAAAACTCACAAGAATAATGAAATTAAAATCAGAAAATAGAAAAATTGTAACAGCTTAACAATAGATGTTGATATTAATTAAGATAAACACAATGAATGTTCGATGGACTTTATGTATAGCTCAAATATCTTCACAAACACACACAATAAAATACCTGTAGCAACAAAATGGGTGTTAGCCAAAATGGCTGCAAGCAACAGTAGCCTCCACATCGTCGCTGCAAACCTCGTCTGACTTAAATTGTAATTTTTACATGTTTTATAGTTAATGTTGTGTATTCACCTGTCCCAATAAAGATAATGTGAATCAACAATGTGTTTCAACGCGCAAAGAAAAACAGCATTGTCTTTTTTGTATAATTATCATATATCCGACTACTTTGCATAATTCGAATCGTATGCACGGTGGATTAAAACTTTAGTTTTTCCTTATAAATTTGATTAAAAAGTGATCATTGGATAAAATCGTATTTAATAAAAAACTTAGGCAATTTGGAATGGTTCATCTAATGTTTCTATAACCTGTTTTGTTTTAACACTGACTCGTTTAATTACTTTTTAAAAATGTGTTTTTTTTCACGACTTCAAAATTTTACAATCTTTATTATTGAAGTATTTATTACCTCCATGTGTTTATCTATTTCAACAATGTTTTTTATACACACAGACCCAAATTGTTCTCACTTCAAGGGTTAAGATTTACGAGAGGGGTTATCCACAAACGTTTGTTGAGTAATTTGTCCAAAAACTTTTCTAATAATGAACAGTAAGGTCGAAAGTTTCCCACTTTGTTTCTGAAGAGAGTCGTTAAAAAATAAAGTACAGTAGGTATGTAAATTTTCACAACCTGATTGAAGGATAAATATCAATAAAATAATCGACTTAGAACCTAAATTAAATAACGCGATTGAACTAATTTCTAAAAAGTAATAATTAACGCTAACCTACTATGTAAACACATTACTTAAACATCTGAGTTAAATTTAAAAAGGGAACTTTGAAAGTTAGTAGGTCTTTTAACCCTAAGTTTTACGAACGTCTACATTTTAAAAATAGCATTTCAAGGATTCAGGTCAATGCATGTAAATGATGTAAACCAATCGATTAAGGTCAATAACTTATTACGAACCTTTACTAAGGGAACTTCAACAATTTAATCAAAATGTAATATATGAAGATTAGTTTAACGCCGCACAATTGATCCGATATTGCAAAGAGAACAATGTTGCGATACAAGGTCTTTGCACCATTGGTCGGTTGTCTGGAAGAGCCACACCAACTAAAGCTAAATTTGTTCTAATACCAAGGAAAGTGAGCTTATTGATGAGATGGTGACAGGTTGCTAGCCCATCGCCTATCAATCCCTAGTTTAAAGGCCATTCCTACGATTGATTATTACAATCAGCGCGGGAAAAGAAGCAGCTAAGCGTACCTAGCCTTTAAGTCTGACTCTGTCTAAGTGGCTCTGTCTACCCCGTGAGAGGCAAAAACGTGATTCCGAACTAAACTTAAGGTTGTAGGCTGTATGATATAGGCTACTTTTAGCCGCGGGCGCAGCCGGGGCATCAGCTAGTCTATACATATAATTTTTTATTTAGCTGATAGGTCCCACTGCTGGGCAAAAGCCTCCCCCTTACTGACGAATTGTCGGCCTATGATAGGCAGTGGCAGCAGATAGCGAGCGATAGAGGTAGTTGGAGAGATACATAATAATAAGACAGTAAAAATATTTTGTCTGTACATTTTGTATTTTTGACTGAAATGGATAGAGAGACACTTAAGAGTGTATCACGTCCGCGCGCCCGACCGAGTTTAGGTATTTGATAGACCTCAGCTGGCTGTGTGCAAGTCACACGCACACATCGACGTGAGATTGCCGCCAACCCGAAGTAATAAGTGACAGGGATCCGGCAAAGGATTTGTTAGTACCTATATAATTTTTTTTTCTTGTTTTATGGTAATGAATACTAAAAATAAAATTACGACCATTTTCTTATGTAAAACATACTTGGCGCGACTTGGCAGTAAAATGGACACGAATGCCGCTACAGAAAATAGCATGACCGTCGTGCCAGGATGCTAAGATGTTAAACATCTGCCTGGCATCCCATGAAGGCCAATTTTTCGGGATGAGGTTTACAAAAATAGTATTTTTGGATCCAAGATGGCGGACAACTTTTTTTTAATTTTGCAATATGGGTATCGTTTTATAAGTGTTTCAGTGCGCTGATTACGAAAATAACATTTATTTAGAAAATCCAAGATGGCGGACAACTTTTTTTTCACGTTTACAATATGGGTATGGTTATATAGGTTTTTCGGTGCGCTGATGACAAAATAACATTTATTTTGAGATCCAAGATGGCGGACAACTTTTTTTTCAAGTTTACAATATGGGTATGGTTATATAGGTATTTCGGTGCGCTGATGACAAAAATAACATTTATTTTGAGATCCAAGATGGCGGACAATTTTTTTTTTAATTTTGCAATATGGTTAACATGTTGTAGGTTTTGAGGACGCTGATGACGAAAATAACATTTATTTTGAGATCCAAGATGGCGGACAACTTTTTTTTTCAATTTTACAATATGGGTATGTTTTATAGGTTTTTCGGTGCGCTAATGACAAAAATAACATTTATTTTGAGATCCAAGATGGCGGGCAGTTTTTTTTTTCAAGTTTACAATATGGGTATGGTTATATAGGTTTTTGGGGACGCTGATGACGAAAATAACATTTATTTAGAGATCCAAGATGGATGACAGTTTTTTTATTTTATTTTACAATATGGGTATCGTTTTCTAGGTTTTTGGGGACGCTGATCTTAAAATAAATGTTATTTTGGTCATCAGCCTCCCCAAAAACCCATAAAACGATACCCATATTGTAAAATAAAATAAAAAACTGTCCTCCATCTTGGATCTCAAAATAAATGTTATTTTCGTCATCAGCGTCCCCAAAAACCTAAAAAATGATACCCATATTGTAAGATAAAATAAAAAATTGTCCGCCATATTGGATCTCAAAATAAATGTTATTTTGGTCATCAGCGTCCCCAAAAACCCATAAAACGATACCCATATTGTAAAATAAAATAAAAAACTGTCCTCCATCTTGGATCTCAAAATAAATGTTATTTTCGTCATCAGCGTCCCCAAAAACCTAAAAAATGATACCCATATTTTAAGAGAAAATAAAAAATTGTCCGCCATATTGGATCTCAAAATAAATGTTATTTTCGTCATCAGCGTCCCCAAAAACCTAGAAAACGATACCCATATTGTAAAATAAAATAAAAAACTGTCCTCCATCTTGGATCTTAAAATAAATGTTATTTTCGTCATCAGTGTCCCCAAAAACCTATATAACCATACCCATATTGTAAACTTGAAAAAAAAAACTGCCCGCCATCTTGGATCTCAAAATAAATGTTATTTTTGTCATTAGCGCACCGAAAAACCTATAAAAACATACCCATATTGTAAAATTGAAAAAAAAAGTTGTCCGCCATCTTGGATCTCAAAATAAATGTTATTTTCGTAATCAGCGCACTGAAAAACTTATGAAACGATATACATATCGCAAAATTAAAAAAAAAAGTTGTCCGCCATCTTGGATCTTGATTTATTTTGATTTTTATGATTTCGATTTCTATGATTTCGATTTATTACGATTTCTATGATTGCGATTTATTACGATTTCTATTTCATCAAAAATTGTCGGTCATCATTCATGAGTAAGAAAATGGTACCCATATAAATTTTAAAAAGATTAAAAGTAATAAATATGTAACTCTGATCTACATTACTCTCTGCTGTCTGTGAATACGTGAACACGCGAAAATTAAATGCCTCCCGAGCAGCAGAGCGACGTGGATTCCCCTTGACTCTTACCGGCAGACTGATTTTTCGTGGGCTTGGAACTCGTATATATTGAACGATGGCATTGCCATACAAAAAATGTATGGGGAATTTCTTAGTGAATTGTTACGATATATAATATTTTTTTCGAGTTATTTTTCAAAAATCTAAAACGAGCAACTTGTAGCTAGTTTAATAAACTCGCGATTTAACATTATGTAGAAATTATAATTTGTGTTTTACATAATGATTTCGTTAAAGCCGTGAACCTTGTTTTTTGTATTTTTCGTGTTTTCTGGAAGGTATTTACGCAAAAATAAAAGGCAAAATATTTTTATCTGTCTCGTATAAGTAGTAGCAGTTATTTGAGAAGCCTATAGTACTATTTTTATTATCAATAATGATCTAGTTTTGGCACCAGGGTCAATTCAGTAACGCCTGTTTTGGCTAAAAACGTGTGATGCAGGCTTTTTGTCTGTTTGTCTGTATGTATGATCACGCTAATCTCCGAAAGTACTGAACCGATTTGAATGAAACTTTTTTTGTTGTATAGCTTAATAGCTATATAATCCTGGGCAACATTTAGGTTATAATTTATTTTGAAAACTGGAACACCTGATGAAGAACCTTAACAGAACAGCTAAACTATAATAAATATGGAAATGGTGCCTTAACAAAAGTCGTTCAATCTGATGAGCAATTTCTGATGACGTTCTGAAAAATGAAGATCTGGAACATCTGATGAAGAACTGCAAAAGATCAGCTACACTATAACATATATGGAAATGGCGCCTTATTAAAAGTCGTTCAACCTGATGAGCATTTTCTGCTGACGTATAAAAATTTAAGATCTGGAACATCTGATGAAAAGCTCCAAGAGAGATTTTTCATCTAAGCGAAACTCACGCGGGCGAAGCCGCGAGCGACAGCTAGTTATTTACTAAAAATCATTTTTAGTCCTATCCATAGACCATAAATCTTCAAGCCTATTCTTTAAAAGGGCGTGGCCGTGTACAGAAGAGGTAAATGGTACCACCTCACTGGGGGCACCATGTTTCAAAAATCAATCACTTAAGTAGCTGGTACTGATTGAACCTTCCAACAATACCCTCTGTTCGTTTATTATCGGATATCGACCTTATCATATTATATTGTAACATACGTAAATTGCGGAAATACTTTTACGTTATAATGAAGATATACAGAGGGTAAAGAATCAGTTGCCCCCAATCAAACAATGGCAGATTATGTCAGAAGGTTTACAAAAAAAAAAACTAAAAAAATATTGGGTTTTACGCGCTATAATATGCTGCGTAATGTCACTTCAGTAAATAAGTGCTGTCCTTCTACGGATCTTCTTATTTCTGATACGATCACACATGGAAACATATAGAATATTAGGTTGGGTTGCACAGTCCTAGTATGACAGTAATAGTTACCTTAACCGTACCGGTTAGGTAAAATTTATTTGCACCAGTTGTAAAATAGTATGACAAAAAGCGTTATCTTTGACACGAATCCTAACAAAAACTTAAATTTCAGTGCAACTATTTTCAGCAACTTTTTTATGAGTCGGTAAACGATGACGTTAGTCATACTTAATTATCTCTTGTCTTTCGTCTTATACCATCGAGACATTTTAGTCGAGAAGAAACAGCAAAGTTTCCTAACGATCGTGTCTGTTTTGTCGAAACATCATTAATGGATCTTTTTTTCGTAGCATCAAAACTAGAGTTTTATAATATACTAGCTGTCGCCCGCGGCTTCGCCCGCGTGAGTTTTGTTAAGATGAAAAATCTTTTTATGTTCCAAACTGTTTCAGATATTTCGGATTTTCGATTTTTATACGTCTACAGAAAATGTTCATCAGATTAATCAAGTTTTGCTAAGGCGCCATTTCCATATAATATGTATGTTATAGTGTAGCTGGTCTCTTGGAGCTTTTCATCAGATGTTCCATATCCTTCAATTTTTATACGTCAGCAGAAAATGCTCATCAGGTTGAACGACTTTTACTAAGGCGCCATTTCCATATATGTTATAGTGTAGCTGGTCTCTTGCAGTTCTTCATCAGATGTTCCAGATCTTCAATGTTTATACGTCAGCAGAAAATGCTCATCAGGTTGAACGACTTTTGTTAAGGCACCATTTCCATACTTTTTATAGTTTAGCTGTTCTGTTATGGTTCTTCATCAGGTGTTCCAGTTTTCAAAATCAATTATAGCCTATATGTTGCCCAGACTGTATAGCTATACAACAAAAAAAGTTTCATTCAAATCCGTCCAGTAGTTTTTGCGTGAAACGCGTACATACATACAGACAGACAGACAGACAGACAGACAGACAAGAAATTCCAAAAAATTTTTTGCTTTCTATTATTCTTTTTAAGTGTCCCTCTATCCATTTTAGTCAAAAATACTAAATGTACAGACAAAATATTTTTACTATTTTATTATATGTATAGATGTATAGATAACTTCATTATAAAAAAAATTGGTTACAATTTTTGTTGGATGAAAAAATATTGCGTACAGTTAATAACTTTAATATCTTATAACTGTAAGATATGCATATGAAGACTTTCATATTAAGTAATATCTACACTTGGCTGAATTTTCATTACTTTTTCATAGAAATAAACGGCATCCTCGGCGTGTGAGATATTTTTAAAAGACCGCGTAAACGTCATGATGGCAATTTACGAGTTTAATAAAGACTTTTGAATCTGAACGTTAAAAATTTATATGAGGTTATGATTTGACGCAGTACCTAAACGTTTGCATTATCACTCTTTTACGAACTAGCTGGCTTCTTTTCCGTGAGAATTTCGGTAAGCAAGATAGTCTAGCCTTTCTCCTATGTTTGTCCTATCACAAGCGCTCCGCCCCGGCTTCGCTCTGTAGGTACATACATAAATTGTAGCCTATATCACTCAGGTATAATGCAGGTTTCTATTGGTGAAAGAGGTTTTGAAATCGGTTCATTAGTTCCCTATGAACAAACTCGAAAACTAAAAAGCCCTACCTCTTTTTGATCTTAATGTGTTAGGTACATAAAAATATTTTTCAAATCCGATATGGTTAATCCAGTGATCACTCGAAGACCAGCGTTTCTATCACTCAGGTATAATGCAGGTTTCTATTGGTGAAAGAGGTTTTGAAATCGGTTCATTAGTTCCCTATGAACAAACTCGAAAACTAAAAAACCCTACATCTTTTTGATCTTAAGTTGATAGGTACATAAAAATATTTTTTAAATCCGATATGGTTAATCCAGTGATCACTCGAAGACCAGCGTTTCTTCTACATAGGATGACTAAGTAAGTACTTATCTTTTCAAAATGCAACAGATGTGAACGCATCATTTTGCAATCGCGTGACTGCTGCTCCCTAGAAGGATTTCATTTAGAAAGTAACGACGGTATGTTTTGAAAGAATCATTAATTTGTCGGTGCATTAACAGTCTGGCGTGATAGATCGTTGCTTGCACGTTTGATGAATTACCTCGTGGTAAGTGTAGGATGACCATATTTACGACGAACATGATTTGGCCAATTTGGGAATAATTATTGTCCTACACTAGCCACCTGCAGTGTATTTTCTTCCTGTAAAAACTGTTTCAAAATCTATTGTGCCATTAGGAGATCTAAACATGCAAACATTAGAAATTACCTTGCAAGATATTTTCAGGACCGAAATTTATTACGCAAAAAAAAAAACGAACGTAAATCCATACTAATATTATAAATGCGAAAGTTTGGATGTGAGTTTGTGAGTTTGTGAGGATGTTTGTTACTCAATCACGCAAAATCTACTGGACGGATTTCGATGAAATTTGGTACAGAGGTAGATAATGACCTGGAATAGCACATAGGCTACTTTTTATCCCGGGAAAAAGCACTGTTCCCGTGGGAAATTCACGCGGGCGAAGCCGCGGGCAAAAGCTAGTTTTACATATACAAATGTGAGAAATAAGTACGTATTGATTAATATATTTCCTTCTACTCGTAGATCAGCAATCTCGACTCTATTGGATTTTGTTTATCCTCACCCTGGCTGACCCGTGGTCATCCTATCTCTATTGTATACGAGTACAATTTGTAAAATATATATCCAATATAAGTTACCACATATTACAGTATGATATAGTACTGAAGATTTTTAGTATTTAAACACGTATGTTTTTACTTTCCAGTCCAGTTATAAAAGATATAAAAGGAACATTAAAAAAATTACTACTGATTATATATAGGTACTTGAAACTTTTTGATACCTACAAAAAGTAAAAAAAAAATATAATAAACTTTTTTCAAATTTAATAATTAATTTAAATAAAATAATAGGTAAATTAGTAAAATTATATTATGTTAGCAATCCAGAGTCCATTTATAAAATTTTACGCAATCGGAAACCAAAAAAGAGTAAAATAATAACCCACTTCATAATCTTACCGCAACAATCAGATCTTAACGATTTCTTTGTCCGAGACTCGAAACGTAATTTGATTTATTTTTTCATTTCCGACAGTTCATTTATTTAATGGAAACAAAAATTATGTTGTAGAGCAATCGTGTCGGGTTAATGGAGGCTTGTAGTAGGGGCGTAGCGCCCGCCTTCCACACAAAATCAAGAAGGTGGAGAATCTGCATAAAGTATCACAACTACTATTATATGCGAAAATGAGTTTGTTTCTTCACGCTTTATCTTCTAAACCAATTTTCCTGAAATTTCGCATACATTTAGAAGTACCTACTGAGAAGGATATTGGGTACCTTTCATCCCGGGAAAAGGCACTTTCCTCGTGGGTTACGCGGGCGAAGCCGCCAGTTCAGTATACGTTTCAAATAAGATTAGGACTGTCACCGATGCCATATTGCATTTTATTTAAACTATACCAGTTTCATTCAAAACTGATCATGTTTGTACAACTTACTTACTCCTTAAAATTTAAGAATGTTGTGTTCACCTTTAATTGGGTCGCATGCTACTTATGCACTTAATATGTAATGTTTATTGTAAGATTTTGCTGTGTACCTAATAACAAATAAATAAATTTTGCGATTATGTAAGTATGGTACAGTACACATTACAATGAAGTTGTCGCGAAATGCGTTATAGCATCGTTGACAGTCCTATTATTATTATTCGCGTAGTACAACTACCTAAGTATAATTCTTTGCTATATGAGTAGGGTCTCTTTTTTCTACATTTGTGTATACTTAGGTATACACACACAAGTAGCTTGCCTAAGTAAAGAAAATAATCAAATCAATCACTACCTAAGTGCCGCCGGCTTGATGTGGTGAAAACATTTGACGCGTATACTATCCACACGAGTCCAGTGCTGCATGACAGCACTGTCCACTGTCCACCAGATAGTGCTGTCATGCAGCACTGGACGCAGCCACCACGCACCACAGAACCTCAGAATTAATATAAGTACTACGTACTGAACTCGCACACACCTAGTTGAAGGCACTAAACCACAGATTAGATTAGGCTAGATACCGCAAGTTTGTTCGATAGTACCGCAAGTTTGATAGATAGTGTATGAAAACCGAGCGTGCCATTATTTTCTACCTACGATGACGTGTTGCCAGTCATTGTATTAATTATAGGCGCAATATAAACGCGAATGACTAGCAAACTGAGTAGCAAACGCGTGATGTTTGTCCATTGGACAAACGCCGGGCTAGCTTGGACATACTGCTTCAGATACCGCATGTTTGTTCGATAGTATGAAAACCGAGAGGCCATTATTTTCTACCTACGAAGAACTGTTTTGATGAAAAAAAAATCAGATTTATTTTAGGGTTTACAAACCCTAAAATAAATCTGATTTTTTTTTCATCAAAGCAGTATTTCTTACATCGGGTTAGTTTTCTGTACTGCGTATAATTTGATTGTTCGCTCCGTACGACCCCGTATCTGATAAAAAGCACGCGCTTTTTGAATCAAACTAAGTACGGTTGCATTCGCCGATTATAAAATCACGAATAAATTTATGTGTTTTGCAGCACTAAACTCGGTAATAAGTTTTGCATAGAATTATTAATGCAATTGAAAGTAAAATATACGTTTCTATTTTTTTATACAAAACAAAATCCAAAATTTTACAAATGGTTTTTTCTTTCTTTTTCGAGTACCTAGGTATCTATGTTATAGTTAGAAACTTAATAAGTCTATACTTAACACTAGTTTTATAAATTAGTCGAATTTAATAAACTTGACTTGGAGCGTACATCAAGCGACAGCATCGAAGAATGCAAAATCATAGAACTAAAACGTCGTATTCTCAAAACGTTTGGACAGATTTCAATGAAATTTAGGTATACACACACATACACGTATTTACGCTTTCTCAAAACGTCCAAAAGTAAGAAATCATATTTATTAGAATCGATAAAAACAACGGTTATATTTTCGATAGCAAAACTAATATTTTATACGCAGCAAAACTGCTCATTCGTTACAATAACCGTGTCAGGGATACCAACACAACGATCGTACATAATAAAATAACCACTGTCGTGGCCATAACTCCGAGTCCAAGGGGTTTGGGTGCCATTAATGTCCTTTTTGCAAAACGTGACGTGTGTGCTTAGTAGATCTTAATCACAAAACATTGGGTGTACAGAGATAAATCTTTAAACAAGAGGCAGTCTAGTGAAAAACAAATAGCTCAAAACTGAGATATTTTATTAGTGTCGCTTTGTGTAATGATACAGAGTGACACTAAAAAAATATCTCATAGAATACATTCTACAAATACTTCAAAATAATTTATTGTACAGCTGGATCTTTGTCACTTGGAGGATTTTTCTCAAGAAGCGAAAAATCCTCCAAGTGACAAAGATCCAGCTTAGAAGCCACTGTTATTCATTTTGAATATGTAGTGGTGTAATATAAAGTTAAAAAAAATATGAATTGTATACTTTTATATATGAAGTACTAGCTTTCGCCCGCGGCTTCGCCCCGTGAATTTCCCACGGGAACAGTGATTTTTCCCGGGATGAAAGGTACCCTATGTTCTTGTCCGTACTTCCAGCTATGTGTATGTGAAGTTTCAGAAAAGATTGGTTCAGTAGATAAAGCGTGAAGAGGTAACAAACAAACAAACAAACAAACAAACAAACAAACCAACAAACTCACTTTCGCATTTATAATATTAGTTAGGATTTCTCGTAATTAGGTAGGTAAGTTCATATGTTCCAAACGGTGAGACGTCGTGTGGCTATATAGGGTATGGGTTTATAAATAAAAATAAGTCTTACATAAATTAATCTTCAGATATAGCTATGCTTTTTGTACTCTCTATGTTTTGAGTCCGTATTTGGCTTTGAATAAAAGTTTAGAATAATTTTGTTGGTTCCACTCATAAAGTGTTTATATAGCTGAACATAACATAAATAGGAAAAGATTATTTCCACACCAATGACTAATCAGAATTGGAACCTATATGCAATGTAAATAAAATCTGTTTATATTTTGTATGAAGAATGGTCTGTCTTATCTTCTTACAAAAGTTTGCGAGAACATTTAAATGGCAAAAGGTATTACTTTTTCACAGAAAATCTTGTTTACTAAACAGATTTCATATACTTAGACAATAAGCAAAAGGTATGGTAAATAATACACAGGTATAGTAAAACTGACATAGCAATTTTTATTATTATCCCGAAATTAGAAATGTCCATGGAAGCACAACCGCTCAGGGTAGTACTTATATTAATTCTGTGGCTCAGGAAACAATAGTCATCAAAGAGCTTCGTAGCTGAGCTACGATAAGCATTGAGCGTCGTCGTCGTAGCAACATGGCGTAGCATGCTAATTCTTCGTAGCTTGTAGTAGCAAGGCAGGCAGAGCGCTCTGGCACATGAGTTATAAAGGGTATACTAATCGGTGGCTTTGGTATACTTCATAATCTACAAGGCAATAAGATCTTTGAAGTATGCACTTTTTTTGACTGATTCTTCACTGCACTATATCTGATGATGATTTTTGTAGTAATGAAACTATGTATAAATTGAGGTCACAATGATATGGTCTGCGCAGAAAATTGATGTCTCATTAGAAAAATATAAACCAATCTCGTTCATTTATTTTAATATAAGTATCCACATGAGAATTTCATATTTCTTTAATAGCAGTTAAATTATGTCGCTTACATAAATGCAGTTAAATTATGTTAGCGGGATATAATTATGTATATGTAATTGTTACCTATTAAGTTTATGCACGTACGTGAAGATTAAAAGTTAACTGTGAATATTCCAGCATTGTTCTTTAAAATTCATGTCTTTTTTATTTTGGATAAACATTTCAACAGAAATATAACCAATTTAGATCAATATCGCCAGGTTATTGGGTATCAATAGATAGGAGAATAGACAAGGAGCCGAAAACGCCATAGAGTTGGTGCATAAAATATCCATTGGAGATAAACAACGACACTTTGCGATATCGAGCCGGCCTCCTGGGATACGAATGTGCCCCATCCGTTACGGGCCCTCCAGTTTAAATAAACTTCCATTTATTTCACAGATTATGCCAATAAATACGTGAAGCCGACAACTGACGCTTTTTTGGAACTATATGATAACTGTTGTGTTGGGAAAAATTTGAAGGTATTTTTTTATGTCCTAATATCATGCGAAAGTTTGGATGTGAGTTTGTGAGGATGTTTGTTACTCAATCACGCAAAATTTACTGAACGGATTTTGATGAAATTTGGTTTACGAGTAGACAAATACCGGGAATAGAAATTCCCACATGAGCGAAGCCCCAGGGCGCAGCTAGTAGCAAATAATTTTGTAAGGTAAATAGGTAGTACAACGGGATTCAATAAATAATTTTTATTTTAGTGACTTAATTGACGAGTTTTTAAACGAAGAATGACTGGGTGACATAAGAAGACATAAAATTACATAAAAAGAAGAGGCCTCCTTTTATGTATCTTTATCTTACCATGGGATCCAAAATATAACAATTTTGGATAGCCTTGGACTTTATTCTACGCTAAGTGCGCCACTGTACTCACCCAAAGAGGAAATTGTGAACCAACTGGAATGGCTTGCAATTCCCACTTAGTTACTGATCTTTGCAGGTATTAGTTAGTTACTGATCCTACAGTGGATGAATTAGACTATATAATAAGACGTTTATATTTCTTGTCCAACGAACTCAGTCAAATATGTATCTTAAACACATTCTATTAAATCTACTACAGCGTGATACCATTGATACACTCTCAAAGGGTAAATTGTTAGGCCATAACTTTTTCCGTGGCGATATCAGGCTGCTTTCGAATAAATTACGGTACTGTCTCCCGATTTCTGAACAGATAAAACTTTGTGAAGTGTTTGCTGAGGTATATCGTGATAAATTTGGATCCGATCGATTTGAAAATATAAAGAAAACAGAATTGAAGTTTCAACGCATTTTAATATCGAGTGGCATTATTTTATAGTACATTGTTAACGAGTGGGTGAAAGTAACTTTTTTAACATAGTTCGAGGACTTATAAAAGTCTTTCACCCGAGGTAAACACTGTGCTTTTCATTACAAATACAAGGAAAGTAAAAATAAAAACATGAATTAGCTCATGAGTGAATTATACGGAAGCACCTCTGAACTGCGGATCGAACATATTATGTCTGCCGCCGTTTTTTTCTGGACTGCGAATCAGACATAATATGTCTGCTCGCGTCAATTTTAGGTTATATTTTAGGTTATAATTTTTAAAATTTTTCTACTGAACGCAGAGATATAAAACAAAGACCAAAATGAACTAGAGAAACACAGCTGTCAATGTCACTAATCAGTTCTACTCACTGTCATATGAGTTTTAATGACAATTGAATGATTTGTTTTAAAAATAAACAAAAAAAGTAAAACTTCAACCTCAAATGCACTTTCCGCGCATGCGCGAAGGTAGAAATTAACTTTCGGGCGTCGTAAAATAAACAATCAACTTCGAGCCGTGATTGTGAAGTGTTTCTATTCCGAGGATGTTTATATTATTCAACAAAAAACGAGCTTGTTAAGTGTAGTGTTGAGTGATATACAATAAGGGCCTATTGTCGAGTGGCTTCTGTGAATACGAGAATATTCTTTTGAAATTTGAACGCAAGCCGCCGCCGCACCCCGCGCGCGCTGCGCGTTTTGCGGGGACACGGGAAAGTGAGTTCTACGCCGTCCGCTTTTCAGGGGATAAACAAAACTCTAAACTTGAAAAAAAAAAAATGATTGGCTTTAGCTTCCAGCATACATATTTTTTTTTCTGTGGCCGATCAACTATTTAGCTATAAGATTCTTTTCATTTGGTTCCATCATTGAAAAAATGATAAAAATATCTATATTATAACAAAAATATGTTCTTTAACTTCATGTTATTTCAATTTTACATAATGTTGAATGGCTGTTTAGGAAGTTGGAATATAGTTCAATAGAATAACGTGAAAATAGAAATAGTATTTTTTTTTATAATTTGGCAGCTGTCAGTTGAAAACGATTCTCCCTAGGGCTGAAAAGTATTACTTTCTCCACGCTCCTCAGGCAACTTCAGACTTACTTTCAGAGTATGAGTAATGAAAAATTATATAAACATATAGTTATTGGGGCTCTCTGGACCCGGACCGCGGTCCTGGTCACCACCTCGAAATTAACAATTATTTTTGCTGCGGTTTTTCAAAAACCGCAACAAAAATAATTACCACAGCTGCTGTGGTCAAGAGTGGTCCTAAAATTATGTAAAAATTAAAATTTCATACATAATATTCTGGTTTCTTTTTGTCGTCAGTGACATCTTCATGATTATACAAACATGTTCTGACTATCACATGCGCTGTACATACATACACACACTCGCATTTATAATATTAGTAGAATAATACAATTAGTGGTCTTTCTGAAACCTCTATATTTTCATCTTTGGTTCAATACGCCAAATCGGACACTTTATTACGTCGGGTGAGTTTGGAAAGTTAATTTTGAAATATTGACAATAATGGAGTCTCTTTTGTGTAACTTTGCAACTTTTGCATTAACTTTCATAGCAAAAACTTCTATAAATGTCTATAGTAAATAGAGTTGGTTAATATCATAAAACTTCTACTTTTACTGAGATCTTTTTACTATAATTTTGAACAATGCATTCAAGATCTACTCACTAAGTACTTACTAAGGCCGATGAGCCCGATTCGGATTAAGAGACATGCCGCCAGCTTCAAATCTTGCCTGCATTCTATCGAATGGTACAGTTAGCAAAATATGTGATTGTAACGTGTTGATCCTTAATAGTCACCTTCTTTTGTGTTTGGGTCACAGAGCACACGTGTAGTTACCACATTCAGTGACGAACGTGTCTTCTCAGACATCATGAAATGAATGAATGAATTTCTCATGTAAAAGGTCTTTTTATAATTTGGAGGTACGGAACCTTGAGTAAAGTAAAGAAAAATACACGAGTCACAAAAAAGTTGGCAGTTCTAAAAAAACTGTATTCAAAGAACAACAATAACAAAACCACGACAGCAAAATGAAATTCTTAGTAAAAGCCGACGCAATGCGAGTAGAGATGGAAATTTCTATAACTCTATCAGGCGAGCCCTTTATGCCAATCTACATAATCAAAAAATCAATAATATACCACACCGTAAGGTTTGTTTTGTTGTTTTCGTAACTTTTTTATGTTTCTGACTGAGGTGGGGTCTTTAGTTTATATTATAGCGGTATATTATTATAGTATATATGGATAAAATAAACTTTTCTCGTAAATATCCTTCGTCTATTTGTGAAAAACCTGAAATTATAAAATGGATATATATTTTCAATTTATTTTTTATACATTTTGACTATTACGTTTCATCCCAATATTTTCTAAATTTTAAAATAATTATCATTTGATTCCTTAAAACGTAGGTAACAAAGTTAATTATATAAACTTTAACTAAACTTTAACTTTACAGTAAGTTGTAGCGTTTTCCCGATTACTCAAATTATCCTTTTAACGATTGTTAAACGCTTTAAATAACTACCAAACCTGTATTAATACGTGTTTTTTGTCGATCAACTGTTTTCATTTGTCAAAACTGACAAAACTCTCTTTAAATAAAAGTAAAACGGTTTTTATCACACAGCGTGAAACTATAAATCTTCACGCACACATGAGAACCCTTCAGGCGTCTTGTTAAAATCTTGTAGATTGCTGTGCAGGACACTGAGGCGGACAACATCAAATTGTTTCCACATAGGAAAGGCAAGTAGAGTTTCACACAATTCGACACGATCACGCGCTTGTCTATAACGAAATCAAAATCAAAAATTCTCTATTGAAACTTGGCCTTCAAAGAAGAACGGCTATTTAATTATGGTAAACATGTAGACATGTGTCCTATCCTACATTACTAAATAAGCCATTAAACATATTACAAAATATAATTTTAATGAAACATTTTGAAATTGATTGCTATCAAGGACACGTATACGTAATATACGTAATATTCCTCATATTTTTTTTATTAAATTTACAATGAAAAGAAGAAAAGAAGTAAAAAGAAGGGTGGCTGGGTGATAGTCCCCAGATTAATGAACGCCCTAACCACTACAGTGATTCGTCGATGACTTTTTATTAACAAGTTAGTTATATACATCGAGATATTATGTGCCTAGTTGAATTTCGATGGTTATATATAACTGAAACGCTGACGCCTGAAACGTGTCTAGATCCTAAAGTCGAAAGATAATAGTCGGTCCGTTTGACGCTGTAAAAAGTATACTGCGAACATTTTTCCAAGGCTAGACTGTTCTTAAACCCACTTTTCCTATTAATCGTGTGGTCGTGTCGTGATGTCAAAAGAAACGCCGCCTGGTGACAGTCCCCATCTGGCTGGTGACAACGGTCGGCCGTCTGACACTGTAATCTATTACGCGGCACTCACGCCTCCACCTACCCTGTTTATAGAGTTAAATTCGGATGCCATATTCCAACGTCAGCTTTATTTTCGCTCAGTATTTTTTCTCGTGCATACGTGAACACTTGTTTTTTAAAAAAGGTTTTAATGTAACGATAAATTCATTGACATGATATAATAGTGATCTAGAAATATTTTTTTCTATAAAAAATAGGACAGCCTATTGCAAAGGATATTAAATATGATCACCGAAGCAATCAATAGAAAAAGCAAGGAATATAACTGAGTAGGTTTAGTCCAAATAGATCATTACGAGAAGACTTCTCGTAATGATCTATTTGGACTAAACTTCTTGGACTTCCTTCAACCCATGTTTTTGCACGTAAATTATTACTTTCTTTTCTTTCTTTCAAGTGAGTCGGATTCGCATACCAAAGTATAAGCAAATTGCCGTCACTGTACTTAGTACAGTGACGGCAATTTGTTTCAGTTTCGGCAACACTTGAAAGAAAGAAAAGAAAGGAATAATTTACGTGCAAAAACATGGGTTGAAGGAACGCAAAAGAAAAACAAGCTTTGATAAATAAAGTGGATTGTATTTTAGAAGGACATAAATTGTAGTTGTTCGTCCACAAAGTAGCTTTAGACAGTTTAAAACTTTATTCTTGCAGTGACCGTTGTCAAGAAGGCAGCTGTTGCGACATGGGACTTGTCAGCGGACCCCATTGCCCTGAATACCCAGGGTTTTGCCACAAGTATCTAGTGGCTTTTAAGAGCTTTAAAATATATCTTCGTTCTTACTAAGTAATATTGTTAATGCGAAAATTTGGAGTGTAAAGTATTGTTACTGAATCACGAATTAACCGAAGAGCAGAAAAAAATAAACTTCAAGCTATTCCAGATTCAGCACCTTGAATAGTGTATCTTTTATTTTTTATCCTAAATGAAATATAAAGGTAAACTAAATTTCCCACTAGAGCCTCGAAACGTAGTTATATTATAAAAAAAAAATATTGGCCCTAGAAAGGTCGTATGTTCGTAGCAATTTGTCTAAAAACCAAGCAAAAAATATAAAATAAAATAGATATGACAATGTAAAAGTTACCAAAGAACATACAAACGAGTTTTTACCATCTTGTAACTTTGTTGCTTACAAAAAGCTAATTGAATGTTATCTAAAATGTTGGTAGTCTTGTGAGAGGAAAAAGTTTGTAAGTATCTCCACAGTTTTATTATTAGGAAAGTTTGCTGACAGGCCCTACAAACACGAGGGAACAATTACAAAAGTGATGACATTTATATTTGTTTCGTATAGGCTGACAACCGCAGAGTCGCCAGCAGAACTTTGTCGCGAATGATAAAAGCGAGTTTTCTGAGTTGCTTTCATTTATATCTTTAACAACACTTTGCATCAATTATGTTTTAAGGCGTTGCAAGTACGCCACTATGCGACGATTGATGATGAATTATGTATGATATGATCACATTGTCATCATCATATACCATACCTTGTCGCATCATCTGGGGTCGGCGCAATATGTCTTACCTTTCCATGATTCCCTGTTCATGTCATACTAACGTTCACTCCGTATCTTAGTAATTCCTTACTACTACTTCTTTTACTTACTTCTGTCCCCATTATGTTTGAATCATTTCGGGACCAATTTGGGGATTTTTTTTCATGTGTACTACTAATTTAAAATTTTGCATGCCTTACTTTAAGGTTGAATACATTACCTGTGTTAAATTGTAACATCTTCTATCAACTATATTCTTGCAAATAAATATCGATTTGATTTTGATTTTAATTTGACCTATTACTCATCATTCCAATAGTATTGTAATAAAAAGTGAAAAGAAATATTTAAATTAAGAAAATCACTATTTTTTTTCTTTTTTGATTTTTGTTAAAAACTTAGGCAATTTTATGATTGACTACACGTATACTTAGCTGCACTTTAACCATTTGCAACGAAATATTCATAACAATCCTCTTCAGTAGCTACTGTAGCTGTAGTAACTTCAGTAGTCGTTCGAAGCTCATTTGGGAAAAGTTGGATACAAAATCTGGCCTGGAAACTTTCGAAGCGGGTTGAATCTTCAAAGTTTTTATTAAAAGTTTTAAATAAACCATTTATCTACGTAAAATATTGGTCATAAATATTTTGCTAAAATTGCTGGTATATAAAAGTTACAAATACTGTATACTTGCACTGTTTAGTTTCTTTTTCAGTACTTTTATACCGATTTTATCATAAACCAACATTTCTCAACAAGTTATAACTGAAAATTAATACAACATCTAATTTGATTTATACTTACTGTACGAAATAGTTGTGTGATAATAAGAGAAGTAGAGGACAGAGTATAACGTAAAAAAAAGTAAGAAAGAGGCCTATGTCCAGCAGTGGGCAGAAGGGGGCTGAAATAATAATGATTATATGAACGTCACTTAAAAATGAATATTACTCAAAAAATAAAAAATGCTGATATGAAACAGTCAATTCAATTCACTTGACTATGAAGTTCCATTACGAGTAATCAATAAAGAGATTACTTACTTTTATGGAGGACTGTTATGGAAGTCGAGCCAATCCAAATCCTTCAGAAGCATAGCATGGTGGCGAGGGCAGGACTTGCTTATAAACTCTATGAAGGCACACCAAAATATTCAATGTTAATCAAATGTTTGTATGAGTTTTGAATGTTTAAATTAAAACTTGGCCTTTACAGGCACTTTTCACAAAAAAATAATTATTTAATCATATTGTGTTATAAATCTCAAAACTACAAACTACTAGCATTTCGAAACGACCACTGCTGAGAAGAAATGCTGAAAGAAAGATGGTATATCGCCATACAGCCAGTGCTTGGCTGTATAAAAATCATTATCTTATTGCTTATTTAAAAACTGTTGTTATTTTCCCTATTTGATCATATATGTATTATGCGGCTAAATTAAAAATGCTTTGTGGAATTCATAACACGCATCTTTTGTATAGCGCAGTATGGTAATTTTTATTTCCAAACACCTCCGTAATATATTCGTAATACCTTCGTAATATATGGCATTATGGGCCTAAGTTCGATGTAATAAGACCCACTTTACGAGCAAGTGTGTTGAAAAACCTGTTATTTAACTACATCATCTTCAAATATTACTAGAGTGCCTCACTTTTATATCAAAAGCTAGATGCAAACCATCTGTCGCAGCTTCCTACGTGCTTTAAGCTCAAATCTGATGAAGCCTAGCCAAGATAAACTTAAATAAGAAGAGACTTAGTTTGAAATTGCTCGTACAAGTTTTGAGCCTGATTGCTTGTGACAACAACAGACAATTTATAATAATATACTAAGTTCGAATTTGATTTATTGCATGTCTTCGAAGCATAGAAATAAAAATTAGGAATCATGGTATTAATTTCAAATATCGATAATCTATAAGATGATGGTTTCTATAATCTTTCCTAAAGTACGTGCATCTGAGATGCACAAAAATCCAAAAATATAATAATAATTCTTTGAAAGAACTTCATACGGAGCTCACAAACTAATGACCAGTTTAATTTACTTGAGTTTGGTTGCTTGTTTTGTACCAAAAACTACGAATGACACCAAAAGGTTTTCCCTGACATTTCCGCTTTGTATTCTAAAACCGTCTAAATAAAATACTTGTTAATACCTAACATTACTTATGTGACAAAAGAAACCACGGTCGATCCATTTTGTATAACTTAGATTACACAACAAGGAAAAGCTTTCCAACTATTTTATGTAAACCTCTGTTGAAGATTGATTGTGCTGATAATCTGGCCTTGGTCTCCTGCAAACTGATTCTGGTTGATTTATTTTCTGAAACAGAAACTTTTATGTGTTTTTGTCCCTGAGGTTGACTTTTGATTACAAATCCGATCAAGAAATTAATAATTTACAATTCAACAACGTTTAGTATTCCCAAAGGGCCATAATGGGGTCAGTGGCCAAAACCCGGGTCTTTGCGCTAATTGACGACAATATCAATGAGAGCAAAATAAGCAGACATGTCAAACTTTTCAACGCAGTTGCCGTGGTTACATACTGGTCTCATCTGATCTGATATACTAGCCATTCCGACTCAAAAGAAGATGACAAACTTTTGGGGAAAATCAATATAAGATGGACAGACAATTTTAATAAAATGACGGGTCATTCAACACACAAAACCAACATGATTTTCGAAAGAGTTAGAGAGGGCACAGCAGCGCTCTGATACGTACGTGTTACACGTTGTTGTCGAGTCACTACCCACATTTGTGCACTATTATATTCAGCAAGTCTTTCTAATTAAGCTTAGCTTACGTATCAGTTCAACCATTATTGAAAACGAATACTTCGTTTTCAAACTTGACAAAGTTTTATTACCCACCTCTGTTTACCATTCCAAAATTATCTCAGTTCGGAACTATTATTTGGAATTCATGCCTGTAACAGCTATTAAACTTATGAACTAGCAACTCACGCATTGTAACAGTGGCCTACCTATCAAACTCAGGAACAAAGCCGACTAAGTCTTGTATTATGCAAACAAGCATCATGTAAGGCGTGGATTTATGTGGGAAGTTGGCTAAAATCGCGCGCTTCGCCCGTGGGAGACTCGGCATAAAGCACGCAGTGTACAGAAAACAAGGCTTTTATTTGTGATGTGCAAATTGTGCAACATTAACATTGAAATTTTCTTGTGGAGCGTGTTCGGCTATCTTAGTGACTGTCTTAATTTTAGCACGTAAACCTACCTACCATAGTTTACATTGAAATAGTTTCCAAGTAACAAACGACTACGACGTATTGATTTGGTATTGACCAAGCGGCTGTTCTAATTCTGTTATTTTTACAGTATATTTATATATGCTTTGTAAGAATATCACTTACATAATTTACACGCTTAGCATTGAGAAATATGCAAAAGACTGCTAAATAATAAAGAAAATACTAACTAAAATGAGCCAAATAGTGTGCCTTAAAACTAGTAAAGTAACACACTTCGGTGCCTTTTGTCTGTACTGTCGTCTTCTAAGTCTGAGCTCGCACTCACTACAGCTCCATATATTCATATTTAGGGTTAGACAAAGAGGTACGTAAGTCCTTCGGGAGTCGAGGAAGCCGGTGAGCGACAACTTTTATAAATTGCTCGGAGAAATTATTGTACACACTCGTACATAGGTAAAACTGATTTACTGTGTTACTATTTAAAATTTGAGTATTCTGGCTAATTTAAAGATAATCTATAATAATAAATTGGACGCTGCTGACTGATTGCTTTATCAACGCAGAGAGTAAGTGAGCTCTAAAATATGTTTTTTCAAATCTAAAATGGATTAATCTTATCTAATTTTTATAGAGTAAAATGGGTGAACTAAATTTACGCGAGCGAAACCGGAGGCAAAAGATAGTTTTGTTAAAAAATTGTCCGTTATTGTGATCTTATTTATCTTGAATTAAATTAGTGATTATTAATTTTGTACTGCAAAAGCCTATTACCAAGTTTTGTACAACAAGTCCTAGATTAATCATTATTGATTTCCTACCAAAATGTCAGAATATCAGATATTTTTTTATGATAAAATAAGGCTCTTTAGTGAAAAAAGAAAGCACATATAAGCTAAAAGTCTGAAACCTGCCAAAAAACATAAAAAACAAAAACATACAACTTATATGTGTAAGAACATTTAGTGGAATTTAGCAATGCTTTTAGTGACACGACTTAGAGGATTGTGACGTGACAAGGGTCGGCCATGATAGTGACGTCATAGTCCCTAGTCATAAGCAAAAGGTTTGTCTATCTTACAAATAAATTTCAACTATTGTCCAGATTGTAGCAATTTGTTACTTTTTACAAAGGCCTAGGAAAAATTACCAAATAGAAATTTTATATTTTTTGCAATAGAGCTATATAAAAATAAACAAACTGAGCTTTTAGTTACTTGTTGTAGCAATGTATAGATTTAGTTAGTGCATTAAGGTATTGAATTTATATATTTTTTTATTACTAATGCTGAACGTTTTCTATCTGTTGATAAATTATAAATATCTTTAAATTAAAAGTGAATGAATGAATGAATGATTTATTGAGACACTTACATTTTACACTTAAAGATATAACAGTTGGCTCCACACTAGGCAACATGCCTGTCCTGTGGTAGCCAAATACGATTTGACAAACGTAAATCAAGAGCCGACATTAGATTTAGTACATTCTTTGAAACACTATACATCTCAATTCATATTTATGTAAATTTTTAATTTGGAAAAGAAGGAAAAAACTAACCAACCCCTAACTAAGTAACTTCTGTATTGAAAAATGTAAACTAAAAAGTGAAGGATGCCTCAGAGGCTATCGAACTGAAATGAATTTAACCTTTTAAAATAAATACTCACATTATGTATATAGACGTGTAGCTTAGTTGAAGGTAGGTGTCTAGTCAAATGATAGCTATCTGTTGTAAAATTAGATTAGTGATGGTTCCTTTGTCTTCCTCTTGGCTTCGACTAATTAGTTCATTAGCCGAATGTTCGTGGTTCATTTAACAGATAACTTGCTGGTTCAACCGCTAAGGAAGCATTTCATGGCCTGATAATAGCTTCAGATGCAGTAGCGTTGATTGACTTACCTACGTAATGAAGTTGCAAATTGATCGTATTAAACTCCGTTATAATTCATGCGTATATAGTTGAGTTTAGAGTAACAGCATGAAGCTTGTTTTCTGTAGGTATACATTTTTTTATTTTTAGACAAAAAGGACATTGTTTTTGCAAATTCATTTTTCAGAATCTGTTAGTTTATCCGCAAATATTAAATTAGTCTACATAAAATCACAATTTTAATGCTTCTTGGTAATAATGTGTCATCATTTTAATCAACAATTATTAATAATTTTGTGGTCCTTTCGATCGCGGATATTATCCATTTCCCGCCCCTATTCAGGTCACCTGGTAGGAGATTTATATTAAAACCGCCCTTTTTAGGTCATTACGTATCTAAAAAGCGTACCTAAGTTAGTGCGCACGCGGCGTACTGCCTAGGTATTTCCGCTGTCCGCAGTCTAAATACATTAGTTCTTTGTTTTTGTCATCTAGTTTACATCAACTCATATTCTATATTCATTTTACTTACTAATATTTCGCCGTAATAAGTAATTACGCAGTAATTTATTCCATTCGATTTTTAAAAATACGTTGCGGGTAGAATTTTTTCCTGTGGCGGCCAAATACTTTCTATAGCGGCCACACCCTACTTACTCGTATCTCGTATTCTAATTTTAAAATTACTTATTATCTGTAGTCGCGTTTTATCTGCAGAATCATTATGGCGAAAAGTAAACCTGAAGAAAATATGCCTGAGAAATATAACTATGAACTTAAGTCACTAGAAGCGAAACGTAATGCGTTATTTGAATGCTTACAAACAGCTTTTGACTTGTCAAAAAATATTGGCCAATCGAGCGAGGCACGCGAAAACTTTCTGGATGCCAGTAGTAATATCGATATAATTCGGTCGGAATTCCAGAAGGTGTTAGATCAATATAACAATTGTTTGTTATCTAACAATCCCAAGGCCTCACCTGATTTTAAATCACTCGTTTCCTTTGAACAGTTATATTGTCGCATCAAGCGACTAGTCGCATCTTGTACTGTCGCTATTTCGTCTCAAAATTCTTGTAGTTTACCGCTAAAGAGTAAAGTAAAGTTACCGCCTATTGAGTTGATGAGTTTTAATGGTGACATCCGCCTGTGGCCTTCCTTTTATGCAAATTTTAAATCGATAATTCATGATAACCACGCCCTCTCAGACCAGGAAAAATTGCACTATCTGTTAGGAAAGCTCTCTGGGAAGGCACAGAACGCTTGTGCAGGTGTTATACCCACTGCAGAAAACTATAAAATTTTATTTGAAACGCTTGTAAATAGGTACGAGGATAAGCGATCACTAGCTGCCACCTATTTACAGCAAATACTAGAATTTAAACCCATTACGGCCAGTGCGGCCAATTTAGATGTGTTTAATGATAAATTCGTAACCGCAGTACGCGCGTTGCAGAATCTAAAAATTAAAGATTTATTGGATCTAATATTTTTGCAAATTGCTTTATCTAAATTAGATTCCAACACAGTACATACTTTCGAGAACAATAACAATCAGTCTGAAATCCCGTCATTTGATAAACTGGTTGATTTTATAAATAATCAGAGTAAAATATTACAACGCGCCACCGCGCCTGCGGCCGGCTCGCAAAAATCAGCTGACCGTTCTCGTTCTAATGGTAATAAAAACCGTTCACCGCAGTATAATGCTTATGTCAGCACAATCGATTCTGCATCTGCAAGTTATAAGTGCCTTTGCACGAACATTTCGCATCAACATTTATTTAAATGTCCTGATTTTCATAAAATGTCCCCTCAAGAGCGTTTTCAGTCTGTGAAAAATATTAATGGCTGTATAAATTGCCTAAGTGTTAAACATAAAATTGCTGGTTGCCAATCTGCTTCCGGGTGTCGTGTTTGTAAACAAAAACACCATTCTATGTTACATTTCCGTCAGAATTCGGGACCGCGGCCCGGGGTTGAGTCGCCAGCCGCTGCGCCGCGCGCCCCAGTGTGACGTCACGGTCACCTGATCCGCACGCCACAGTGACGCACTGACGCGCCCGCGCAGACAGACATCGCATTATGCGCGACGTCTCAACGCTCTTGTGTGTTGAATGCCGCCATCCACAGTAATACGCCGCAGTGTACCTCGCCCACTACTGTTTTACTCGCTACCGCACAGGTAGTGACGTACGATAGTAAGGGGAATAAACATGTAATAAGGGTCTTATTAGATTCTGCATCTCAAAGCCATTTCATTACTAGGGAATGTTGTGAGCGTTTGAATTTGCACCAAAATAAAACTAAAAGTACTACTGTGAGAGGCTTCGGAGGGATAGAAAAAATGTCTAATGGTACGATCGACTTAGAATTTTTCTCGCGTTTTAATATGAACATTAAGTTTCAAATAAATTCTTTGGTAGTCGATCAGATAACTGATTATTTACCTACCGCCTTGGTAGACGTGTCCGCCCTGCCTTCTGTCAATAATTTGCAACTGGCAGATGAAAGTTTCGCTACGCCCAACAAAATTGATGTTTTGATTGGTGCATCGCTTTTTCCTCATTTAATTCTACCTGACGTGATATCTGTTAGTCCGTCAGGGCCCCCGCTGTTAATACGGTGTTAGGCTACGTACTCATGGGAGAGGTACCAACACTGACCGCCCGCCCAGCATGCGTGACGTCATGCTGTGCCATAGTGCAACCGCCTATGGATGCTTTGTTTACCCGCTTTTGGGAACTAGAGGAAGTCCCTAACTCGCCCATTCAGCACCCAGTCGAGGCTGAATGTGAATATTTTTATCGCTCGACTACGGAACGCGACACATCTTCTGGCCGCTATACCGTAGCCCTTCCGTTTGACAAGGACGTGTTTTCGCTTGGCAATTCATTCGATATTGCGCGCAAGCGTTTTTTATGTTTAGAACGGAAGCTCGAAGCTTCTCCCAAGCTTCGTACCGCTTATAATGACGTCATAAATGACTACATTTCGCAAGGTTATTTAGAACAAGTAACCACTTCACCGCAGGAGTCAAATGATTTTTCTCCTACATATATAATCCCGCACCACGGAGTTCTTCGTGAGGATAAGTCGACGTCAAAGTTGCGCCCTGTACTAGATGCGAGTTGTAAGACCTCATCGGGTGTCTCGCTCAATGATGTATTGCACAGTGGGCCCAACTTACAAGGAGACTTGTTTAAAATTATTTTAAATTTTCGACTACACGCTGTAGCCATGACCGCTGATTGTAAACAAATGTTTTTACAAATTATGATGCGCGAATCTGATAGGCGTTATCAGAGGATCTTATATCGGTTTAATCCAAACGACCCGCTTCTTGTATATCAATTTAATAGGGTGTGTTTCGGCTTACGGTCGAGCCCCTACCACGCGCTGCGCACGGTGCAACAACTTGTCACCGACGACGGCGCCAAGTACCCACGCGCCGCGAGCATCGCCGCCTCGTGCATCTACATGGACGACATCGCTTTCTCTATTGGTAGTGAGAAGGAGGCGGTGAATACTGCGCATGAACTAATTAATATGTTCAAGGGCGCTCAGTGGGACTTAGTTAAATGGAACAGTAATTCGAGAAATGCTCTCGACGAGCTTCCTGCTTCGCATAAGATTCCTACTGACGACGTTGAATTTGATAAGGCCGCACAACATAAGATACTGGGCCTTGGCTGGTCCACAGATCAAGACAGTTTTTATTTCAAAATTAACCCACCAGACTCGGGCTCCTTGTGCACTAAGCGCACCATACTTTCGACTATTGCTAGACTATGGGACATCATGGGATTCGTTGCGCCGGCCATTTTAGTCGCTAAATTACTGATCAAGCAGCTATGGCAACTGAATCTAGGCTGGGATGAACCCCCGCCCTGCGATATCGTTAAGTTTTGGCAACAATATTGTGCCGAGCTACCGGCGCTAAATGAAATAAAAATTCCGCGTTATCTCGGAGTGACAGGTGACTGCGAAGTTACTCTGGTCGGGTTCGCTGACGCCAGCGAGCGTGCTTACGGTGGTGTAGTATACACACACGTCAGCTATGCCTCTGGCAATCATGTTCATCTGTTGTGCGCCAAGTCTAAAATCGCGCCTTCTCCGCCCCATACGATAGCCCGTATGGAGTTGTGTGCAGTACTTTTGCTGTCGAAGTTACTGCGTACAGTTATAGACACTTATAATGCCCGCATTCCAATAAAGGTGCGCGCTTACACCGACTCCAAGGTGGCACTTTATTGGATTAAAAATTCACCGCACCGTTGGCAAACATTCGTTGCCAATCGAGTAATTAAAATTACCGACAATTTGTCGGCTGATAATTTTCATCACGTCGCGGGAGCGGACAACCCTGCTGACTGTTTGTCACGTGGCGTCGCTCCCTCCAAACTTAAAGACCACCCGCTGTGGTTTTCTGGGCCTCCGTGGCTATCGCCGTCAGCTGCACAGTGGCCCACGTTTGATGAAATTGACGATTCTAGTTTGGAAATTATTCCCGAGCAAAGAAAGCTCGTTCACACAGTCGTAACTCCTCCAGACGACTCCGCAATTTATACCGCTGCCTGTCGGTCATCGTCATGGAGTAAACTTTTACGTACTATTGTGTACATTTGTAGATTTTTAAAGCTACTACCGCGCCGTGAGTCAGCAGCCGTCGCTGCGTTTGACATGGAGTAATGCAGAAAATAAATTGCTGCAATTACTTCAGCATAGGCATTTTAATAATGAAATTTTAAATATTAAAGTGACTCACCTATTTCGCTGTCTCTCAATAAATTAAGACCGTTTTTGCATAACGGATTGCTCAGAGTTGGTGGCCGTCTCGCCAACTCTGACTTAAATTTCGCAGAACGACATCCTATACTTCTGCCTCGTGACGATCACGTGGTTAGTTTAATCATTACGTATTATCATAAAAAGCATTTGCATGCTGGGCCTGAGTTGCTCATGTCATTGCTTCGCCAGAAGTACTGGATCTTATCCGCTCGCCGCCTTGTGCGGAAGCTAGTACACCAGTGTAATGTGTGCTTCCGCGCTCACCCGCGTCCGACTTTCC
The DNA here is from genome assembly GCA_018467065.1 of Ephestia elutella. Lineage (NCBI taxonomy): Eukaryota > Metazoa > Arthropoda > Insecta > Lepidoptera > Pyralidae > Ephestia > Ephestia elutella. The sequence continues at coordinate 11,992,084 of CM031585.1, forward strand.
CGCTCATGGCGGACTTGCCTGACTGTCGCACCAGGCAAGCCATCAAGGCTTTCACGCATACAGGCTGCGATTACGCAGGTCCTATCGCGTACACCCCGATAAGACGTCGAGGAGCGAGAGCTTTGAAAGCTTACATTTGCGTTTTTACGTGCCTTACAACACGCGCATTACATATCGAGGTTGCTACTGACCTGAGTACAGCTAGCTTTGGTAATTAATTAGTGCAAAACATATTTAAAACTTTTATTAAGAATGCTACACCTAAAATGATATGGACTGATCCATTGATATTGAATACATAAAGTATTTATTATCAAATCAAATATTTTATTTATGTAATGTAATATTATAGATTCAGATTCAACATTCATAATTGTTATTCAGTATATCATGGACTAAATTTTTATCGGTGTAATAAATATTTATGGACAGACAAAATACACAATCTGTCTCAAATAGAAATCTGCAAATTCAGGTCCATCAGCCGCCGAGTAAAGCTAAAATTAAAATTAGCGACAATATTACAAAATGGCGTCAAAAGACTAATGGAACCGCCCTCGTCACCGTCCACCGTCACTTCACCTCCACCGAAAATAGGTTAATTTTTAAATGGGATAAAAAAGTGGCATTTTACGTGCTTCACCACCATCAATTATTCAGCATCGGCCAAAGCTTTTGTCGAATAAATGTAAGCTCGATATCAGAGGTGGGATTTTTTGAACCTCAAATCTAATTGGGCCATTTGGGGCCACGAGTTTTCCGTTAATTAGGTTTTTGCAGTAATTGCTTTATTTAAGTTGTAAATTACTTTTAGGGTTATTTAAGTATGCGCTTTAAGTGACCCCTTTCAAAAAAAAAGGACTCGTATATATGATACATCTTAGCTTTGTAATACTATACACATTATAACACTAGTATAAGCTACCGTAAATATCGCGCGGTTCCCCGCGTCCTGTTACACATTTCCGTTCCTATTTACGAAATCACTCTAATAGATTGCTGGAAGGCTAAAGAAAAGGAATCAAACATAAAAATAAATATTAGTGAGTTCAGATAAAAAGCATTTACCTACCTTCTTAAATAATTAACATGATATTGAAATTAACAGTGAAACAAAACAGTACTCTATATTCGTAAAAAGATTATCCAATAAAGCCCAATGAATACAGATTCATTCGATCCGCAATACTGCACTCCGATAATTTCTGTATGCAAATTAAGAAAGTAAATTATTGTCAGATGTCTAAAAGCACGATTTATACGCCATACCTCAGCGGAGTTATTGAAATATATGTCCCCAAAGACAAAGCTCCAATACTCGATCCAGCCTACAACAACGCTGGAATGAACCTTATTCCATAAAAATAAAGTTCAAATTGGAAAGAATTTTGTGTGATATGGAAAAACAACAAAAATAGATATTACGGTAATATTCAAATAAAGAACGAAAGCAAAATAGGAATGAGTCGTTTCGCAATGAAGCATAAATCCACCAAATGGCATTTGCATGGCGAATGGGGACCATTCATTTTGGTATTGGTTTACTAAAATACATTACTATTAGCGGTTTATTCATGATACGGATCAATGATTTGTGAAGTATGGTAAACTCTGAAGTAAAGAGTTAGGATTGAGGTAATTTGAAAAAAGTTTTTTTTCTTCTTCCAGGTATCTTGCTCAAGCTGGACCTTATTGCCATATGAGAGATGATTCAAATACGTAAAAAAAAAAATTGTGATCACGATAGTATTGTCAAAAAAAACAACTTTGTAGGACTATAGCGAACTCAGCTTGCAAGATTTGAACTTCCCATGGGATATGACCACCACCTTCCAGATGAATAAGGCAGATGTTAAACTACGGAGGCAATTTCTATAGTATAATAACTTAAGTCCTAAGTACTTTGCAAAGCAATACGGAACCCTAGCAAAGCAAATAGTCCAGTTTCATCACCTAGGAGATTGGATTGGAGTGGCCCTGTGCCAATGTGATATCCGAGAGTATGAATGTTCTGAATAAATCCCCTACTACGTACAGCTAACTTCACGTTAACCTTCCAGCAACGTTGAAAATTTGCCGTTATTCCCGCCGCATAGAGTCCATTCAGGGCAACTTGATAGGCCGTTCACTGTACGGCCCAAACATAGGAAATATTTATTCTTTTAATTGTTCAGACCGATTTTACGATATGCAGTAGAATTGATTGCTACATCAAAATCCAAGCCAGTGCCCCAGAGTTTGTGATTGGAGAACAGAAAAAGAGAGAAAATATATTTGCCTTGTTTCAATTTTATTCAATCCCTTGTAAGTGAAGTAATCATCCACAGATTAATTAGTAAATTAATTTATATCCATCGAGATGACTTCAGGATACTACGCAGTCTCATAATTATAATCTGCTCGAAAGGATCTCGCAAAACTCATCAAACGTGCAACTAGACAATGAGCCGGGTAGCCGGCCGGATATTCTGTTATCCGGTTTCACAGCTCGCCAAATATCCGATGTCTGGTATCAGATCTAACGGTTATCCTTTCCATCGAGACACGTAGAAATCCTTATGCTTGTGCGATCAGATTCTCCTGGATTCTCCAAATAACTTAGTTATAAATTTATATTTTGTAGATCAAGCGATTGTCGAGTTGATAGTCAGGAATTTCACACGATCGTCATCTAGCGATAGTAGCGGCCGTATTACTCACGCACCCACACGTTATTTTCCTTCAGCTGAAGCAGTAAGTGGTCAATGAAAATCACTTGAGTTGTGACTTAAATTGTACTTTTCGGACTTAATTAGAACGTTATAATAGCACTGTTTTATTGTTATTTGGTAAGATATACGATAGTCAGGACGATCTGGTGGTATCCGAAAAAACTATAGAATTTTGGCGGACATAAAAGGCCTTTGCCCAGTAGTGAGTAGTAAGTTAGTAACACGACAAGTAAAAAAAAATAGATTTTCATCACTTTGGATAATAAGATTGGGAGCTAAGTCCCGTGCCAATATAGGTCCTACAAGAGAGCATGATATTGTAAATAAATTGTGAGCCAGGCTCTAAAGGAGAACTTTTGTCCAGTAGTTAAAAAAAAATAGATTTTCATCACGTTGGCTGATAAGATTGGAGCGAGTCCCGTGCCAATATAGGTCCTACTAGAGAGCATGATATTGTGAATAAATCGTGAGCCAGGCTCTGACCATGATATATGCCGGTACAAATTGGATTTATTTCCCGCTTTCCCTTCCCATTGGTACAGAACAGAAACTGTTATTGCACGTATGAACGATGAGGTGTCATGAATAAAATATTTTGTATGGAGCGCGTCACGCACCCGCGGCTTTCCATCAGGATTTCAATACGATACAACACGAGGTGCGTTTGATTTATCGTTGATGAATTTAGCTATCCGTCAATATCATTAGAAATAGTTTTTCTATGGTAACATTTAAGTAAATAGTGGAATTTTTTTTCAGTTCAATTTTTGCGGAAGAATGCGAATAAAGTTCGTTAACATTATTGTAGTATCAGTAATCTCGTGTTATACGGTTATTGAAATTTTAAACTACAATACGTTCTTTTTCTTAGAATACTGGTTTGTCAATTCAATTTAAATTAATTATTTTTATTAATTTAAAAGCATATCCATGTAAAATTTTGAAATTGACACTTAAAAAGATGGCCAGAAATTGCAATGCAATTATTCTTATAAGTATTTTGTAAACACTTCATTCATGTAGGTATTCGTGTAAAGCAAATGATTTTTTTTTACCCAATCTTTTATAAAGAGACTAGATAACTTTTCTTTAAAATAGTAGGATTGCTAATTTAGTTATGGCTATGAAGACATGTTTACTTAGATATAACGCCTTTGTTTCAATTCGAGATTTAGGTAGGATAAGCCCAACCACTTCAAAGTTAGGAGTAGTTTAATAAGGTCGCCTGAATGTCTGAGTAGATTTTGGTTTAACCTTAGTAGACCAAGAGTTGTATTGTGATAATTCTGAAAAGGTCACCGAGTTGTGGAACTCTATAATCTGCTCTAATCGCATTTACAAAGACTAATTGAAAACGTATGATATACAATGTGTCTCGTCATCAGTGTCGGAGCTTTTAATGGTATGTTATATAGCATCTTTTATGGACAAATCACCAATCAAAACTTTTTTTAATTGTTTTTTCTTTTTTAACTTTCGCTTTTAAATAAAAAATAATCATTTTAATGGAGCTAGATTTATTCACAAGAAGCTAATAATAATTTAAAAAAAAACAAAACAAAATATTTATTTTGCTTTTACGTTTTTTCTTTTTTTTGTCTTACATATTAAAACATCTTGCTCATTTTATTGTTGTCTACATGATTAGCTTTTTAAATGATATTATATCCCTATTTTTATGTCGATAGGACTTTTACACGAGTAGTTACGATTGAATTAGTATAAGAGCCCGAAAAAACAAAATTGCTGCCATTTTACTACAGTAGAAGAATAAAGTTTTTGGATGGTGAATGTTCATAAAAAATGCCATTTAACATACCATTAAAGGCTCCGTAAAGTAAGTCTAAACAAGCTAATTATTAAAAAATAAAAAACACGACTGACAACTTGTGCTTGGCCAAAGGCCGAGCTCGGTCTCGTGAGCAAAGAGAGTGCCAAGGCCGAAGGCCTAGCCCTTCGTATATACATGAATGACCTTCTCATTTCATCTCAAACCCTCAGTAACCAGCAGAAGGGCATAGGGCCGAAGGCCGAGGGGCAAGCTGCGTACATGAAGAAAAGAGGCGAGGCGAGGCTAAAGCACCTAGCGTGCTGTGCAGAACAATTTTACTTCTGCAGTTTCGAGTATGTTGTTTTGGAAATAGGCAAAAAGTCATCTACGTAAAGTCCATTTATTCATAATTGTCCTATTATGTAAACAATCTTAACATGTCTTTTTATGATTTTACAACAATATAAATTAAAATAGACTTTTTATGAAATTACTTTCGTGGTTAATAAATGTTTTACTTTAGAATGTTTAGGTTTAAACTAATATCTACAGCTCCTTCAATTTTTCAAAATTATCTTGATCAACTACTTGGTGACATTCCCAATGTAGCGGTATATTTTGATGATATTGCTCTAACAGGAAAAAATTTAGATGAACACCTACACACACTTTGTACAGTATTAAATCGAATTAAGCAAGCCGGAATGAAGATAAATTTAAAGAAATGTTCATTTCTAAAAGAAGAAATAGAATATCTTGGTCATGTAATAGACAAAAATGGCATTCGTCCAACAAAAGGGAAGATAGATGCAATTACCAATGCTGCTCAACCTACAAACGCAAAAGAATCACGTTCTTTTCTTGGTCTCATCAATTACTATGAACGTTTCATTCCACATCTACATGGAATTTGTGCAGACTTATATGAATTAATAAGTGGGAAACAAAAGTGGCGTTGGACTGATTATGAAAATTAAATATTTGAAAGCGCTAAAAGGAAATTGTTGCTTCCAAACCGTTGTTAGCTTACGAGGAGAGTCGTCTCTTGTATTTAGCTTGTGACGCATCGGAAAAAGGAGTTGGTGTAGTTTTATACCACAAAATTAGAGATTTAGAGCAACCTATAGCTTTTGCTTCTAGAAAACTAAGACCAGCTGAACGTAAGTATTCTGTAATCGATCGTGAAGCACTTGCAATATTATTTGGAATCAAAAAATTTGACCAGTACTTGAGAGGAACAAAATTTACATTAGTGACAGATCATAAACCATTAATTCACATTTTGGGTCCGCGACGTAATTTACCGAAGGTAGTCAATAATAATAATAATAACTTTTATTTAAAAACAGATTACAAATGGTTTCTTAATTATTTAAATTTAAATTATATTTTAGAACAATGAAGTACCTGAAATATTGACCTGCGACTTCCACACTAGGACGAGCCTGTCTCGCGGGAGTCTAATAGTTTTAACAAATTTATGCGATCATTAGTATTATAGACAAATAGCAACATTCATCGTAAGCCAAAGTGCCTTAAAGCTGTGTATTAACAAACACTTTTAAGTATACGTACAACCAAAAACATCAACAAACTTAAACCTACAAAAGAAATAAAGAATAAAGACAAAAAAATAAAATAAAATAATAATAATCACGTACGTACACTGAGGATACTACTAAGATATAACATTAGTAGAAGATAGAGAGAAAAATTATGTGAGTTTATGTGTGTTTTATTTAGGTAATTATTCGTATAAGATTTTCAGTTTCAGAATATGATAGATTTAATAAGAAATTTTGAATGACTATTTTGCATCTTTTTACAGTTAGTGTTTTTATGTCACAAACTTTAACTATTTTATTATAAACTGATACTGACATGAATTGTTGCATATGTTGGGCAAAAGTAGTTTTCACTTTTATTAAGTCAACTTTGAACACTCTACGCTGTAATAGTTGTGGATATTCTTTGGACCTTATAACTATTGCATGCTGTTTTAGTACAATTTTTTAGAATATATAATTGGCGGACATTTAATACAGCAGCTTCTGTAAAAAGTGGTGTTGTTGGATAACGAAAAGGTTTTTTCAACATGACCTTTAAAATTGACCGTTGAGCTATTTCTATTTCAGACATGATGGTAATTCCAACGCCACTCCAAACACTAATGCAGTAACCAATAACTGATTCACATAAAGCTAAATAGACCAATTTCAAGATAGATTTGTTAGCCCCTGTTACGTAACAATTTCATTGTATATATTAGCTTCTAATTCGCTTCGCAAGTATTGAAATGTGTGGCTTAAAAGAGAGTCTGTTATCTATTATGATGCCAAGGTATTTCACAAAATCGAATTTCTGCAGAGTATTACAGGTACAAACAGATGAATTACAAAGGGGTGTGTGAATAGTTAATCTAAGTGAAGGGTTTGGTGCTGATACTGCAGATGTTGAGAGAGAGTAAATTATGATTTAGCCATTGTGTAATAAGTCTCATACCTATTTCGGCCGAAATGAACACTGATTCCCAGGAGTGACCATGGAAGATAATTGCTATATCATCTGCATAGCAGACGATAGTTGCCATTTGAAGTGGTAAGTTAAGGATACCATTTATATAAATAATGAAAAGTGTTGGACCAAGGACACTGCCTTGGGGAACGCCGAATTCAACCGGAAGCTGACTACTGATACAGTTACCTATTCTTACCATTTGACGTCTGTTTGTTAGATAGCTCTCAAACCATTTTAACGGAAGACCCCTGATACCCATATGTTCGAGCTTTTTAAGTAGAATAGGAATCGCAACAGTGTCAAACGCTTTAGTTAGATCGAGGAAAACCCCAATACTTTTCATGTTATTGTCCAACAGTGTTGAGACATGATTAACAAGCAGACTAACGGCATCCTCGGTTGATTTACCAGCAGTAAATCCAAATTGATTATTTGATAATAATTTATGAGTCATTAAAAATTAAGAAAGTCTTTTGTTAACAACTTTTTCTAAAATTTTAGCAAAAATGGACAGTAGTGATATGGGTCTATAATTCATTGCATTATCTTTGGGGCCGTTTTTATGTATGGGTGTAACTACCGCTTCTTTCCAGGAATCAGGGAATATACCAGTGCTTAAACTGAGATTTAGAATATGAGTGAGGGTTGAAGTATTTCATTTTTTATATGTTTAAGTAATCTAGTGCCAATGCCATCTATACCTGGCGCTGTATTGCTTTTCAGATTTTGGATTATTGAGTCTATTTCTAGCATATCAGTGGGATGTAGGAAGAAACTAATACCAACCGGGCTGCCTAAGTTATTTTATTCTATCAAAGATTCATTGTTTTCTTTCATTTCGTTGAGTAATTTATTGGCTAAGTCTTTACCTACGGAAGAGAATTGTTCATTGCAACTATCAATTGAATCCTGAGCATTATGCTTACTTTTAAGCAAATCAGACGCTACATTTTTATTGTTTGGAGCTTCGGTTATATTTTTTATCACTTTCCATAAGTCTTTAGAGTTATTTTTACAATCTTCAAGCTGTTTACTATTATAATCGCATTTCAATTTATGTAATATATTTGTAAGAAAGTTTCTATACCGTGTGTAGATAAGTTTTTTAGTTCTATCGTTGGGATATTTTTTGGCATTGGCATGTAATTTGTCTCGATGGTTCATACATCTCACAAGACCTGGGGATATCCACGGTTTATGGATAAACCTAGAATTACTAATTTTCTTGTGGACCGTATTGTTCGCTATCGCAGTTTTGATAATAGATTTAAATTTGTTTTCTGATATGTTAACATCCTGCTCGCTGGTAACTGCCGACCAGTCAGTAGTTTTAAGTTGATCTAATACAGCGTTATAATTAACGGTAGTTACGCAACGATTGACATGATAGTTATTATTTATGTGTGTATCAAGCCCCATCATAATTACTCTGTGATCCGTAATATTAGTATCACAAACTACTCCCACAGCACGATTATGTCTAGATTTTAAGAAAATATGATCTAAGCAAGAGTCATTTCTTGTAACTTTAGAAATTATTGGATTTAGACCATATACAGCCATAAGATCTAGATATTCTGAGCTAGTATCTGAGTTCACTATATTAATGTTAATATCGCCCGTTACAATAACAGTAGGAACGTTCTTGACGGAATGCAGAACATGGTCTAAAGAATTTATAAAATTGTCCAGTTGTTTGAAGGAGGGCTTCTGTAGATAGCAATCAGTAACAGCTCTTTAGTAAGATTTATCTGTAATATTTCTCCATCATTAAAAACTGGCTCCGTAACCGTTGCGTCCCAGCAGTCCCTCACATAAACAACCACACCACCATTTTGGTTGAGGTTTTTTAAAGTAGAATGAGCAGTATAACCATCTAATTTACCTATAATCGGCCGACTCTCCAACCAACATTCCGTCAGTGTAATCACATCGTAAACAATATTTAACCGTTTTAATGCAACACAAAACAAGTCGAAATTATGTTGTATACTGCGAATATTAAAGGTAAGTATTTTAAAATTATAGTTTGAGTTTAGAAGTGTTTTACTATTTTCGAGTAAATCAATTGACTGACACATACTATTATAAGAGTTTTAAGTCTAATTCTTCGGTAAACGTTAAATTAGCCATAATCAAAAGTAAAATATTAGTAATAGTAAAAAGTAAATAAGATAAAATCAGCCTATAATTTGTATGTGTCAGGTCGTGTAAAGAACTCATAAGATAGTATTTTGTTATATTAGTGCCATCGAGATTAAAATATCGCATGGCTCGTCTTGGCGGGGACACTACCGTGCACCCCGATATAACTTTTTTATTGGTGATGGCAAGTTAGGTATATGTTATAATTTATATAAAGCTTTATATGCAAAGAAATCTAAATGTACGTGTAGGAATATAAATTGGAAATTGTATATAATATTATTTTTATTTAAGAAATAGTCCCTCATGTGTACGTAGAAATTAAAAAGTTTTGAAAAAAATTTATAAGTACTAAAAACACAACAAAGAAAATTATTATTTTTTAACATAACTAAATAACCTTTAGGGGCAAAACAGAAACTACACAGTTCAAGCGGTAACAGAGTCCTCTTTTTTGAGAGGGAGCCAACTTTTTCATCCAGATCATGGTAGCTACGAATAGATATCGCGGGTTTCTTGTCCGTTTGGCGCACGTAAATGTTACCGTCACGGGTCCAGCAGTACTTGAAGTTATACGCAGAAGCTCTTTGGCGGGAGTCACGAAATAACTGCCTGTTTGCAGAGGTTAGCCGTTCATTAATAAAAATAGTGCTGGACGGGCCTGAAACAATATCTTCAGAGGTTAACGGTCGCCTGCCCTTAGCCGCCTTTACGAATTCGGTGCGCTTGGCTCTGCGAGACAACCGTTTCTCTCCTTGCGTTCTTCGTGGTCCCGCGCGATAGATGTCATCCACTTCTAACATGGACAGTTCAATCCCGATTTTTTTGGCTGTTGTTATTGCCACATGTACAAGATCTTCATTGATATGTTCAGGAATCCCCATTATTTTCTAGCTCATTCTTCAAGCTGTTTTGTTCATGGATATTAAGCTTGTTTTGGAGCTGGGACATAGATACCCTAAGTAAAAGAATTTCGCTGTCTTTTTCTTTTAAACACTTCTGGAATTCATCGAGTTTGGAGTGCAAAGAAGCTGTGACTGTATTTAATTTCAAACTAATATCTGCATTTTGTTGTTTTAATTCGCTCATTTCTTGTCTGAGATAGCGAATTTCTGATAGTATAATATTAGTATCAGAGCCAGATGAGGTCGGCTGAGTTTTCGGGCGGGAGCCGCGAGACATGATCACTTGATCGGTGTTATCTAGGGCAGCTGGAGTAGCCAGCGTATCGCTTTTAGGTTTTGTACAAACACAGGCAGGGCAAATCCAGGTGGTTTTTTGTTCGGTATCGTATTTATTGAACGCCGATACAGTAATGTTTATGCACGGCAAATCGTACAATTTCTTACAAGTTGAACATTCCATGTATTTTATTGAAGTAATCTTCTTACCGCAGGCATTACACGTTGAAGACATCTTGCATGTCCTTTATTTTCAATTATCCAAAAATGGCAAATAAAATCGATAACAGTCGCTTTGACGCTCTAGGTAGGTACCTCTATAAGCGCGCTGGCGCAGCGCAGGTCAGTGACGCGGGAATCGGGTAATTTGGGTGTGGCGCGAGTTGAGGTAGGTCAGGAATAATCAAAATTTTGTAACTATTTTCGTTTCAATCTTCACAATTAAGAGGAGTTTTTTCAAAACATATTTCACCACTCTTTAGGTATTACACTGCACTTATATTTCACCGAAATCCAGTAACAGGGATGAACTTTAGACACTATTTAGGAATAAATTTGTTAGAGCAAATACAAAATAGATCCTACCGGGAACGCGACGTTGATAGACTTGTAAGATGGGCTCTTTTAATTGGTAGTTATCAATATGATATTTGTTACCAGAAGGGAGAAAACAACATCGTAGCTGATTGTTTGTCCAGATTACCAAACCCTGAAACCGAACCATCTCCAGTCGAGAGTCTTATTCACAGAATAATGTCAAATATTCTGGGAGATAGACTGGACGATTTAAAAAATACTGTGAAGATTATTTATATAATAGGACAATTATGAATAAATGGACTTTAGAAGAGTTGTCGGTTTAGATAGGTGAAGAGCCGTAAGACTATTTTCGCTTTAGCTCTTTGCTCTCTCTCTCTCTCTCTCAGCCGAAATACGTCCATTGCTGGACAAAGGCCTCCTCCCCAAAGGATTTCCACAACGACCGGTCCTGCGCTGCCCGCATCAATGCGCATCTTGCGACCTTCACCAGGTCGTCGGTCCACCGAGTGGGAGATTGTGGCCAACACTACGTTTTCCGGTTCGTGGTCGCCACTCAAGAACTTTTCTGCCCCAACGGCTATCTGTTCTACGAGCCCGCCCCTGCCACTAAAGTTTGGCGATTCTGCGGGCTGTGTCGGTTACTTTAGTTCTCCTACGGATCTCCTCATTTCTGATTCGATCACGCAGGGACACTCCGAGCATAGCGCGCTCCATCGCCCTTTGGGTGACTTTTGAGCCCTTCTTATGAGGGAGCCTATAGCAAGCGACCACGTCTCTGTTCCGTATGGCATTACTGGCAACACACACTTAGCTCTTTGCTATGAAGCCGCACCTCTGCCTTCGGTCTCCGCTTTTGCCTCTCTGGCTTCAAAATACGGAACTTGGCCGGCATCGGCCTCGCGGGCCAAGGCGAATCGGCCTTCGGGGCCTCAGTATCTCGACTGGTTACAGGGGCACCTTAACTGACTCACCTCCTGGCGTGTCCGGAAATGCCCCGAATCGTGTATCATAGAGAGAACCTTTACTAGGCCAACGATAGGGCGATTGTCGTTGCCATCTACTGGTCTGGGGAAAATATAGATGCCATTTTCGACTCGCCAAGAAGAAGAAGAAGGGGCTTTAAGATTAAATTTATTTATTTATTTATTTAAACTTTATTGCACATAAACATATGTTACGGAGTACAATGGGCGGACTTAAATCGGAAGATCGTCCATGTATACGAAGGACTATGCCTTCGGTCTCGCCCCGTTTTTTGCTCACCAGACCAGAGCACGGCCTTCGGCCTAGCCTAGACCCCTGGTTTACTGGAGGTTTGAGATAAAATATAAAGTCGTCCATGTATACATGGGCTCGGCCTTAGGCTTAGGCTGGGGGGTTGGTGCTCGATCCAAATGTTACAGAGGCCCCTGGACGACCACAGCCGGTGGTAGTTTATAGCTTTTTTTCATACAAACTGGTTATTGGGGGTTTGAGATCAAAACAGAAGGTCATCCATGTATACGAAGAACTCGGCCTACCGGCCTCACTCTTTCTCTGATCACGAGATGGAGCTCGGCCTTTGGCTTAACCTGGATGCAGCTCGGGCTGTGGCCTTGCAGGCGCAAGCTTTGGCCTTCGGGGCCTACTGGTGACGGCGCGCCAAAGTAGACCTTGGGGTACTGCCCGCGGAAACTACTTATATTTAATCCGGCGCGGGGGAATCGGCGCGGTTGGGCCACGTCATAGAAGACCCTGGGCGACGTTAATAGCCGTTTAAAAATGAAATCATAAAGGTCGTCCATGTGTACGAAAGACTCGGCCTTCGGCCTAGCCTGGACGCAGCTCGAGTTGTAGCTGACCCTTGCTTGGTCCCTGGTTTACTGGCTGGTTTGAGATAAAATATAAAAGTCATCCATGCATACAAAGGGCTCGGCCTTAGGTCTCGTCCTGCACTTTGTTTCCGAGACGGCGCGCGGCTGGAGGAATGGAAGCTAAACCTTTGATTTAAATTTAAATGGTAGTTTAGACGAAGCTCTGCCTGTTGGCCTCACCCCTTGCAGCTTTAGCCCTTTAGAGGCAGAAAGGGAGTTACCGCCCACGGAAACTATAATAGATACTTTCCGTGTAACATTTCGACTTTTAAGCCAGTGATCTTGCAATAGCCGATAGTAGCGTTGCCAATCGATAGTCAAGACTACTATGGTGGAGGGTGACCGTGGTACCCCGAGCTGCGTTTAAATCGAGGGCTGCCAGCCACGCAAGCGAGGCCCAAAACCGAGCTCGGGCTTATGAGCAAAGAGCGGGGCGAGGCCGACGGCCGAGCCCTTTGTGTATATGGACGATCTAACGGTGTTGATCTTACTATCTATCTTATACAACTAAAAGTACACACAAACATATAACTTATATATATTTTTGAAATTGCCTTTCAAAGCCCTTCAATTTGATCCTACACTCGATAAGATTGATCAAAATTGTTTTTTTCGGTCAGCTGTTTATCGCGTATATAATCCGCCATTTTGTTTTTATGATGACGTCACATAGCCTATGTCACTCGGACGAATGCAAGGAATCCAACAATACCTCTGACATCAAAATCTGTTAAGCCGTTCAGGACTTATGGTGGAATAAAGAAACTTACATACATACATACATACATACTTACATACATACATACATGAACGCTGAAAACATAACACTCCTTTTTTGGTCAGTCGTGTAAAAATAAAAAAAGATAATGTACTTATTTTTTTTATTTATATTAGCCCTTTCCAAAGGGTGTAATCGTAGTGATAGACTATGTAAAATGATCTGGTTTATTTTTCTTTATTGCTGGCTGCAACTTGCTGTGGATAGTGATTGGTGGAAAAGAAAAGGACACAGCATCAAGCCACATATGATTATGCGAAAATAAAAAACTGTTTAAATATTGAGGAAATACAACTAAAAACTTTAGAAATGTTGGGGTAGTACATAACTTTTAGTTTCTTTCTACTACTTCCTGTTAGAGTTTTAGGCAAATAGTGTAAAAGAAGAGTAATGCATCTCAATCTATTGGTAATAGTGATGGACCTGAAAGTATCGAAGACCGTAAAACGATAATGATAGGTATATGAAGAATTATGTACGTACATATGTTTTATTTTTTCAGTTTTGGTATTTTGTTTACCAAATAGCTGTTTGTTTGCATCTTTGGGAAATAGTACAGTACAGTCATCTGTATATCGAGTTATCCTGCTTGGACCTCTTTGCGGTGGTAATAGAGACGAATTTTCATTGGCTTTGGATAGGTTTATGTGCTGTTACTGTACGTAGCTGATGAAAATTGGTAAATCAGACAATATTTGTCTGATTTACCAATTTTTGTAAAATCACAAATTAATTTAACAAAAAAGCATGATAAAAATTAATTATAATAAAACAGTAAAAATATTTTGTCTGTACATTTAGTATTTTTGACTGAAATGGATAGAGGGACACCTAAAAAGAATAATAGAATAAAAGCAAAAAATTTTTTTTGGAACTTATTGTCTGTCTGTCTGTATGTATGATCACGCTAATCTCCGAAAGTACTAAACTGATTTGAATGAAACTTTTTTTGTTGTGTAGCTTAGGCAACATTTAGATGGATTTATTCATCAGATGTTCCAGATCTTCAATTTTTATACGTCAGCAGAAAATGCTCATCAGATTGAACGACTTTTACTAAGGCGCCATTTCCATATATGTTATAGTGTAGCTGGTCTCTTGCAGTTCTTCATCAGATGTTCCAGATCTTCAGTTTTTATACGTCAGCAGAAAATGCTCATCAGGTTGAACGACTTTTGTTAAGGCACCATTTCCATATTTCTTATAGTTTAACTGTTCTGTTTTGGTTCTTCATCTGGTGTTCCAGTTTTCAAAATCAATTATAGCCTATATGTTGCCCAGGCTTGATAGCTATACAACAAAAAAAGTTTCATTCAAATCCGTCCAGTAGTTTTTGCGTGAAACGCGTACATACATACAGACAGACAGACAGACAGACAGACAAGAAATTCCAAAAAAATTTTTTTGCTTTCTATTGTTCTTTTTATGTGTCCCTCTATCCATTTTAGTCAAAAATACTAAATGTACAGACAAAATATTTCTACTGTTTTATTATATGTATAGATAGAAATGGCGCCTTAGCAAAACGACTGGCGACAGCTAGTAATATAATAAAAAAAAACAATCGGAAAAACGTGAAAAGGCAAATTGGCTGTAATACGGGTTTTCAACACTTTCAAATCATTTTGTTTCCATCGCTATTCAAATTTCAATGGTCATAGTTGTAGCGGAATTTCAGCCTTTGCATGCAGCATTGTGTTAGCCGTATAAAGTTTGATAGTCTGTACGCAGTCGAAGTTGCTGAGTCTGCGAACCAACTTGTCGTATAGTAAATTCCTTCTGGCGGCTTTTGGAATTAGCTTTGCCGCCTCAAATTGCACTGCACAATTTTAAATTAAAAAGTTTTTAATGTTACTGGCATGTGTGTAACTAAATCGTGTGCTTTTTTTTTAAATCGTGATGGTTTTTAACCGGAATTCGTGTTGTGTACTTACAGTGTGGGCAAACCAGCTGCCAGATGGTCGGACGATATGGACGATATTAAAAAAACGGCAGGGCCGACCTGGACCTGGATCGCCGCATCAAGATCGGAGTGGAAAGGCATTCAAGAGGCATACGTTCAGCAGTGGACGCAAATATGCTGAGAAGAAGAAGAACAAGACAGTCGGGGGCAAATATACCTGACCCCCGAGTTAGTGAGGTATTATCAGAGGGTCAGTTTTATCTGCCCCCATTTTTGCGTTACTATTTTCACCACAATTACTTCTAATGATGAACAGGTCCCACATGTCATTTTCAAATCGTCTACTGTGTAAATTCCGTGATTTTTTTAACACAGAAAAGCATGGAAAATACTCATCAACCGCAAAGTGACGCGCAGTATGTAGGGCTTGACCACACAAAAACCACACAGTGTCAACATCCGGGGGTCTAAAACGGCCATTTTGATGAATCGGAATACGATCCTCTTCTCAGTTCCTAAATATTTAAAAATGAAATTTATGTAACTACTTATACGGTTCATTTTTCAATATTTAGGAAATGAGAAATGAATCATATTCTGATTCGTTAAAGTGGCCTTTTTAGACCCCCCGCATTCATCCACATCTCGCTTCTCAGTCCCGGTGTTGATTGTAGCCAAAAGTTATTCGAATAAAATAATTGATAAAAAGCCGATTACAAAATCTAACTTTACATTCTTTCTCTTCTATTTTTTAGAGCATAAATTGATTACAGGGAATAAAACTCCTCGAACGCATGCCAATCATTAAAAGCTCAAGACTCAAGATTTTTTAACATACCTTAACTAGCCTACATAAATTTTATTTGCCGAGGAAGAGACTAAAGTTCCTCAGGCTTAATAGTAAACACCGAGGAAGATCGAACGGTTTTACAATGATACAAATAAAATAGATGTGACTAATTGTACTGTAACTGTAAATTATTTTAACTTTACGTTTTGTTTTGGTTACGTTAAATTATTAATTTTACATAATCTAGTAATATGCAGTACCAAAGGCTATTTATAGGAGCTATTTTTAGTTTTATTTTTAATTTATTTATTATTTATTTATTTTGTGAAATGAAACGACAGTAAAGTACGAAGTCGTAAAAGTGCGTGATGATTGATTTAACCATTGGATTAGTTTTATAAGTTACACATCATGAAGGTACGGTAAGAGTCGCCCATATTCTTGCAGATTAATTATGAGATTACCTAATATTTTCCGTCTACAAAAGGAAAGAGAATTAGCATTGTGAATTTACGGGCTCTATCACCAACCATCGAATGCAGCCAACATAATATAAACTATATTTCAATAACTCCTACAGTCTACAGGAAGGCGATATAAAAGACGATATAATGAAAAATACGACATGACACATCTTGTATCATGATATCAGTGTGGATTCGTGTTAGCAAACTTTCCAAGACAAATAGAATATAAAGCAGTATCTCGCGTGTGCGGGGCTTATCAATCAATCGGGATGATTGTGTTCGCACTGCCCTTATTCAAATAATTTGCTGGAGGACTGGGCCCTTCAATAGGTGCGGAAGAAGAGTGTATCTAAAAATAAAGGTCTAGAGTTAACATTGAGTTACTATTTATAATTTAAAGCAAATTTACGCAAATTATAATTTTTGAAATCAGATTATATTGAGTAGAGTTTAAGAGGAGTTTGTAATTTAATGAAGTGGCTGAATAAACGCTTTCATCATTAGTATAAATAGGTTATATTTGCAATGAATATTACAATAAAACCTTTAATTGAAATCGGGAATCCCGGTTCCTAACTAACAGTTGTCAAATAAATCATCGTCAGATAAGTCCTCAAAAACCCATAAAAATAAATAAAAAATTTGAGCATTTTTAATGGCCACTGCCTAGTAAAAACACCGAACTAAAAAATTTTTGGGTGAATCAAATGTACATTTCGAATGTCAATCTGTAGCTACAATATTTTGCGGCAATAGTTGGAAGTGATGACGTCATCAATCTGCAGTAATGGCCGCCGAACCCGGACGGCATTCACGGGACATTTGGCAAGGCAGGCTACCTTAACAGCTACCTGCATGACTGCGAATTGTACAATATCCATTCAGTTTATGTGGCATTAGTATGGAGTTGAAATTAAATGCAAGAAGCACAGAATCTAATGCAATGAAGTGATGATTCCATGAAATTCTCTGCTTCTTGCTTTCTTTTCTATAGAATACAAGAAGCAGAAAAAAATAGATGGAATCACATTACGATGGTGTGTCTTTTCCATGTTTTCAAGTTATACATCGACGCATATTATACGTTTGTTTAGTAGAGGAGACGAATAAAAGTGTCTTAAATAAAACTAACTTTATACCTATAGCTATTTAGCTATGCTACAAGACTCTCTACTATAGTAGAAGCTGAGGGGATAAAAAGTAATTTTTATGATTATACAGACTTTATTCAAATACATAATCAATTTTTTTTTTTTTTTTATTAAAGATGGGTTTGCTCTTGACCACAATCTTGTCCGAGGACAGAGATGAGGTCTACGATGTGGTACGAGCTTACCCAGAAGCAGCCTATTCACTCTGGTTTTGAAGAGAAAGTCAGGTTGTATGTGCTCCGGGAACACAGACGCAGGCAGGGAGTTCCACTGCTTCGCTGTGCGCATTAAAAACGATGACGAAAAGCGCTTGGTGCGTGCGGGGGGGAATATTGACTAAGAACGGATGATAGCCCGCAGTGCGTCTGGTTGTCCGATTGAAGAAAGGGGCAGGTGGTATGAGCTCATGCAGCTCGTGAGCACACTCGCCGAAGTACAATCGGTAGAAAACCGACAAGCAGGCAACTTTTCGACGATGAGCTAGGCTGTGGAGCTTAGATTTCGTCAATTTTTCATCGCCGATTATTCGCCTGGCTCTGCGTTCCACCGAATCCAAAGTGGCCAGTTGATACTTCGCTGAGCCGTCCCAAAGGTGACTGCAGTACTCCATGCAAGAACGGACTTGAGCTTTATACAGAGTAAGAAGCTGTCCAGGTGTGAAGTAGCGCTTAACTCTATTGAGAATGCCCAGCTTTTTTGGCAGCTGTTTGGGCTTTGGTTTCGATGGTGGTGCCGAAGTTGAGACTTTTAGTCAACTCCATGCCAAGGAGTTCAAGCTTGTCTGTTATAGGAACCGATGCACCCCGAAAAGTAGGAGCCAGGGTAGAAAGGGCTCCTTTTTGCGAGTGAATGAACATGCCTGTGTCTTAGAAGCGTTAAAAGTGACCAGATTACTCTCTCCCCCCACTGGGATACGTAGTCTAGCGTCAGGTCAGTTCGCTCAACCATGGTACTTCTTTCCAGTTTTAACTGATCCCCGTCAATCCCTGCATTGCGTGGACAAGTACCTCTCCACAACAGTACTCAAGTCATCTGCATACCCAACAATACCGGGTGTAAAGGAGGTCATTGATGTGCAGCAGGAAAAGCGTTGCAGAGAGGGACAGACCCCTGAGGAACACCGGCGTCAATATCCATTTGGATCAGACGAGCAGCCATCAATGACCACTTTGATCGATCATGATTGCACTCAGGAAGTCAGCTATCCCAGCTACAGAGGCCAGCGGGGATGCCGTAAGCTGGAAGCTTGCTCAGCAGACTAGCGTGCCAAACCCTGTCAAAAGCCTTCCGAGATATCAAGAGAAAACACCAAGTGCTTCACCGTGTTTCTCGATGGCCTCGCTCCAACAGGTGTGTCACGGCTATGCAAGAAAGAAGATCCCCAGTAGATCGTCTCCTGGCGGAAACCATATTGACGATCACTGAGGAGATCATTTTCTTCTAGAGTACGCGAGCAACTTTTTGTTGAGAACCCTTTCCATAACTTTACATAGTATTGAGGTAATAAGGGTCGATAATTAAGGGGGTCGGCGCGATTTCCCTTTTTTGGGCACTGGTTGCACATTGGCAAGCTTCCAAGATTTTGGCACGGCATTGGAAGAGAGAGAGACAGGCGGTACAGAGCGCGTCAGTACTGGAGATAACTCGAGGGCGCACAACACCTCCAGAACTTTTGCTGGTGAGTACCGTCCGGACCACTAGCTTTATTCACGTCTAGATTATAGTAGAACCTCTACGGACCTCTTTATAGTGGACGATTTGTCTTCTCTGGCATTGAGGAATCACAACGAGGTATGGTAGGTGGTTGCTTAGAGCCAGAGTCGAGACGCGAAATTATTTGCAAATTGAGTAGCAAATAAATTTGCTTTCTCAGTTGCAGAGTGAGCCAGTTGAACCATCAGGCTTTTTAGGAACAAAATATCAAATAGAAAAAATCAAAAACAGTAATCCAGTTGTTGAAATTTTAGGGGAAAGTATTCCTCGTGTAGACGAAGCAAAAAATTTAGGCATTATTTTGGACGGTGAACTTAGATTTCAAAAGTCATATTGTGAATACTAAGAGAAATTGCCTCTATAGATTAAAAATTTTGTATAAGGTGCGTAAACGTCTCGAATCGCCCTATGCGAATCTACGCTGATACTGTCGAGGCTCAATTATGGTGATGTCGTCATATGGACCCCGACTGCTCAGTAAGACCCGCAAGATGGTACAGCGCGTACAAAACGCGTGCTGTCGTTTTTGTTTCGACATTCCTCCGAGAACCCATGTGTCACCATTTATTAATAACGTAAATTGGCTGAATATGGAATCCAGAAGGCGCCTACACCTTGCAAGCACTCATGTTTGATCTAATAAAACATAAGCAGCCTGATTACCTTTACAGGAAACTAAAATTTAGTACCTTTTATCTTCGGTATGGGAGGGCGTTGCTAGGCCCATCCGACCGCCTCTGGATATACATGTTCATAGACGTGTGGGTTTTTAGGGGAAGTTTTCACGCTACCAGGCAACTAAGTGCTGGAATAACATACCTCCTCCTCTCAGAAATATGAACTCAAAGATTATATTCAAGAAACGTATAAAAGATTCTATATTAAGAGAAGTCAAAAAGAGTTTTAGACTTAGTTGCTCTGGTAGTGGTCAATAATTTATTTATTTATTTTTTTTCTGGTGGTCATTTATTGTTTGCTCCCTTTTCGGTTCAATTTTCGTTGCATTTAATAATGTTGAGGTTTACTCATTTAATCATAATAAGTTCTTATTAGATCAAAATAATACATAATAAAATGAGACATTATAATGATACAACATGCATCTACAACACAGATGATATTGTTACATGCGTCCCTGTGTACCCGAGGTGGAGGCTGAAAATCAGTGGTTTGTTCTGTGAGCAAACATATTGCTGAGCCTAAACCTATTGCTATCGCATACGGCTTTTTTACATGTTTACAATTTTCATGTTTTTATTTATCTTTTTGTCATACTGTTGTTGTTTGTATTTCTCTTATTAATGTAATTATAACGTGTGTGTCTTTTTGATAACAATAAACAAATTATCTATCTATCTATCTATCAGGCTTTTGCATGGGGAGGCAGTGAAGGACGGCAGAAGTTAGACTCAACCGATTTCGATAGGGACCAGAACTGCTTGCTGCCCGCGGGTAGGTCGCTAGTTTTTCGCTCCTATTCGGCTCACATGGTTGAATCTAACCTTGCGCAAGAAACCCTTTCGCACGACTTTTGGGCGCAGTTAAAGGCTCTCTTCTGTCTGAGAATTTTCCGCGCAGATTCTTTGCGATCGCGTGCTTGCACCCAGGCTTGGTATGCAGACTGCTTTAGAGCGTCAGCACGAACACAGTCCGCGTTATACCAAGGACGGGCTTTGTGACCGAGCGGAATGTCGGAGAATGGGATGAAATATTCCATTCCCTGTTTAATCACATCTGCAACTGCATCAGCCAGCAGCGCGAGGGATCACTCGAAGAAGAGAAGCAGCGTTTGCTGCCAAGGGTAAGATGCAAAGAAACCTCGCATCTCATCCAAGTTTGCCGACTCGTATTATCGCCAGACTCGCCTCAAGCCCCGAGGACTATCATCTGGAGGAGAGCAGATAGATACGGTTTTCACCACACAGTGATCGGACGTACCCAGGGGTGCTGAGATGGATACAGAGTGTCTGGCTGCGGGTCAGCTTTGTCAGCCAACAAGTCAAGGGCAATTGGGTGTATGGCCAGCGATATCCGGTATACGCGTTGCTTGGTCCACCAGCTGGGTTAGGTCAGAGTGTTAAGGCAAACCTTCTTACCTCCCTACCAGCATGGTCAGTTTTTCTGGTAATGGGTACAGCTTCACTCGTTGTGATGGGCATTAAAGTCCCCCAGAAAAATACTAGAAAGTTCCCGCTGTTGGATATCGCTGGAGTGCAGAATCAGCCGTATCAAGCTGAGATATTCAATTAGCGCTGTTGTCTCCTGATCACCGCTGTGCGACCGGTGAACACCGACGCTGAGAGATTTCTCCGCTCCGGTGTCAGCAAGCAGCCACAGCACTGAAAAACCCTGACTTCTCGAAGCAACGGATACGCTTACAGCAAATGTTATCGCGAACATACACACAGACCCCTGCCTTTAACAGAACTTATGTTCAAGAGTGTGCCCAGGGTAGTTGAGGTAAGACACGTCAAAAGGTGTTGCTATCTGCGTCTCCGTTAGAAAAAATAGGTGCGGCTTTTCGGTCGGTGGTGATGGACCGGATCGAGATTGGAGTGCAATCCTCTGATGTTTGTGAGCTGCACTTTTAATGGGAGGAAATTAAGCCGTTGTGTATTCCTTTTCTTAAGCTTCTTCATTTCATATGGAGTGAATAAAGAGGTGTGAAAGATATGATGAAGGCGCTATAACCATTCACCATAGAAGGAACTCTTAGGCTCCACCGATCGTTAGGGGAACTCACCCGGAGACCGCGGGGACGCCCGAACCCCCCCGGAACGATCCACCGGGTCCTCCCAACCAGTCGCCGACTGGCCTGGAGCGTTACGGGATTTTTCGCGTGGTGGCGGGGCAGCCTTTGCACGTGGCTGGCGCGCAATTCGGGCCCCCAACTGCCAGCGCAGCGGTCGGCCCAACGACTGAAACCGTGCTTCGGATCCCGCTGCCCTCCAGAGTGAGTTACCCGATACAGTTTTGCCCAGAGACCAAGACCGGTATTAAGCAGCGCAACGCATCAAATTTCACACCCCTATTGGCACTGGTACTCCTGCTCACCAACGGAACGCGGCAGA